>MU396698.1:0-321592 GCA_022578855.1 Nemania serpens
CCTAACCCTAACCCTAACCCTAACCCTAACCCTAACCCTAACCCTAACCCTAACCCTAACCCTAACCCTAACCCTAACCCTAACCCTAACCCTAAGGCTAAGCCTATAAATACTAAGCTTTTATAGCCGGCGCTTCGCTAGCTAGGGGTTTAATTTAACTAAAAACTTATGTTCTAGCAATATATTTATAAAAGGTATACTAAAGCAATAAAACTTTTTAGGCACTTATAAAACCTAGCAAATATAAAGTATAAACCTTTTTTTAATGCTTTATAAAAAGCGGTTATAACTTATATACTGCCAACTACTCTATATAGCGTAAAGGTTTGGTATAACAGCAGAAAAAAGCCTGCAAAAAACCTTGCCTAAGCAGGAAATAAAACAGTTAGTATAAAAGTTAGATAGTATATCGACTAAGTCTAAAAGTTTATAAATTAGGCGGTTAAGGTAGTATTACTAGTCTGGCAAATAATACTTAATGTAACCTTTTATAAAAACGCTAGTATACCTATAATAGAACTTGCCTTAGAAAAAGCTAGGCTAAGGTTTACTTTTTATTTATAGATAGTTAATAAGTACTACCTACTAGTACGCCGTATTAAAGCTTTTATTATTACCTAGAGATACAGCATTAGTCGCATAATAAAGGCGGTTACTAAGCTATAACATATAGCTTAAAAAGTCTAAAACATTAATAGGCTAAAACTAGTTATACTTAAGTACTTACTAGGCTTTATAACTAATCCTACTAACTATTTAACGAAAGCTAAAGCTAAGGCAGAGTTTTTAAACTAATTGCTATAGCTTTTAAATAAAGACTTTATAGTTTATTCTAATAGGTTAAAATCTAACGATAATATAGGCTATAGCTATATTATATATAAAGACGGCGCACTAGTATTTACTAGATATGCTAGCTTATATAAGCTATTAGAGGTATTTGACGCTAAAGCTATAAGTACTTAATAGGGGCTAAAGAAGGCCTTATTGCTTATAGTTCTGCTAGAAAAAAGCTTTATACTTTAGGTATACTTAGATAATACTGCTGCAATATAAGGTTTTAAGGGCAACTTAGCACTGTTATTATAATAAGCATTCTATAGCTTTTATGCTATATTGTAAATATATAACGTTAGGATTAAGTAGTACCTTAGGCATATAAGTATTAAAAATAATAAAGCAGCCGATAAAGCTGCCAAAAAAGGCTTTAAAGCTCTTTAAGACTTAAACATAAAACTTACGCTAGCTAGCATAAAAAAGCTACTATAACATAGGTTAAGAAAGTTTAAATATAGCTACTAAAAGATAGCAGAGTTTAGGCTTTTAATTAAGTATAAGAAATAAAAGCTAGATTTTAATATTAAGTACTTAAATAAGCTTAAGCTTAGCTATAAAAACCTTTAGCAATTTTTGGCGGCGTATATAAGGTATAGAAACTTTATCTAGTATTACCGAAAGTTTAAATATAATAATATAAAGCTACTATATAGCTATAGATAAGAAAAAAAGCTAGAGCACCTGGTTTACTACTAAAAGGTGCTATAACATTTTGCAAACTAGCTATAGCTGTTAAAAAAAAGGGTGCAGCGCTTTCTTTTGACTAACTAAGAAAAGGAACTCTATTTTTAAGACCTAATGTAATATTCTGCAGCTTTTAAAGATTTTATAAGCGTTACAGGGTTTTTTAACAATATTTGTTCTTGCTAGCGATAGCAAGGCAAAAGCGCACTTATAGGCCGCTCTTTTAGGATAGCTTATAGCTGTACTTAATTTCTTTTTCTTCTTTTTGTTTAAGCTACTAACGGGGGCATAAAGTCTAGGTTTGCAGGTTTAAAACATCTTCTAAAAGCAGGCATTATTAAATATAATAAATACATTTTACAACCTATTAAGTATATATTGTACTAGATATTCTAAATTTATAAAATAAACCTTAACTTTTCTTTTTTACTTTAAATATAACCTATTAAGCTATTTACTCTACTATTGTTAACAGGTATTGCCTACTTATCAAATAATATTTTCTAGTTCTTTTTTTTCTTATTTATATACTAATTACTAATACCAATAGAATTAGGGGCTATAGCCGCATAAAAATACCTAGAAAGATGCATTAAACAACTTTTAACTAAAAAAGGGGTCCTAATTAAAACGGCTTTAGCTACACGCTTTAAAAGCAGAACTTATCAAATAAGGTTAAATATAAAGTCTAAAAAGGCTGTAAAAGAAATCTAGAGACTTTATATACAATAGCCCTAGCCTAACACGCCTTATATACCCTTCGGGAGGCTTGCTAAAACTACTCTAATAGTTTAGCCTAAGCGTTATAAACTATAACAACATATATTATATTTTATATTTATTATAACTACTTCGGTATTACTAAAAAGGCAGCTAATTTAAATGCCGGTTTTGTCGACGTTTTAATCATCTGCTTATTCTACTTCGTATTCTTTGATTATTTTATTTTAAAGCATATAGTAGGCTAAAATGCCGTCGATTTGCTGCTCAAAAAAAAGGCGTTAAAAATCGATAGACCTTGTTTTAGTAACATGGAATTCAGGGCAATCCTTCCAAATATAACTCATTAAACTATCGCTAATCGGCAGCCTTAAAGGCATTTGGCGTGCCAGGAGGTTGTTTATAACTATACGAACAAGTAGTTTAGTGACAGGAAAGGCACCGCGAGCTAATATACAGATAAATAAGGTAAAAGCTTTATTTTTTAAATCGGTTAACAACAAAGGTCTGCTAACCCTATTGGCCGACTTGCTATTAGGCTTACTTTTAGATAAAGCCTTTATCTTTCTTGTAAGTGTTAATATAAAAAGGTTAAAAAAATTTGTAATATCTTGGACTGACAGAAGCTTTGCATACGTATTTATTAAGTACGATAAAATAGCAGCAACGTAAAAGTCTATACTTTTGCAAGTTAAAGCCCAATAGGTAGCCTTCTAAGCCTTTATAAACACTAGAATATCTCTAAAAGTTAACCTAAAAATCAATAGTTTATAGATTATTTGGTTATTTAAATATAGTTAATTAAATTAAACGCGTCTTAGTAGTATTACCATGCAAAATAGGTGCTAGAGCTACTGTAAAATACTCCAAAGTTTTAACATATTTTATACCAATTTTAACGCCTTTTAAGCGTAGCAAAAAAGGTTTTCTACTAGGTAGATTCTCTAGTAATTGTTAGGTTTACTTTATTTTTAATAGTTTTTTTACATTAGGAAGGCAAAGCCTTTTTTAAAAGGTAGTACGTATAGCACGCTCCGTTTTACTAAGCAGGTGGGTGGCTAGGAAATTATACTATAACTAGAGCCCTAAAATTACCTATAATAAGCTTTTAGACTAATAGAAAATAATACTTTAATACGGCTCTTTAACCAACTAGAATTTATAATCTAACAATTATACGGTCCGTCTTAGTATATATATATATATATATAGCTACAACGGCTTACTAAGTCGAGATTAAAAAGGTCTTAAATCTTATACCCTTATTGCTTACTAAAAGGTATAAATGTTACCTTAAGTGTTAAGCAAAAAAGTCTAAGGTTTAAATATTTAGGTAAAGTAGCGCCCTAGGTATTAAAGGCAACAAAAAGGCTACTAAAAGCTACCTGCTCTAGATTCTTAAGCACAAAAGTATAAAAAAGTAAGATTTATCTTATTACTAACGCTGCATATAGCTGTAAATAAATAGCGATACGTTTTTTACTACTAGAAATAACAATATAATAATTTCTTATAAATAAAAAGTATTATAGCTTTTAAGCAATAGAATAGCTTATTATATAAATTAATTCTAAGGAATTCTGTTTTCTTTTTATAATAATATTTCCTTATAATTTGCTTTCTAAGAAAGATATAGCAATTTAACAAAGTTATATTCGTTATAAAATATTGCTATTATAAGTTGCAACTTTTGTTCTCGCTAGTTAATTCTTGCTGCCGTTTGCTTTTTGGTTTTAGTTAACTTAGCTGGCTCTATTATAATATAGTAGTTTGCTTTTTAGAAATTAAAAGCTATTTTGCAAATTTAGTATATTAAAATAATAATCTTATTTGAAAACAAATAATTATATAGCAAATTTAGGTTATTAAAAATTTAGTTGCGCTTATACCTGTTATTAGTAACGCTTGCATTATTTTTTGTTGTAGCATTAAATAAAACTACTTTAACATTTTTTTTATATGTATAAATAAAGAGCATATAAGTAATAAATGCTGACAAAGGTAATAGCGTTAGTATTATTATATAGCAGATGTTTATTTTATTTCGCAAATTAAGGTTATTTATAGTTAGTACCTATAACTTATAGGACAGCATTTTATTAATAAATTAGCAAAGCTAATTAAATTTTAGTAATTGTTAGCTGAGCTTTTCATGGTATAACCCTAAGAAAACTGCTCTAAAGCCTTAATTATTTTATCCTAGCCTTTAGTAAAAGATGTCTTATACGCCGTTATTCCAAGTTAATTAACTTTACTATATTATAAATCGTTATTTTTAATAAAACTTATATTTAAAAAATAAGTAAGAAAAAGGTATACTTTAGCGCAAATAAAGCATATCTATGCATTCTTCGATATATTATTTATTTTAGCTATAATATTATTGTTTTTGCTGCTTCTAAATAAACTAGCTTTAATGTTTTACTAAGTTAGTTTTATTTTTTTTTAACTGTTTTTTTTTTATTACTGCTTTTTCTTCTGTAATAAATATTGTATATAGCTTTACATATTAGCTATTATATGTTAGAAGATATCCTGTGCAAAACCATTTCTTATTAAGCAGTTAATATAATTAACAATAATTTTCTAACTTTTCTTTCTAATTAGCTGCTCTTTAAAAGCATTGGTAGGACAATAAGCCATTAATAGGCAAAGTACTAACTCTTTCTTTATTTTATTTAGTATTTCTTAGCAAGCTTAGATTGCCTTTTTAGTCTTTTTGTTTTATTAGTTTAGGTTGCTAATAAAATATTTATAGTTTATTTATGCTACCTTTAAAAACTATGCGTTATTAATACTTCTAATTTATACTTCCTTTTCTTATAAATACCTATTATATAAAACATATTTTATAATGTTAGCTATTTAGATTAGGCTACTTAAGGGAATAAATGCCGAGATAGTAAAAGCTACTAGCTTTTATAGGCTTATCTTTTAAAAGCTGCGCAAGAATTAAAAAAAGCCGGTAGGATTTTCTAGCGTGCTATTATACTAATAGGCTTTATTAAAGAATAAAAAAGCTGCCCTTATTAAATTTATTGCTATATTCTCGTTTTAGCCGGAATTCCGACTGCTTATATTATTATATATATAATAAAGCTTAGTAGCACTATATTAGCTAAATAACACAAACTAGTTACTTAATATTAGTTAACTACTAATAAGTAGTACTTTTTTATTAAGTATATCTTGTTAAACAGTTTTCCTTATAGTTAGCTTTATATAATTTAAACTATAATATAGATTTTAGTCTTTATTATAGTTATTATACCATATAAAAAGTCTAAAAGATGCTGCTACTGCATACGTTTTATTAAAAATTTTGTTAAACTTGGCTACCTAAGAGTATATAGCCGTAAATAGTATAGCACAAAAAGTAGGCAGCAAAAATATATATATTATAATTTTATAAGTATTTCCAGATTTAATATATATATACTCTATTAAATATAATAACTCTAACTAGCTAAAGTAGCACTAATTAAATCTTATCTGTTTTTAAAGTAAATATTATCAGCTTTTTATTATAACTTTATCTTTTTAAAATCTAAGCACTTTCTTATAATTAGCTATAATTATAGCAAATATAACAAAAGTTAATAAAACCTTAATAGTTTTACTAAAGCTTATTATATCGCTTAAGCAGCCTTTTTAGATTTTATATATAAAGTATTAAGTTAGCATTTACTATATTACATATAGCTAATATATAAAGATTTTTATATTAAACCTAAAAAGCGTTAAACTTATAGTAAATATTAAATACTAAAACATTTTATATACCTTTTTTTAGTTATTATCGGTAATATAACAGTTTATATACCAATTGCTAAATTTGGTATCTAAATTATAACTACTATTATTATTAGAAATATTGCTTATAAGCTTTTGCTTTTAGGTTAATACTTAGTTATTATTATTATTATTATTAAAAAGCTCGATTATTTTAGTATGTTACTTTAAGCATTTTATATAGAATTAGTTTTAATTTTTAGAATTTTTCTGCTTTATAGTATATATATTTTCTTAATAACTAATAGTAGCTAAATTATCTTGCAAGTTTATACTATTACAAACCGACTTAAAGTTCATTAAATTAGCAGTTATAAAAGCGTTATTTTCCTTTTTGGTAGCAATATTAACAGAAAGTATAAATAGTTCCTTTTTTTTATTATCTAGAAAAAAGGTCAAAGCAGTGCTTAGCTTTTTATAACTAGTTAACTCATTAGGCATAAAAGATGCTACAGCTAGTGCAAGCGCTATTTAGGTCGCAAAATTAACGGAACTACTAGCAGATATAACAGGTTATTAAAAATAAAAGCCTTCTATAACTCTTAAATCAAGAAAATCTTTTTAGTAAATTTATAACAAGCGGCTATAGCAACTAAATTTAATAATAGTATACAGAAATATATTTTTTTGCTTTAAAGTTTTAATACTAAGATTATTATATAGCTTTAACTAGTTAATATAAGTAAAAATAGTATAACTATTAATGCCTTGCTTATATAAACAAGCTTTAAGCTATTTAGTAGGTAAAAGCTATAGCAACAAAATCTAAGTTTAATATAAAAAGTAAAGTTTTTATACTACCTTATTAACAGTTTAATTAAAAAGGTTATCTATATTAAAATGCTCACTATAAAATATATTTGTAATTATAGTTAACGACTAATTAAGTAAATAATTATTAAAAAATAAGGTATTTTATGCAATATTATCTAAAAAATATAAAAAATATTAGTAATAAACAATTAAAAAAAGATATATATAACATAGGACATTTAGAATTAATAAAAGCAAAAAATACTATATTAACTAACTATATGCAACTACTTATAAGATAGCTTAATTGTTCTAGAAAAAAATATCAAAAAAAGTTGTTAATACAGAAATAAATATTAATACTAATATTTTGAAACTATAATTAAGAGCTATTGTTTGTTATATAAAATATATACTTTAAGATAAAAAAACAGCAATATAAGCGTATAATTAATTAACTTAAGGTTAAAGAGTCGCTTTACAAAAAACGAAAAGCCCGACAGGCTATAAAAGGCATAGTATTTATTAACAATTTATAAAAATGCTTTATTATAAAGACTACCTCGCCGGTTACGTACTAGCCGCTAAAGCACCAGCAAGAATAAATCACAAATAAGGTAGTTTTATAATTAATATAAACTTATATCTAATTAATAATCTAACTAACTAAGTACTTATTTAGTTAAAAAGGATTATAATTAAATAGATATAAAATACTACCTTTTTTTTATTCAAAATTAAAATAGAGATTTTAGAACAGTTAGAAACTATATATTTTATATAAATACTTAGTACTTAGTAAGTTTAAGATATTATATGTCCACGTAGTACCTACGTGTTATAAGTAGTTGTAGCAACAGTAGAAAAACGGCAGAATATATATAAATACCTAAGTATTTATTATGTAGGCTGTACTTACATATAGGTAGTACTAGTATATAAAAATACCTAACCAGACTTATTTAACAAAAACTAGGTAAAAAGTACTTAAGTAGGTAGTTATTACTAGTGGTTAAAAGCAGAATTTTTTTTATATAAAAAAAGCAAAAAAAAATAGTATGGTGCACTAGGGGTATACTTATAATACTAGTATTTTAGTAGTAATTAAGTCTGTAAAAAAAAATATAGATTAAATAGAAATAGCCTACAGAGCCTGCCTTTAAAGTAAAGACCTAAAGTTTCTACCTTATCTAATTTACTAATAAGGATTAATAGTACTAATAAAGGTACCCCTTATTAGTACGTATTAAAAAATAACTTAAAATTCTAGCTTCTTTTTTAATATAGCAGCTAAAAGTATAAAATAAATTAAATAAATTATTTTATAATAGCTATAGCTTATATTTAAAAAATAAACCTAATTACCTAATTTTATTAAATTAAAAAAATAGTTGTTAGTAGTTAGTTTATGTTACGTTACCTACTTATATATATAATATTACCTTTAAAAGATAAATTAGTTATCCGGTAATTATACTACTATATAGGTTATCTTAGCAAAAAATACTAAATAGCTTTTCTTTAGTAACTTTAATAACATTTTTGCAACTAGCTTTTAGTTTATATATATATTATAACATATAGTAGCTAGCGATTTGTTAATTAAACGACGCTATATACTATAACTATTTCATACTATTGTTAACAGCTATTAACTACTTAGGCGTAAATAGCTATCCCTTTTTTACACCATTTTTACCTTTTGTATACTAAATATTAAACGCTTATATTTTTATTACCAAAATTTCCTTTTTATCTTATATTTCTTACCGTTTATTTCTTCTTTGTTTATGGCTACTAGCTTATATAAATACTTTTTCTTTTTTATAAGATATAACTGCTATTTTATATGCTGTTTTTACACCAATTTGGTTTAGCAAACGTTATAACTTTAGTTTATAACATCTTTTTTCTTTTTATTTAAGTGTTTTAACAGAAACAAAGTTTAATACTAGTAAATACTTAGTTAAATATCAGGCTACTAATTTAATAATTATACCATTTAATAGATTTTTAAAGTATATAATTTTATTATAGATCTAGCAAACAGTAGTATTTTATAGGTAGTAAACTTTCTTTAACATATAAAGACCAAACTTGCAGATATTATCAAAGTTATACCTTGTTTTTAAAAGCCTGAGATAACTACTGTTAGATAGATTAAATAGTTGTTAGATATTCTTACCTATTTACCAATATAAAGAATAAACCGTTAGGCATTCTAGAACGCTTTATTTACGGTTATACGACTGCTACTTCTAGAATTGTCCGATCTGTTTTTAACGTTTTTTAACGATTATTCTCTTAATACCTTTTAAGAGGCATTTGTTAATTATCTTTCTGAATAAGCATTTTCTGCATCTGCTCTTAACTTAACATTTGTTATATAAGCATAGGCATTTCTTTAAGAATTATTATCTATTTAAGAATTATATATAAAATAATTTAAAGCTTATAATTTTACGTTAGAGGACGCAGATGCTTTAGCAAGCTTAATACCTACTTTAAATTTAATAAATAGTTATTAAGCTGCTTTAAGAGACATTTAGCAGGCTGTTTTAATAGATAGTTAGTAGGCCGCTACTTAAACCTTTAAGCTATTAAACAAACAGGAAGTTTGTGGACATTTT
The DNA here is from genome assembly GCA_022578855.1 of Nemania serpens. Lineage (NCBI taxonomy): Eukaryota > Fungi > Ascomycota > Sordariomycetes > Xylariales > Xylariaceae > Nemania > Nemania serpens. The sequence continues at coordinate 9,417 of MU396698.1, forward strand.
TTTATAGATATTTTAACTTAAATATAGTAGTATATATTATTTTTTATAGCTTTAAATCCTTTTAATATAGGTAATATAGTACCTGTTAAAGAGTAAAAAGTTGTTAATTTTTTGTAAGATAATAATATTTAAGCTTTAATAACAAAGTTTAGAGAATTTATTAACGCTATTAAAAACGCTAAGGGAGGTTTCTTTTATTATTGGAAGCTATTTTATATTGGTTTTCTTAACTTATATATATAGGAATTATTTGGTTATAGAGATTATATTTAAGTAGGAGCAGACATTTATTGGTGCAACGTTTATCTTTTTGAAAAAAGTGTTAAAGAATACGTAAAAAACCTAACTAAACGTGCTATTATTTAAAGAGATTTTCTTTAACTGCTTAAAGGATTAGCTTAATCTTAGTAGGCTGGTAAAATATTTATTATTACTAAAGAATTACTTTTAGTAGACTTTAATTTTGCCTTTAATAAAGTTGTTAAGCAATTTAAACCTAATATATGTAATACCTTTAACTAACTTAAGAGCTCTAGCTTTATTTTTTTTTTTTAGCAAATTTTAAATGCTAAATCAGTTAAAAAATAAGCAGAGGGTATTTTTTGGTTAGCTAAAGCTGCAAAATATACTATAGAGAAACAATAGATAGCAGAAGCTTACAATTTTTTTTACCTATTTTTTTGATAGCTTATTGCCTACTTAACTATAATATTTAAAATGGAAGACTTTTTTATTTACCTTAAAGAAAAAGCTAAAGCATATAAAGCTAACCTAGCTTTAAAAAAAGGTTAACTAATACTTAATAGTTAACCGATAATTAGTTAAATAATAGTAATGCTAAGTTATTTTTCTGCTGCAGGATTTACTTTATTTTTACTTATACTAATTATACTAGTGCAGAAATAACTTCTAGTACTAGTAGCGTATACATATATATTAAAAGGATAACTAGTAATTAAACCATCTATAGACGACTTTAATAATTAAGCAGACAATATATATTTTAATAACGGATATTAAAATAGATTTTTTAGTAACAAACGCTAATTCTAAGGTAGACCTTTATTTAGAGGCTAATATTGTAGAAATAGTAGCTTTAGCTTACGAGGCAACAATAGTTATAGCTTATGTTATAACTATGATATATATAGTAGCTATAATTTATGTCGACTGCGTTATAGATATTATATATCTTTTAGCGCCTAAGGTTGTTTTAATAGATAGGTAGAATAAGGATAATCTTGCCGCTAGCAATAATAGGTTTAAATAAGCAATAAAGAATAGCAAGCTTACCTTAAAACAGAGACTTATATTGCTTTAGATAATATTAAATTAAAGGATAAGAAAACAAAGCTATATAACAAAGGTTATTATATATTAAAAAAGCTTATAAATAAAGAAGAAGACAATAATACTTTAGCTAATTAATATACTTTTTTGTATTTTTTAGTGCTAAATAAAGTAACTAAACTTAAAAGTATACTAACTCTAATAAATATTGCTACCAAAAAGCAATAAATATGCCGTAAGTGCGGTATTATTTTCTTATCCTATAACAAATGCATACTCTATGTTTTTTAAAATACATATAATAAGTTAGATATACAAATCCAACTACTAAAAAGAAAAGATATATAATATAACGTATATTAGAAGCCTTTAGTAAAAGATATACTAGAAAACAATAATATATATTTTGTTTTATATAATGCAAACGATGTTAAATAAGACATTATATCTAAATATAATAAACAGGCATATTATAGCTACTTAATTTATAAGATTATCTTTAAGCTTAAACCTATTAATTATAACATCTTAGGCTTAAGCTTCACTTATACTAAAATGGACATTAAACTAGCTAGTACCTAATAAACAGATATAGTATGCGTTAACACAAAAGCATCTAATATCATAGTCGATAAGTTATAGTTATTTAAATTAAAAACAAACTTTACTATTATACCTTAAGCATAAGGAATAACAGTTGGAAGTATTAGAGAACTTATATATATAAAAAACAAAGCGACATTTCGTTTTTACCTACTAGGAATATCTAACAACGGTAAAAAAGTAAAAGTCGAAATAAACATTAAAGCATAAATAAACAATAAACTAAAACCCTAACTACTGTTAGAAACCCTATAAATAAAAGCCTATAGCATCAATATTAACATTTCTAACCAACAACTTATAGTAGCCTTAGCTAAAAATATATATATTCCTATTGTAGTTAAAAAACAAGCAAATCCTATCAAACAAAAAGTTATAGCAACATAAAATATCTAAGTCTTATTACGCTTAACAATAATAATACTAGTAACTTTTATAGATCTTTTAAAATAGACAGATAATAGGATACAAAAAGAATATACATTTAATGCTAGCTTTAATAACGCATTAAATAGCAAATTAAACGCTTTTACGGCAAAATAAATTGTTTATTACAACAATACTAACAAGCCTATAAGGATTACCTATAATATACAATTTAGCATAATTAAAGATCTTACAATTAATGGCTAACAAAAAATCAACTAGTTAAAAGCATGCAATAAAGCATACTTTGGCAAAGAATTTAACCTTACAGACAATGTTTTCACAGACTTTATATCTAATAAAGACAGTAACGCTTATTACTACAAAATAACTAAATCTAAACTACTAAATACCCGTTTTATATCCTATAGTACAAATACCGGCTTACAAAAGCTATAAGATATACTATTTAAAAAGACAAAGAATAGAATATATATATTAAACAAAAGTCTAGCGTTTACCTTATATAAAATTAGAATGCTTAAGAAGTATAACGTATAGAAATTAAAAGGCATTATACCCTTACTAGACAATAAGAAAATGAGGGTTAACTTAGTTAACAGATGGTAAAACTAGTATATGCATACTAAAGCCTACCAATTAAGTCTTAAAAACTAATAAATACTAGATAATATATTTAATCTAATACATAAAAAAAAGAAGATAGATTAAATATAAGAACTAACTCCTTTTAGATGTCTAGTTTTTATTACCTAGAGAATAATTAATAGATAATAAAAAGGACGTATAGTAGTAAATCTAAAACTACTAAACGCAATAGTTGTCCTAAATATCTACCTAATGCTAACCCTAGAAGACGTTATAGCAGATATTTAAAGAAAATATGTTCTTACAGTATTAAACGCAGCATCCTTTTTTTATTAGCTACTAGTTTATTCTAAATATTAAAACAAGATAGTTATTATTTCTTCTTAAGGATTAGAAGTATTAAACATTGCTTTTATAGGTTTTAAAAATAGCTCTTTATTTACTTAGCGCTTTATAAATCTGCAATTAAAAGACTTTAAGCCCTTTTATTAAGCTTATATAGACGATATCGTTATTTTTAGCGACACTAAAGAAAAACATCTTTTGTACTTAGTATAGGTTTTGCAGAGATTTTAGGACATCGGTTTTATACTCTTCCTATTTAAATCTTTTTGCGGTTACTTTTTAATAAACCTTTTAAGACTTAGAGTCGACAGACAAAGCATATATATTATATAAGATAGATTAAATGCTATTAAAAAGATAAGATTTCTTTAAATATTAGAAGAACTAGAAACATATATTAGAATAACTATATAGTTGCAAAAGTATATACTATAGTTTTAATAAAAGATTCTACTTCTACAGAAAAGAAAAACAAAAATACTTGGAAATGCAAAAACATTAAATAAAATACTAAAGCATAACGTAACAGCAAAAAAAAAATAAACATTTAAATAAAAGTTTAAACTAACTCTGCTTAAATAATAAAGCTTTGCAATTTTATAAAACAACTTTATATAGAAAAACTACTTAGTATATTAAAATTATTATAGCAAGATATTCCTTAAAATAAACGCATCTACTAAAAGAGGCTACGGCGTTATAGTCTTTTATTTTAAATTAGATTAGAAAAACGGCTCTATACCTATCGATTTAGTCTAACTAATCCTTTTTTTAAGCAAGGTTTTTACGAAAAAAGAAGCAATATATTAGGCAACAGAATCTAAAGTAGCTTGCTTTATGTAAATATGCCGCCAATTAAAACTACAACTATAATTTTGCGTTAAAGATGTTATAGTACTTACAGATTATTAAGCAACAAGAGGCATTATATACCAAAAAAATCTAGTAATAATAAATATTATAAAAATAAACCCACATCTTATAAACGCTTCAATATACTTAAACTAATACTGCTTAAACATCTAATATATCTTAAGAAGAGTTAACTTAGTACCTAATATACTGTTTAAACTTCCAATAATTCTAATATTAGAAAATATTAGCAAGGCTACTAATACAATAAAGTTAGAACTAGATAATATTGCAAAATAGTTTGCATATATTATAAATATTGCAGATATAGATAGCGAATTTAAAAACAAACTAATATAAGAATACCTATAAAACCGCACGCTTTTTAAAATAATAATAGCTTTTTTAAAACTAAAAAGCTTTTGATTTAAAATAGCTAAAGATGGCCTCCTATACTATATACTAGTCGTTAGATAATAAAAGCTAGTTATACCAAAAAACTACGTCAAAAACATCTTTAATATAGCCTATAACAAAAAACACTACTTTAGTACCTAACAAATAATCAAAAAACTTAAAGGCTTTACTATTAAGAATATATTAAAACGCGTTAGAAAATACTTAAACTATTATTTAAAGTATATTCTTAATAAATAAGATAAAAAAAAGATACTAAAATTGCTATATCTAATACTAACAACCTCTATTTTATATTATATAATAATAATAGACTTTATAGTTAAAATGCCAAAAATCTCTTTAAAAAATATACTATAGCAACTATTAAACCATAATTATTATAATAGTTTTTGCCTAATAACTTGCAAATACAGCAAAAAGACAATCCTAGTACCTAGCAATATCGAGTATACAGCTAAAAACTAAGCAGAAATTGTAGCACATATACTAATAATTGGTAATTAAGGTATCCTATAAATTATTATAACAAATAGAGACTCTAAATTTCTATCGGTATTTTAGACAACATTATTTAACCAAATAGGAACAAAACTGCGGTACTTAACAGCGTACCACCCTTAAATAGATGGCTAGTCAAAGAGAAAAAACCAGGAAGTCGAAATTGCCATTAAATACTATTACATAAACTCCGATATCTTATAGATATCTATTTTAATACTACTTTAATACTGTTTAAACAATTTTAAGCAAAATATTATTAGACAAATACTAAACGAAGTCGTTTTAAGATTTAAACCTAATACCTTTTTGTTAATAATTAAAGTACCAAAAGATGCTATAAACTATAAGGCAGTTCAAAAGATATATTAAAAGGACGCTAAAGCAGCAATAGACTTTGCCGCCGCGGACATAAAAATATAATATAATAAAACGTACCAGCTACTAGAATTTAACATTGGCGACAAGGTATATTTAAAACTACACAAAGGATATTACCTACTTAGCAACCCTTTAAAGAAATAGTTACAGCAGAAAATTAGACCTTTTATAGTTATCAAACGCATAAAAGATCTATTATATAAATTAAACTTTCTAAAACACTAGAAAATATATAAGACGGTATTAGTAGCTTAACTATATCTAGAACCTAAGTCTAAAAACCCTTATAATAAACAACGTCTAGAACTAAAACAAATCTTTATTAAAAGAGATAACAACAAATAGAAATCCTACAAAATAGAAAAAATTTTGGACAAAAAAATCAACAAATAAAGCGGACAACTATAGCTTAAATATCTAATTAAATAAAAAGGTTACTTACTAATATATAACTAATGGTACCCTAAAGACATTTTAATGCAGAATGCCGAGGAACTAGTAAATATATACAACACCTAGTACAAGTTATTATATAACCACGCAAAACTACAAACTTATAACAATGTTGCCAGCCTTGCAACAGTGGCTACTATGGCAGATAAATGAAAAATAGTACAAGTTATCCCAAAAACAAACATATAAGTCCATATACCTTATATATATTACGTACTTTCTTAAACTAAAAATAACTTATAACTCCTGCTTAAAACGACTTGCTACTTACTAATAATATCTTGCTATTTTACCTACTATAATTTTAATAATACTAAGACAATTTTACAACTTTATTCTGCAAAATATATAATTAAATCTAGCAACTCTATACTAAAATAACATATAACATTAAATAACGATATCTATATTATAAAAACAACTATATAATAATTAATATTTTCGCGATAGCTACCCTATAGAACAAAAAGGTGCTTGGTACCTAGATATTATATAACTTCTTTAACAGAGCATTCCCTTTTAGATATTCTATTAATATAATAATAAAAGAAAATAACGCCTTAATAAACATAAATTTTTTATTATAGCTGTATAATAGACCAACAAGCTAGTTTAAAAAAATAAACAACAAAAAAAAGTAGCAACATTTACTAACAAATTAATAGAACGTATTAGAACAATTAGAAACAACTTTTAAATAAATCTAATACGTTAACTTATTTTAGCAAACTATTTTAGCAAAGTTTCTCCCCCGACTATACACAGATATTTTACGTATAATAGGATACCTTACAAAAGCTAAACTATTAGACAAACTATTTAATACCAGTCTATAGAAATTAGCTAAAGAATTTTTAAATATAGCGGTTTTTTAGGGAATAATAGCTTAATAAGCAGATAATACCACGCTAACCTTTATAAAAATTAATTTCGAACTCTTTAAAATACTACAAATTATAAGAAACAACAATTATAGTTATAGTATATTTCTAACAACTCTTTAATAGAAAATTTAAGCAGCAGGTGCAACATTTTTATTTGCTATCCTATAAAGCAGAATAGTGCTACAGCTTTAGCACCAATAAGTAATAACAAATAATGTCTCTTACAGGAAATATTTCCTACTATACTCTATATTTATTTTAACTAATAATACAAGAAAGTATAAAAGATTAAATAATAAATTACAATTTAATATTTTTTAAATAAACTAGGCATTAACTGGTATAACGTCCTAGCCAAAAATAGCGCTAACACTGGCAAATAATGTTATATTAGCAGCAACAGTTACAGAATCCATAGTTTTAGCGCCTGCAATAGCAACTAAAGCAAAGCTTACAACATCTATAGCTACTATCCTATTATAAAACGCTGCAACAACTGCAAACATTATATAAATACATATTACTAATAACGCTATTCTATAAACGCTAGTAAGCCTAGGTAGAATTAATATCTTATAGTTGCTAACTACTTTTAAACCAAATATAGCAAATATAACAAACCTTTTTATAATAATAATTAACCAGTAAATCAACTAGGCTATAAAGACGTTAACTACCCTACTAAACCTAAAAAACCTAGCGATACTATATATAGTATAAAACTTAACGCTTATACCAGCAGAAAAAAGGAATTAGTAGTCTGCAAAAAAATATCTAAACAAAAAGAAAATATTGCGTTAATTTAACAAAGAATTCGACGGCTTTAAAATATTTATAAAAAGACGTTATTTAAATATACCACTCTTTTAAAAAGATACCTCATTTTTTAAGCCAGCTAAAAAATAGATCAATATACTAGCTAAGAATACAAAGCTAAAAGTTTTATATAGTATCTTTAAGCTTATAAATTATTAATAACTAACGGTTTAATAATTAATACTAACGGTTTAACAACCGACGCTAACGGTCTAAAAACCGACACTAACGGTCCAATAACCGATACTAATAGTTAAAACAGAAAACGACTCTATTATTACTAAAATTAATAACGCGGCATATTTTATTGTAGTAAAAAATAACCTAGTACTGCAACTATTTGTTACTATTAATAAAAAAGTTTGCGAGCAATTATATAAACTTATAAATAGATAGTACAAAAACATTCTTTTAAATGACGCAGATTTTGCTGTAATTACTTAAGCTTTTAAAAACGCTATATTTAATAGTTTTATTAAAGCATAAATCTAAAATATCGTTTATAAAGCGTTTAAAAACGCAGGCATAACAAATCGAAAACAACTATATAAAACATTTAAAAACGTTTTTAATAATAAATTAGTAAAAAAATACTTCGAAAACATAATAACAAAAATAGCCTAACATATTAAAAAAACCTTAAAAGTATATTTTATATCTAAAATAAAAAAATAGGATATTTAGCAGCTAAATTTCCAATCTTTTCGCTAAGAAATTTAAGACTTATAAAACGAAATTAAAGCACTTAAAAAACAAGAACCTAAAAGCAAAAGCTTATAAAAGTAAAACAACAAGAAAAGACAAAGACATAAAAAACAAAAACATTAAACAGAGCTTATATTATTAATAGCTTATTATAGCTAACCTATAGTTTGTTAATCTATTAATTAAAACGTAGACATTTTATTTTTTTCTTTTTAGGAGGGGCAACTATTATATTACCTACTTATACATATAACATTACTTCTAAAGGATAGATTAATTATCCGGTAGCTATACTACCATATAGGTTATCTTGGCAAAAAATACTAGATAGCTTCTCTTTAGTAACTTTAATAACACTTTTGCAACCAGCTTCTAGTCCGTGTGCGTACTATAACAGTTTACTAAAATTTAGCTACTATATTTTAAAATAGCTATTACGGCAGTCTTTTAGCAAGGCTAGAAAACATATTCTGAAAACATATATAAATTATAAAATAAAAAGGAAAAGGAATTCTAACTATAGAAATCCCTTTAACTTAGCCTTTTATATACTAACAGCTTATTTTATAAATAGTAGGTGTATTACCCATAGGTATAGGAGACATATAACCACCTGTTACATGACCTACACTGCATGGTGTTAGATTTAGTACTTGGCGCAAGCTATAGCTTAAGGAGCCTGTAAGCCACTTAGCAAAGGATTACTAAGGTAGCTAAAAAATACTAAGGAAAGGTGGCTTTATAGGTAATTAAGCAGGGGGTAGCTAGGAAATCAACCTATACTAAAGCCTTAAAATAACCTATAATAGGCTCTTAGACAAACACATAGATAATACATATAACACTTTAATACAGCCTTTTAACTACCTAAATTAGTAGCTAGAATCGCAATATTTAATACATAGACCTTATAGCTAAAAGCTACCAAAAGCTAAAAGCTATAACTATTGTCGGATATTGTAATTATAGCTACCAATTTAGTTAAGTAAAAAGCTATATTAAAGTATTATATATATATCTAGGAGCTTATTATAGGTTATTTTAAGGCTTTAGTATAAGTTAATTTCTTAGCTACCTTTTTGCTTAATTACCTATAAAGCTACTTATTCTTAGTACCTTTTAGCTACCTTAGTAATTTTTTGCTAAGTAGCTTACAGGCTCTATAGCCTATTAAGCGCTAAGTACTAAATCTAACAACTATAACTATAAAACTATTAATATTTAATATTTTTAACTTATAATTTAAAACTATTAATTAGAAATAATTAATTTATATAAATTTAAAAGTAGAGATTTTTAGAATATATTTTAAGCTAGCTAGGCTAGTTTAAAAATAAAGTAGCTTACGTAAAGCTAGTTTAAAAAAGGTAGGCTTACTTTACCTAGTAACTATATATGCTATATTAGTAACGCTCTTATTTTAGTTACTTTAATACGGCTGCACAAAAGGTAGGTTAAATATATATATTAGGGTAAGCATAAGCTTTTAATTTAAAGCCTTAGCGGTACGCTATTTTGCTATAGCTAGCTACTCGGCCTAGGTTTCAAATAGCTGCCCGTAGCTATAAATCAAATAAAAAGCAAAAAACCTAACGTAAGCTTTTCCTTTAACCTAACTACCTTTTAACCCTTCTTATTTTTGAGGCTTAAGCTTAAGTAAGTATATTTAAGGTATAAAGCTAAAAAAATAGCAGGTGGGATTTAATAAACCTCTAACTACTGCAAAAACCACCTCTTTTATAGGAGGTAGAAAAACGAAGTAATAAGGAAAAGCCCTATAGGCGTATCTGAAGCAAAAGGGCCTTTAAATACCCTTTGCTAATAAGCGCTAGCCTTATTTAAGTAACTAAAACTATTTATATTACTATTCCTTATACTTATTTAACATTTTGCTACTTTTTTTTTATTTTTATTGCTTTTATAACTTCTTTTTTGTAAATTTTAGAAACCTTAAATACTAAATAAAGTATTATATCTATTACTAGCCTTTTTGCCTTCGTTTAGTTAACCTACCTACCGATATTATATTAAGCTTGTTATTTAAGAAGTAATTGTCTTTATTTATATATATTATAGCTTACTTATCTGTTTTTAACGATTTAGCTAGTATGGTTGTTTTTTTATATATATATAGCAAATATATGCTAATATGGTATATAATGTAGTTATAAAAAGCAGCTAGTAAGAATTATAACGAAAATATAGTATAAGGTATTGCTATATAATCTTTTAACTTCTTTTTATATCGGCTAATTTTTAATATAAAGTATAAGATATGGAAAAAAAATGCGCCCTTTTTTTATAACATAATTTTAAAGTATGTATTAAGTTGTTATAGCAACTCTTTAGCGCTTATTTGTAAACTTAAATATTTAACCTGCTAATACGCTCTTAAGTACTTTTTTAACCTAGCTTATACTTACTATCTAATGGTTTTCTAACGTTAAAGAACCTAAAGGTAAAAACTGCTAGACTTACCGCGTATTAATTAAAACATATACCTTTAATAAAAGCTTTAATTACGTTTAAATTGCCGAATTTAAGGTTTCTAATATAACTAGCCTTAATATGCGCAATAAAAATAAAGGCCGAGGCAAGATTAGTAGCTATAATAAAGCTGCCGCTTCTGCTAATACAGCTATAATAAAGTAGAAAATTGTACAAAGTATTAACTACTTAGGTAAAGTAAACAAAGCTTGCTATTGCCTTTAAAACCTAGACATAATTGCTACTTAAGCTATCGGTAGGTCTATTTTTATCTTTAACCGAATTAAGCACAGCTTTAAGCTAAATAATTAGGTTAATTTTTAAATTAAACTCTAAAGACATATTAAAAATAGTTTTGGGCTTAACTAAAGCTCCTATAACAAAAATTCTTTAGTATTTAGAAATTAGAATCAAACTATTCTTTTATAGTATATTATTTTATTTATAGCTTCTATATATAACTTATTAATAAATTAGAAGTTCTTACTTTTTATAACGTTTAAGAATATAATATTACTTTAAAGCAGAAATAATATATTAAATCTTTTTTGCTACTTTATATACTACTTTAATATTGTTAACAATATTTAATACTACTTAATATTGCGTAACTTTATTAGTACTATTTTAAACAACCTTATGCTACAAATTCTAGACTTAAAATAATTATTTAACTTATAATCGTTATTAGTTGCAAAAACTAGATATAGTAATACTATTAATGCACTAGCCTTTAACTTATTTATAAAGGAATTAGTAGCTATAGCGTTAGCAGACTAAACTATTACGGTATAAGATTTACGCAATATTAAAAAAAAGGTATATATATTTAAAAGCTACTAGAATACCGTTACCTTGCTCGCCTAGCATCCTTATAAGGCCAGAATTTTTAGTAGCACTAGCTACAATAAGTAGATTATATTCTGAGATCTTAGCTAAATAAGCAAAAAGCAGCAGCTAGGCAATCAAAAAAATAGCTCTCTTAAATTATAAGTTATACCAAATAGCTTATATTATTTTTCAAATATAGGCTAATTAATACCTTTTTTTAGAATATTTATGTATAGTAGCTATACCAATTATATAGCCGACTTTAGCTAGAATGCTAATAATCTATGGCTAATTGCTAGTGCGGCTAATAATAATATGCTATAGATTTAAAAAGTTATAAACTTACTTGTAGGCAAAAATAAAGCAGATATTTCCTTTAATAAACTTGGCAAATAAAAATACAAAAAGCGGCTTTAATGTCTAATTTAGAGCAATAAGTTAGCAAAGTTGGTAACATTAGTTTAAATTGCCAACAATTAGTTTACTAGGAGCTGCAGGGTTAAAAAAAATAAGCACAAGGATTTATATAAATTAAAAAAAAACAAAATAGATGCAATAGTTACTGGCGGGCTGCCCGCTGCTTAAATAGTAACAAGTACTAATGTAGGATATTTTTCTGGTTTTTTTTTTATTAAGGCGTAATTATTTACACCAAATAATAGAAAAGGCCGGCATTTTAAAAACTCTGCTGCTAATTTAAACGGTAATATAAAAAAGGCTACAATTGCAATAAATTAAGCTATATTAACAATTTACTAGATATTATAGGCATATATATTTTGCATAAGTTATAAGTAATACTTATATTAAAAAAGCGTAAGCTTTTTAGCTATCTTTAATATAGGGCTTAAGCCTTATATAAAGCTTTTTAAGCGTAATATAATCTAGTTATACGTTAAAATAAGTACAAGCTAACTATAAATACAGCTTAATAGTATAAGAATTTATTTAATTTATGCTTTAGAAGCTAGCCTAACTTTCTACTTACTATAGTAAAACAATGCTAATAAAAAAACCAAAAACTAAAACAATTAAAAGAATACCTAAGCAACAGCAAGTAAAATCGATGTTATAAAAGTTTAGAAAGTATATATAAATATAAAAAATCTAGTACCTAGTATAAAAAACTACTATAAAAAGTATTATTATATATACTACCTATTTACCACACCTTCTATATACTTACTACTTCAACTATTTATAAGTAAGAAAAGTAATTTTATTTAACGAAATCTTATTTATATCTACTTACTTAGCAGATTAAGTAAGAATATTAAATTTATAAGTAAGCATGCTGTTAAGCTAAATATTTAACTATACTATTTAATTTACCTACCTACTTACTAGTAAGCTAAACTAAGTACTAAATAAGTATTAAAAATAGTATAATAAATGGCTTAATAAGTTGTAATTAAGGTAAAAAAGAAAAGTTAAATCTATTTTATAAACTTAGAATATTTAATATAATATATATACTTAATAATTAAGTTCTAGAGCATATATACTATATTTAATAATAGAAAACGCAGACTTTTTTTTTACTTATAATTGGCTTACTTTTAAGCTATAACTACCTACTTTATTTATTTTTGCTTAGATTTGTTTTATTTTACTTATATTTGTTTTGCTTTACTTATAATATTTGTTACCTATAGCTAGATTTATTTTTATACTACTCCACGGTTTCTAAATAAGTAGTAGCTAACAATAATAGCACTTATAATAGAATCTATAGCCTATTTATTACTTTTCTGCTTTCTTTATACTATATTTGCTATTAGCTTTAGTTTTTTTATCCTTATTTTTGCTTTTCCTTTTTTAGCTAGGTATTACTGCCCTATTTATATATACTAAACCTTTACTTTAATAATACTAAAATAAGATCTTATATGCTATATGTATTTAACCTTGCGTAGGCTTAGCAGGTAGGCTAGCTACTATTTTATACTACCGCATACTTAGATAAGTAGTACAAAGAGCTTGCTGCTGCACTAAAAACCTATTATACCAATATTAAACGGTTCTAAAGGTATTAAAATAGCAGATATTAAAGCAAGAAACGTTAAAATAAAAAGTATTAAAAAGAAGGCGTTAAAATAAAAGGCGTTAAATAGTAGCGCTTGCTATATAGCAGTGCTAGTTTGCTTATATATTTGGTGCTACTAGTTTTTACTAATTTATAACTGCTTAAAGCATATAGTAGTTATATAAGATCTGCTATAAAATAATAAGTTTAAGCGTTAAAAGCAAATTAGGCACGCTTTTTAGAACTTTATATATATATTATATAACTAAAGTATATGTGCTAATATTAAACTCTAGAAAGAAAAAAAAAGCCGACCTAGAGTACAAATAAGCATTAAATATTATGCGCTAAAGTTAGCAGACGCTTTTTTAATATATAGCTAAGAGAACTTTTTGAAATTATTACTACATTTTTACACGCTAGATAACTTATAGCAAATTACCGGCCTTGTCTAAAATTAGCCGTGCTAGCATTTGTACTAGCGTGCCCGATAAAGCAATCACTAAATACTTTTTAAACGCTAATATAAGGCCGCATGTTAACTTACGCTAAATAGCCTAGCACGCCAGCATAGTTATAACATATAGGGCCTTAAATGGTCTCCTAGATAAAACCTGCAGCAATAAAAAAAAAGCTACCTTCCTTATACTCTTTAGTAAAGCATATTCTCTCTAGGACTTATTCCTAGAGTATAAAAACAAAACCATTAAGCTTTTTTATATCATTTGCGCATTAGTAGAATTATTGTTATTATTATTATTATTAGATTTATTAACGTTGGTATAAGGTAGAATAGCCTTTCTACTAACCTTCCTAGAGGTACTAGCGATATAGCAAGCTCTATTTACTTTACTATGGTATATAGTACGTATACAAATGTAAAAGTATATAATAAAATGCTAGATCTAGCCTTTAAAGACATTATTATTACAGCGCTTATAGTTTCTATAACTAAATCCTTTAAGCTAAAAGGTAATTCCTTTTAACGGTATAAAAAAAAGCTAGCTTATACAGCATATTAATTGGTTTAAGCATTTGCTTTCTCGGTAGTATGTTTTATTATTTGCTAAAGCAGACGGTTATATAATACTACTTGCATAGCTGTCTTTTTGGTTAGTTTTATTATTTTATAGTGTTTTTGGTAGTATTTTTAATTATTGGCTGGAAAAGTTAGCTCTAGCTAGAATAAAACAAATAGTATACCCTTAATACCTAAGATTTATTTATAACTTAAAAAAACCGATTTAACCGCTAGGTTAGTACCTCTTTAATAAGTAGTTATAGAACTACTATCTTTAGTTCTTTTTTACTATCTTTTTTTATTAGCGCTTTTTATTATTACATTTTCCTTACCTACTAATTGTAATACTACTTTTTTTTCTAAAAAGGTAAGCAAATTTTATTAAAGTAGTATATTACCTAGCAAAATACTAAAAATATTAAAAGGTTTTTTATTAGCTATACTTAGTAATAGTACTATTTTATACTATATAGTTTTATTTTGTAAAATCTTATTAGCTAGCTTTTGTATGCTTAAGCTATTTTATTTTTTTAATTGTTTAGCTTAAAAAGCTTTAGCTATTTTGCTAGATATGCTCTAGCTATATAGTAGTAAACTATATACTTTAGTTCCTTCTTGCTTTATCTATAGGCTATAAATATATAGAAGTAGTATACCTTTGCTTTTTTGTGTTTAAATCTATTGTAGTACCATTTAAAGTTGCTATATATAAATGTTAGGCTTAGTAGCTAGCCTAAAGTTCTCTTAGGCAGGCTTAGCGCCTTAAGGCACTGTCTCGGTCGGTAAGTTATACTTATAACCTTAAATCCGCTAGAGATATTGGCTTCTTAGTTGTTTTACTAATTGTCCGCTATTTCTTTAATCGTACAGCAGGTGTTTCTTTTGCGCCTTGCCGCTGTAAGTGTTAATTTAAGGTCTAATAGCCCGCTGGTTGCTCCTGCCTTCGCTAAAGCGTTAGCTTATTTGTTTTTATTAATATTGCAGTATTTTAAACTCCAGTATAACCTAATGTTATATTTTTCTATAAGCTTATAAATTTTTATAAAAACTTACTATAACAATTCTAGCATGTCTTTTTAAGCGTTCTATATTGCCGCTATATTATCTGCACAAAAAGTAATTATGCTTATTAAGTATTATTAAGTTACCTTTTATAGCCCCTAAAAAGCTCTAAAGGCTTCTGCGTCAAAAACTATACTACACAAGTTTAGTTCTCCTAAGCTTTCTGCTACTAAGTTTTATTCTTTATAAATAATATATCTATAGCTTAATTTATTATATATTTTTAATCTATCTAAAAATACAGTAATATTAAATACTAAAAGGCCTATAAACTATTATTTAAAGGCTGCTGCCGCTATTTCCTTGTTAATACCTTTTGTTAGATTATTTTGTAAGCCTAGTAAATACCTCGGTAAGTAAAAAACTATTTATTAAATTAGCTTAATAAGCCTTGCCGCTATCTAGAAAATCGTATAAGTATGCTGCTATTAGCTTGCTTTTTTTCCTCATTAAATTATTTTTAAAGCTACCCTAACCGCTAAAAAGTAAGCTGTATAAATATTTTATATTTTAAAAGCAAACCTATATTTTATTTATTTAAAGGTAATATTAGCTATAGGTAATTTACTAGTATAAAAGAAAGCCTAGATTGGAAAAGTTTTTTAAGTTAGCAGTACCGCCCTAATCGTTTTAATTAAGGCTTTTTATATTGTTTAAATATACTCTCCTAACTTAGTACTTATTTTGCTTTATTTATTAAAAGCAGTTTTATATACTAGTCTTTGTCTACTTTTGTACCAAGCTTTATATTTATATAGTAGCACTAGTAGTAGCACTATTTTTGCTATTTTATATAGCTTAGCTGCTAGTAATTCTCTAATAATAGCTAATATTGCCTAAAAGTAGTTAGCAATTTTAGTTACTTTTGCTGCTTTTTTTTTGATATATTATCTAAATCTAAGTTTTCTATCTAAGTATACGCCTAATTAGCATAATACTAAGATTTTATCTAGTTTATTTAAATTAGTTAGTAAAACAGAAGTTATATATATTTTATTGCTTAAATATATTACCAGGTTAGCTTTACTTCTACTTCTGCTAAAATAAATAGCTTTTATTTTTTTAAAAGCAAAAGCAATCTTGTTCTTTATTTTATAAGTAATAACTTTATTTACCTATTTTTCTGCTACCTTAATGCTTTAGTCTAAGGTTTTCCTTATTTTTAGAACTCTAAAATCGTTTATATATCCTTATTAGCTAAAGTATCTGCTTATAAGTTTATAAAGGTATAATATATATAGCATTAAAAACTAGGATAATCCTTATAGTATGCTATAGCTAGCTTATCTTAGATTTATTATAGCATTTTTTAGATATACTATTAGTATTTGTTTTATAAAAAAGCTATTTGTTAGTTTAATAACTAGCGTAAGCTAGCTTTATCGTACTATTTTGCTTAGCAGCCGGTTTTTAAAAAAGGTATTAAAGGCACCTTAAACATCTAAGGTAACTAGCGTAGCTATTTATCCGTTAGTAAAAGCTAGTTTAATATTGTATATTAAGCTAGCTACTAAATTTATAGCTGACTTTTTAAGCACT
Source organism: Nemania serpens (assembly GCA_022578855.1). NCBI lineage: Eukaryota > Fungi > Ascomycota > Sordariomycetes > Xylariales > Xylariaceae > Nemania > Nemania serpens. The sequence continues at coordinate 26,605 of MU396698.1, forward strand.
ACCCTAGCGTATTATAGGCTTATTAGGCCTGCTTTTAGCGCTATTTAAACTATTTATTATATAATAAGCCTTTTAAATCTCTTTTTAAAACATAAAAATAATATAATAAGTTTTTATAATCTATAGGAAGTAAAGTCTGTTTTTTCTACCTTTAGTAGCATAACTATATTAGCTATCTTTTAAATTTTTAAAAAAATGTTATATTTTAAGCATTTCTTTAGGAGGGCTTAGTAGTACTTTTTAATAGCTAGCTATACTACTTTTAAGTATTTAACTAATATATAATCTTTGTTAAGTAAAGTTAAGCTAACTTTAATTGCGTACGCTTATGCTTTTTTAGTAGTAACGCTAGTACTTTATAGAAGTACTAGCATTACGTTAGAATTTAAAGGCTTAATTGCTAGTAAGTCGTCTGCTATACTAAACTTATTAAAAATATGGTTTATAAAGTAGTTTGCCTTTTATTTAGCTTTTATTATAACCTTTATATTATTAATAAAAGGTAGTACCTTTATAATCCTTTTCTATTAATACTAGTTAACTACCTTTATTAAGACGTTATTGCTATTTATTTAGTCTATTTTGTTATTTTAGTAAGTCTGCTTAACACGTCGAATAACTATTAGAAACTACTTCCTTGCAGTTATAATATCCTTGTTGTTGCCCTCTTTAATTGCTTTATAATATTCCGTCCATGCGGCCTTACACTCGTTTGTTTACCAGGCTATAAATCTACCTCGGCAGCATTTCTTATACCTTAAGGTTTTAATATAGGATATTAAAAAAGTAAATAGCGCATGTGCTACCTCTTCTACTTTGTCTAGCGTTACCGCCCTCTGAACGGCTAGTAAGGTATAAGTCTTAGCCTATACTAGGTTGCGTAGTCTTTTTAGGTCGGCGTTTCTAACTAAAAGTCTTTGTTTCCCCGGTAGCCTTGCTAGGCCTTTTTAGAAAAGTTAAATCTAAAAAGATTTATAGTTTAAAAGTATTTCTAACTTTTCTGCTACTACGCTTTCTATAAAAGGAATATTAAAGAAAAAGATATTTATAATATGTTTTGCTCTATAGGTTACATCGCCTAGTCGACCGATAAAGCATATACTTACTTTAGCTAACTATTATACTACTTATTATTCTTTATATAAAGCGCTTGCCTTAAGTTCTTAGTCGCTATATCTTATATTAAAATCTTTTACTATTAAATAATTTTTAAGTAGTTTTATTGCTACTATATATTTAACGACTATTAAATTAATTAGTTATCAATAGTATGCTATAATTTTATATCTGTTAATATTTAGCTATATTATGTCTTTATAGTAGATTAGCACTCTTTATTTAATAGTTAGCCCTAAGTATATTTTAATATATATTATAACCTTAGGTTTGTTATTTTTTTCTATGTCTTAAGTGTTAATTAAGCTATAGTTATAGTATCTAGCGTATATTTAGGTCTTACTACATTAGTTTTTATTTATTTATAGCTTTGTTACTATAGCTACATTTATTTCCTTATTTTAGCATTTTTGTAAAAAGATTAAATAATTATTAGTGCTATAGCTTACGTTTAAAGCTACAATATAAATGGTCCTAAAAGCCTATAGCTCCTCTTTTTATCGATAAGACCTAATTATAACTTAGAGCTGTTGTTGGTTTTGTTACTGTAGTATTTAGTAGTATCTAGAGGCTTTTTTAACGGCTTAGCAGTTAACTTACTACTGCTTTTCCGTAGCAAGATTCTAGTAGGTTTTACTACTGCTAGTTGTAGCAGTAGCTGTTTCCGTAGCTACCTAATTACCGGTAAAAGCATAAGTATTACCTGTATAAATATTGTAGCTATAATTATAGCGCCATTATTTATGTTATCGTTTTTGCTAAAAGTTTAAGCACTTAATGCTTAAGTACTAAATGCTGCAAAAGTAGCCTTTTTTTTTAACTATTTAGCTACCTTATCTAATTCTAAGCTGTTGGCTATTTTGTCGTTAGCAGTTATAGGTTCTATAGGTTTTAAGGCCTTTATTAGTAGTGCTAGCGCCGCCGGCTTTTTTAAGAGCAGGAACGCTAACTTTTTATTTCTTTTACCTTGCTAGCATAATTAACTAATTACGCTAGCCTTAGCGTTATTGGTTGCTTCTATAAGCAGTATTTAGTATTTCTTTAAATACTCTTAGTGCTTAGCTTTTCTAATTACTTTTAGCTTAAACTATATAAAAGCAACTAATTTTTTGTTAACTTTTTAAAGCCGGTATAAGCAGTTGTTATATTTTACTAAGAAAAGACTGCAATAGTTAGTATAACGCGCTAGCAGCATATATTACCTATTAATTAGCAGCTTATATAAGTTTAAGCATATGCTATAGTTCCTATAAAACAGCTTCCTTATATAAAGCTTTATTATATAGTACTTTTAATATCTAAGGTTGTAGTATATAATATATATTTAGTAGTTTTTTTATTTTAAAAGCTTACTTATTAAAAATAAGTAAAACTTTCTTACTAGCTCTTTAAAAGCAACTACCTAGGTAGCAATCCTTATGCTAAAGTTAACGCCTTTATAAGCTATATATATATTAACTAGCTTTAAGCCAATCTATATTTTGACTTTTTTTACAACTATTTCTAAAGTAATACCTATTATAAAGTTATTAATATAGTTTATAGTAAATATAGGTACTTTAAAAACTATATATATTACCTATTCCTCTAGTAGCTCTACCTTATAAGCATTAAAAGTATATTTAATAATTTCTACGTTTTATTCCTTTAAAAGCTTGTCCTTTATAGTTAGATCTATAGCTTTAATTGCTTATCCTGTCTTTATAAATTATATGTCGCAGATAGCGTTATTTAAAAGCTTAAGGCTTACTATTAATATAAGCTAGGCTGCAAAAGCGGCCGCTAGGTTAAATATAGCTGCCTTTTCTTAAATTTATACTAAGATATAGATATTTTTACAAGGTTTCGTAAATACTTTTAAGCTAACGCTTTTATAAATAATCGGCTTACTTAATGCTACCAAAGTCGTCGATTTTAAAGCCGGCTTAAGTAATTTAGCTCTTCTTTAAGCTACTTTAGCATATAAGGTAGCAGATATTTTTAACAAAGGCTAATTACCTGTTGTCTCTATCTATGCCTATATACTAATAGGACATAATAGTATTACTAAGTTTTCACTTAATTATATATATACTAATATATTAAAGTACTATTTAAAAGTTTTAGTATAATTATATACCATTTAGCGGTAGCTTATTTATATATCTTCTTTAAAAAAGCATACAAATTTATTAAGCGCTATAGCTAGTGTAATAGTTACTTTGTAGCAGATCTTGTTTTCATAGTTAATCTTTATATATTATTTATTAATAAAGTCTTAGAGCAAAAACTTAGTATTAAAGGTATTTTTTTCAGTTATTTTAACTTTTGGTAGCAAATTAAGAGTATAAGTCTTAATCCGTTTAACTTATTAAAGGTTTGCTTATAAGGACATATTAATTAGTAATACTCCTATATAAATATTAATAAATATCATAGCTAGGTATAACAGAGTTATTAGGTTCTATATTAATAAGGCTTTTCAGCTAGGCGCTAAAAGGCCTTGCTAATAAAACCTTGGTATTTTATAAAAATTGCTAATTTCTTTAGCATTATTAGTGTTTTTAGTGGTATACTAGCAGAACTGCTAACAGTTCTAAGCGCATAAATAATAAATATAGGAAAAGGTAGCACATTAGTAAAAATATACCGGCAAGGCTTAATAACCGCATTTTATTAACTCTTTTCACGTAATAATTTCACAGAGATTTATAAAACAGTATTAATATTATTAGGATAGCAATACTGTCTTATTATAATACTTAGATTATTACTAAAACGGAGTATATAATACTATATATTTTTTACAAGGAGGTAAAGCCTCCTTAGTATAAAAAAACAACCAAAAATAATAAAAACCTAATAATAGGTAGTAAAGCAGCAGGTAAATAAGAGATACTTTATTCTAAAACGTTTATATAATTTCTAGCTTTTTTATAGCTAAAGCTAAGCTATTTAGCAGAGCTACAAGTAGCTTGCTAAAAGTAGCTTATTAATTATTATAATTTGCTTTTAGCTTTAAGAAAATATATGCGTTTATAATTAAATAGCCTTAAGTACTTTCTGCTTTATATATTTATTTAAATAATATATTATACTTCTAATTATTATTATTTAAGAGGTAGTTATACTATATATAGCTGCTTATAACTACACTATTAAAACGGTAAGTAAGTTTATAATACTTAGTTTATAAAGTATTAAGAGATTTAATATTGCTTTAATAAGCTTTTATAATTAACCTACTTATACTTAGTAGTATATAGACTAATAAAGCTAACTACTGCTTTATTAATTTTTCTGCTTATTTGTTTTAGTATAAATATAAAGCATTTTTAAACGCTTAAAAACTATATGCTTAATATTTTAAGCTATCTTATAAAAAGCTGTTTAAAATGCCATCGGTAATACGGAAAAGCTGCCGCTTCTTTAAACCTAGGTACTACTTTGGCACTATTACTAGGTTTATTAATAATATATACTATTATATATATAAATATTAAGTAATATTATATTTTATATAATATAATTACGCAAGTTTTTAAAACAGTATATAATAAATAATATTATATAAGCTTAAATTATATAATAAATAATCTAAAGTTTTACTTAATTTATTATAAGCTATAGCTAGTTAAAAAGTATAAGCATATTGTCCTAGTTAGGAACTTAACTACTAAAACTAATTAAAGCTTTAATATATATCTTATTAATATAAACAATTATAATTAATTTTGTTATATTCCTACTTTTTATAATATCGATAAGCGTTTTAGGGTATACTTAAAGGTATTATTTATAATTGCAATCGTAAATCTATATTTAACCTTTAGCAAGCTATTTAAAAAGCTTTTAGTACTAAGCTTTTTATAATAACGGCTTATTACTCTTGGATAAATAAACTATTTAAGCATATAAATTAAATAGCTAAAATTACAATATGTTATTATAGCTTTACTAACCTAAACTTTAATTAATTAAAAGTTATAACTACTTATTCTATAGTAAAACTTAAATACTGCAAAAAACTAAACAATATAGTTAATACCTTAATATATATAAATAGCTATTTAGCTATAGGCTACCTTAACTGCTTAATGTATTAGCTGGCACTTAGAACTGCTAGATAGGACTAGCAAAATCTACAGAAAGCGTAAGCTTAGCGTAACTATTTACTTTAAAATACTAAAGTAGCTATAGACTTTATAGCAGCATAAGCTAAGCGCTACTTCGATAGCAAATATTACGTTCTAGAATTTCTGCCTAGTAATAAAATGTTATTACGTTTTTATAACAGTTTTTACTTATTTAGCAAAATGCTGCAGAAATATTATTAATAGTACGCTAATTAGCTCTTGCATTATTAAATATAAGTTTAATAACTTAGCGTATAAGTTAAATTTACCTAACTACTATTATATATATGCAGTAATATTTATAGGCTAATTATAGCCTATAGCTTATAAAACGCGGTTTACCTCCTAGTTTTATTAATACTAATTAATAACCTGCCTTAAATAAAAACAATAGCAAAAAAAAAGTTTATAAAGTTAAGATTATTTTATAGCATCATTTTTATTATAAGTAAAATAGCTTTAACTATATTATTAACTATAAAAACTGAAAGTATAAATATAATTATAAGTACTTTAAATAATATTACTTTTATTACTCTAAGAAATATATTAAAATTATAGTTATAAGTAGATATACTATATTATTAATTAATATTTTAGCACTTTAGCTAAGGCTTATGTAGCCGCTAAAGCCTAGGATTTTAAGGCTAAAAAAATCGCTAATAGCAAAAAGCTATATCTTTAAAACTTATTTAAAGCTTATAAGTTTATTAAAGATATAGCTAGCACTAATAACTAGATTAGCAAACTTATAAGGCTTAAATATATTAGCGCTTATATTGGCATTAATTTTACTGCCGCTTTTTTTTACTTTAGCTACCTCCTTTTTTTAATGCTTTTAATGCTTCTAATGCTTATATTTACTTTAATAGCAAAATAATTCTTAATAATTAAAAACTTATATACAAGAGCTACTAAAGATAATATATATAAGTAATATAATAAAATATATAGAGATTATATATAGTAAGGCATTATAGATAAATTAGTAACTACTGTAACTTAGACTACCTTATATAAGTAACTAAATAAGTTAGCTTTTAGTTAGCCTTAGGGCTTTTCTTTTATTTTATATACCTATATATATATATATAAATAAATACTTAAGCTTAATACTAATTTTTATGTGTTTATAACTTTTATATAAGTTTTTTTTAAGCTACTTACTTATATAATGACATATTTAAAACTAAAAGGTAAAACATATAGTTGTAATTGCATTTATATGCTTTAAATACATATAAGTTTAATGCTAAATATTTAGGTATATAGGTAATTTTATAGAAAATAGCCTAAGTTAAAGTTAATGCTTTTTATTTTATATAGGTTTACTTGTAGTAGGTAGTAATACCGCTTTAACAATAAGCAAGTAAGCAATAACAATAATAGCAAGTAGTAATAGTAACAGCAAAAAAAAAAGCACTACTTTTTATAAATTAAATAGGTAGGTATAACTTACCTGCTCTTACTCTTGCTTTCTTGTTGTTTAAGTAATCTTTAATATAATATTATTAATTTTTTCTAAAATACTATTACTTCTACTACAACTATAATAAGACTAAAAAAAAACAGAAAAAAAAAAATTCTAAGTCTTTTAACTCTAAGCTATTGTTTTTTTTTTTATAACTTATATATATATGCGCGCATATATATGCATACAAATCTGCGTTTATATCTTATTTAAGTCTTACTTTTATCTTTTCCTTTTTTTTTTTTTAGCTTCTTTTTTTAGATTTTAACTCTTTAAAGGTTTAATTTTTGCGTTAGCTATTTCTATTATAGCTTTAGTCTATACTTGGTCTTTTTTTTTTATAAATTCTACTATATATTCTTGCTTACTAAGTACTTATAGGCTTAACAAGCAGCTTTTATTTCTACTATATAGAAGGTGTTTTAATATTATAACTTTATAACTTTTCTTGCGAAATAGCTGCTATAGCTTTATTATAATTACTTTTATGCTTTATTACTTTTTATAAGCTAACTATTTCTAAGAACAAAATAGATAGCTAAAACCTAGTTATATAGTTAAACTATAAGGTATAAACTATATAATCTAACTACTAAATTATACTTTAATATATTACTTTAAGAAAAACTATATATTATTTAGAGCTATATTAAGTTTTATTATTTTATGTCTGCTTAGCTTTTAAAATAGCAGACTTTTTTTAAAATTTTTATTAATAGAAATTTTAACTAAATTAAGATAATCTAAAAAACTTAAAAAAAATATATAGCTTATTACCAAACGACTAAAAGCGCTCTTTTTTTAGCAAAAATATCTATTTAAAAACTTATTACTGTTTATAGCACAAAGAAACAATTGCTATATTATAGTACTCCGTTAAAAAATATTAAAAAAATCTTATAATAAAAAATAATAATAAAATATATGTTTATACTAAGATTAAACTTTTTATTTAAAACTATTATATTTATTTATTTAAGTTTTATGCATATTAGGTTTTTATTTAAGGATATTTCCTAACTTAGCTTAAACTTATATGTTATATTTAATTTTTAATAAAGAAAGCTAAGAAAAAGATCTGCTAAATTTAAACTTAGCAACTAACAACTAGAGGACTTATAGCTATAGCAACTATTAAAAATAAATTTTAAACAATTTATATGCCTGCTATTGTTGCTAATTATTTTATTTACAATTTAGATTAAAACTTTTTTACTATTTAAATATTCTAGGGTAACATAGATTATGCTATTATTAATCTTATAACTAAACTTATTATACTTAAAAGCTAATTAGGCTACTTTAAAGCTATACGCTATTTTATAGTTAAGCTATAATATATAGCTAAAATAACTACTTTTTTTAACAAATATTTAGTTAGCTTTAATAAAAGCGACTTAGTAGCTTAATATATATTATAAAATAATAAATATAATAAAGGCTTAAAGTATACTAAGTTATTTAGGTAGCAAGTTACTTAGTATTTAAGAGTACTAATATAGGCTTAATATGCTTAAAATATCTATAAAAGCAGGTTAAAAAACCTTTAATTATATAAATAAATTCTAGCTAGCAGGTTTAACTAAATACTACTTATAGTCCCGTATTATTAAAAGCACTAGTTTTTTATTCCTATTAGATTTTCTTATACTTTTGTTAAAATATATTTAAAATAATTCCTAAATAAATTTTAGCTTCCTTATTTACTATATTTTTAATTTATTTATTTTACCTATTAATACTATTTGTTACTGCTTAGCTAAAAAAAAAGAACTACTAAAGAGCTATTAAGTACTTAGCGGTATTAACAATTAAATTTTGCTTTTTATTAATCTTAATAATTTCTAGCTTTTAGTTATTTATTAGATTTTTATTAAAAAGCTTAGTATTATTTAAAGCTTTAATGCTTTTAATGCCTTTATTTTAAATATACTTATATAGCTACTGCGCCGTTAGCGTTATTAGAGGCGTTACCGCCAAGGTCGGCAATTCTACCAGCCGCTTTTACACTAAAGATAAAGTATTTAAGGCTAACTATACCTGCTTTATTACTAAATGCTACTATTAAATCGTGCATATATAGTAGCATGTTAATAAATAAACTATATGCTATAGCTATTAGAAAAAGTAAGCTTAACGCTATAAGTAATAAGTTTAGCAAAAGTATAAGTAATATACTATAGCTAAACCTTTTTATAACTAACTAATTTAACTTATATAGGTATTTTATATAGAATATATATATTAATAAAATATTAAACCGTAAAATTAGCAATAATATAAAAATAAACGAAAGCAAGGTTACTTTTATACTAATAAAAAACTAGTTCTTAAATAATACTAAGAATTACTTTATTAATAGGAAAATCCTTATTCTGCGATAAAGTAAGCACTTTATTTATATTATTGAAATAGTTAGTAACAAAAAGTAAAAAGTAAGTAAAAAAACATATTTTATTAAAGCTAGCAAAGGTTATTTCTACTTGCTATACCAGCGGCTTACTAAAGCAAACAGTAAAAAAAGCCTTAAATTTACTGCAAACAAATTTATACTTACGCGTAAACAATTAGACTATTTAAAGCATAAAAGCAATATTGCGCTTAAAAATGCTACTACTATTAGGCTACTAAAGATTAAATGCCTGCTTTATCGGATATATACTAAGTAACTACTAAATAAGTTTAACTATAACTACTTAATTTTTAAACATAAGAAGTAATTAGTGCTAGAAAAAACAAGTATTATTAATAAAGTTTTTGCAAATATATAAAAAGCTTAAAATAAGAAAAAGAAAGCGTAAATAAAGAATAACAAAATACTTAATAAAGTATTATATACTGTAGCTATATTTAAAAGGTCTAAGTTTTAATAAAGCTAGTGCTTATAGATTAGGTAAGTTTTTATGTAAATAAAAATATAGCTTAAAGCATAGTATTATATTTTATAGCTATTAATACAAATAGTATATATAGCTGTTTACGCTATTTAGCATTATATAGTATATAACAAAAATATATATAAAGTTGTAATATAATATAAAAATATATATATATACTATATTTTTCTTTTTTAGTTATAAGCTGTAATATTATCTAATAAAGTTAAGTTAGCTTTATTTTTTATAAATTGTAAGAAAAAAATAGCATTTAGCTATATTTTTAAAATAAATTAAGCAAAATTTATAATACTTATAAATATATAAAAAATAAAATAATTAAAAATATTACGCTAGCAAAAGGTATATCTTATGCTTAAGAATATATATTTAGCTATAGCTATTAGTACCTGCTTATTTAGATTTTATTTTAAATATATAATAATAAGTAAAAAAAAAAAAGCAATAATAAAAAATAAGGCAAGCTAGCAAGTAAGTTTATAAGTAAATATATACTTATATTTTTAGTAATATATAATAGTTATATTGTAAGGCTTAAAATACTTAAGCTTTTGCAAGATTTTAGCGTTAGTAAGGTTTTGCTTTATAATAATTTAGTTAGCGTAATACTATTTGTTAAAGTATTACTGCATTTTTTTATATGTTTTTGCAACATTTTTTTTCTTTTTACTGTAATTATAATTACTGCTGCTTTTGCTATCGTTTTTGGACTTATTTTAGCTTGTATTTACTGCCGCTTTATCTTTATTTTAATTTTTATAATTGCTAGCTTTGTTTGCGTTTTTGTTTATAATATCTTTTTGCTTTGCTTTTATTTTCTTTTTATAGATTTAAAGCTTACTTATTTAACTAGCGCTTAGCTTTATTTTTAGTTTATTATTGTTAGAACTTTTGGCCTTTTTTTTGCCTTTTTTTTTTTTTTTTTTTTTGCTTTTCTTTTTATTTTTTTTTACGCCTTATTTTTTCCTTTTCCTTCTTTTCTAGCTTAATGCTAAACTATCGGCTTATTGTAAAAAACATTAGATATAATTTCGAAACAGCGTGCTTATACGCTTAGTATAACAGCCTTTTTATTATGCCAAACTATGCAAGCTACCGCATATTAATATAATAGAAAATATTAAGCCTAACTTTTTAGTGCAAATATACTTACTTTATAGTGCTACAGCTAATGTAGAATATAATTATAAGCTTAATAAACTAGTAGTATAATAGCCTTGCAGATATAGGTGCTATAATTAAAAATATAGTAAGGCGGTTTAAAATGTCGGCATATAGTTAAGATATTGCTAATAGATTAAGACGTCGGCAAGCTAGGCAATATATTAAACGTTGTTAATACCGTCTACATAAAAAGTAATTCTTTATAGCATAAGGTTTTAAATTAAATCTATAATTTTAGCAAGCTTAATTTTAAAAACAAAGATATACTAGCTATAAATAAGAAATAGCAGTATATAGTAAGAAAATAGCTTTATATTAATAGTATTAGCTTTATTTACAACTATTTTAGTTTTAGTTTACTTATTTGCTTGTTTACTTATCTGCTTATTTGTTTATATAGGTTTTAAGTATATATATATATATATATATATGCATTAAAAAGCAGAGAATAGCAAAAAACCTACTAATAAAAATTATATACTTTCTATAGTTATTTAAGTCCTTTTTAACAATTTTTAAAAAGCTTTTAATAAGCCGCCGTCTGTTATTATTAATATAGCTTTTACTGCTTAAGTACCTATTCTAACGCTCTATTTTAGCAAAAGTAATAGCAAAATAGTATATAAAGCGCTTATATAAAATATAGTTAATATTAGACTTAATAACAAGCCTAAAGTTAAAAATAAACTTATTTTTATAGTATCTCTTATGCAAAATAATTAAAAACAAAAAAGCCTAAAAAACTATACTTGCTATTAAGTATATTTACTATTATAAAACGGTTAAAAAAAGCTTTACGTAAGATAATATACTTTTATACAACAGTTAAAAAATAAGTCTAAAATATACTAAATAAAGCAGTACTTCTACATTATATAGCAGATATATATAAAGCAAAATACTTAGCTACCAGCTTTTCTAGTTACTTAATTTTAATAAAATAAATTAACAATTGCTATAAAAGGTATAGCTTAAAGCTTACGCTTTAAAATAGGCTGCCAAAGGAGGGTTCGATTATAAAACTAACAAAAACTACTCTTATATAGCGCAGGTAGCTTTACAAGTTAATAAAAATCTAGCGAAAACAAAATCGCAAAAAAGCTAAAGTAACCTAAAAAATTAATTTTCTTAAAAAGCTTTATTTTATAAAAGTACCTAGTAACTACTTATTTTAAGCTTAAAAAGTTTGTATCTATTTATATTAAAAATAAAAAAGTAAATAGCTTAATAAGTTATATTTAAAATAAAAAAAAAAGAGTTAAATTTATTTAATTAAGTATAAACTTAGAATATCTAGTATAATATATACCTAATAAGTTATAAAATATATTTACTATAATTAATAGTTTAAATACCCTTAAACTAAAACTAAATTTAAGCGCTAGCTTTTTAATTAGCTAGAATTATTCTTTTTTAGCTTTTTTATTAGCTAAAAAAGCCTGCTTAAACCTATAGCACAAAGCAAATTGTTTAAATAAAAAGCTTTACTTTTAATTTAGTACGCTATAAATTAAAGTACCTTAGTACTTTAATTTAAATCTTCTTACTTATTAAAGTAGAATAATAAACAAGCTATTTAATAGCTTAACTAGTAGTTTAATTTAAGCTACCCTAAGGGGTATGCTTTGATTTTTTGTTACTTTTTCTATATATTTAGCTATTCTTTTTGCCTTTATATTATTAGCTTCTTTTTAGTTACAATAGCTTTTAGCTACTACTTACAAATAGATTATTTCTTTTATAAATACTTTTAAAAGTAATTTATTTAACAATTTTATTAAATCTTTATAAAGTGCCTAATAAAGTTTCTAAAGTATGGTTATATATATAGCATATTTCGTTTTACTACCTACCTATTTATTTATTTACCTACCTACCTGCCTACCTATCTGCCTATTTATCTGCTTACCTAAAGTAGTTATTTATAAGTTACTTACTAGAGGAAAACTCTTAAACCTCCGTTTGAAAACCTAGGTATTTATTTATATAGGTTTAAAATGCTTTTAAGGCTTTAAGTACCTTACTTAATTGCTATAGCTAGGTCTTAACTTGGTAAGCACTTATATAATCTAATAGTTTTATAAACCAGTTAGCTAAGTTGTCTTATTATATATACTATTATTAAGCAGATTCTGCTCTATAATTAGAATAAATATTATAGTAATTTATTTAGTAAATTTTATAATTAAAGCTTATTTAGCTTTTGTATTTACCTATAACTAAGACTTTTTAGTTTAAAAAGTTTTTATTTTTATATATATTTTTATATTTTCTTTTAGTAGCTAATAAAGCAAATAAAGCTTTTTAAAAAACCTTTCCGCTATTAACAGTTTATATTAATATATATATATTAACGCGCTATCGGAAACTTTAATAACTTATAACAAAGTTTTATACTTTAACTTTTTAATTATGTGCTTAAAAGCAAAGTTTGCATATATATATAAAAGGTAAGCATTATTTAAATTAAAGCTTTAGGTAACTTTTAAACCTTATTGTTTAAAGATAATATAAATTATACTTTTTAGCGTTTTTTAATAGTAAGTTTAGCTAGATTTTATAAACTATATAAGGTAAAAAAATAAGTTATTACTTATTAGCTGGAGTAATATATATAATAAAACGCTTAGGTTTTAACTTATGCTATAAACGCAGGCTTAACTATAATAGCATAATTAACTTACGTTATATTAAAGCTTTTTTTAGCAATATAGGTAGTTATAATTAATATAATAAGGTTATTTGGATTGCTATTCTCTTTTTTTACCTTATCTATTATATAATAAAATAGCTTATAAAGTATACTGCGCTTTACTAAGCTGTTATTTCTAGCTAGTATAAGTATTTAACGTAGACTTAGAAACTTTTTATATAAAAAAAAGGCAATAAAATAAGCTATAGCTAAAGAGACTATAAATATAATTATTTTTTTAAGCAAAATAGGACAACCGTTTTCTATATCTTTATATTACTTGCTATTAATTTATATTTTATTAATCTTTTTTGCAATAAAGTTTATCTTATTGCTGCTTTCTTTTATTATATCTAGATACTTTTAGAGGTATTCTTTTTTAAAGTTGGTATTTAATATGTTGTTTAAGTTGCTTACTAAACAGCCTTAGAATTCTTGTTTATTAAGCAGCTTTAAAGCTAAAGCTAAAAACGTAGCATATAGCTCTAGATTATAGAAATAACCTTAACTTCTAATACTTTTATTTATTTGCGATATAATATTCTTTAATGTTGGCTTAAAACCCCGTATACTAAGGTCCAATTTTTTTTAAGCAGCTATTTTTTCTTTTAGTTAATAATTTAGCTGTTCTTTTAATAAACTAATAAGTTTTATAATACTTTTAAGATATATTATAAGAAAATTTGGAAATTCTTTAACTATTACTTCTATTTTTAGCAGTAGAATAATTAAAAATCTAAAAAATAGGTAGTAGTTATACCGCTAGATTATATAGCTATTTAAGACCTTTTTGCCGAGGTTTTTGCATATATAGAAGCATTAGTTATATATAGCAAGTGTTTTATTATTAGTAAAATAAGAATTACTTTTATAATTGACAAGCTAATCGCTTTTTCTTGCCTAATAGTAAAAGTTATTTAGTAGATTATATAGAAAGGGTTTTTTCTAGCCTTATACGGTTAATAAAGTAATAATACCAAAGAATAGCCCTAAGCTTTTAAAGCTATGCTAAATCGAGGTTCTATTAACGCTAATAAAATATGTAAGTAATATTAAATAACTAATTAGCTTTACAATAAATTTTTAAACTGTTATATTTTTATTAATATAGTTATAAGCTTTATTTAAGATAACTTAGCCTAGTTTAATAAAGAAAGGTTTGTTTATATTTTTATTATTAGTTGTAATAACTATAGAAAAGTTCTTTTAGATTTTGGTTAAACCTTAGGAAAACGGTACAATTATAATAATATAGCTAATATTTCTATTTTCTGTTGCAGTAAGTTTAAGAATGTTTAGCTAGCTAGGTTTTTTTTTATAGTTATATTTAGCTATAATATCGTCTTTTTTAAGCTTAAAAGCAGCTATAAACTTAATATTAGGATATTTTTGTTGTATTACTAAAGTAATATATCTAGCTTTTAAATAAATAGACTAAACCTCCGTTTTATAAGCGCTATCTAGTTCTAACCCTAGATAAATATACTTATAAAGTTATTTAAGCTACTGCTTATAAAGTCTAGGTGGTATAACAACTATAGCAGGATTTATTAAGAGATAATTAGATGCTAAAAGTTTAGCTATAAGAAGTTATTTAACGCAAGGGTAAGTAAAGCTTTTAAAGTATATTTCTGAAAGGTATTTAAAGTTAGGTACTTGCTAGTAACTGGAGGCGCTTGCAAAAAAATGTCGACCTTTTTTATATTTTTTATCTAATTTAACCTCTTGGTCTATTTAGCAAATATAGAAAATAAGAATAATACTACATAAGCTTTTTAAGGTTTTTTTAATGCTTATGTTATTAACTAATAAAATACCAAATGTTTTTTTAAAAAAGTATATAAAAAGTATATAAACAATTAGCTAGAACTAATAAGGCCTAAGTAAAATAGCAAGACTTTTAAATTAATAGCAGTATTTGCAATTAGCAAAGTTTATTTTATTAAAATTATATTTAAAAAATTTATAAGCAAACTACTAGATGTTTTTTTCTAATTTTTTATTTAGGTCGACTAGTAAATTAAGTGCTTATTTTTCTAATAGCTTATCTAGTTTATTAGTAAAATTAATAACGTTTTATATAGCTGTTAATTCTAGGTATACTTAGTTTCTACTAGTTTATTTACTATAAGGTGTGCAAAGTTTGGCTTATTTATAGGCATTTTCTTAGCTTTAACTTAAAAAGCAGGCAAATATAAATTAACTTTGCCAGATTTATTATTGCTTATAATAATAATTTCTAGCACCTTTTAATATTAAAATATAAGGTCTTTTAGTTATAAAAGCTTAAATAAGCTTATATTACGTAGTATAAATAGCGCGTTATTAAAATTACTTAATAAACTTTTACTTATATTTATATTATTATTTTTGTTTTTGCCTATATTATCTGTTTTATTAAAAAGCCTATAAAATAAATGTTAATCTTTATTAAATTGTTTAAGCTTTTAGTTCTGCTTAACAAAGTTTAATTCTTATTTTATCTTTAAACAGGCTTAAATAAAGTTTTTAAAAGCTTTAGCTCTTTTAGAAACCTTATTTTCTATAAATTAATAGTTTACTTAAATAATGTTATCTTATAAAATCTAGATTTAGTTTTTAATTCTATTTAAACGTTATAATAAATTCTAAGTATTAGCGCTATAAAAGCTTTTATAAAGCTTTTACCATTTTAAAATCGCTTTATATTGCAAGCTTAAAGTCTTTTCTTTCTGCTATTCTAATTTATAGCCCCTAATTACTTTATTAAAAATAGTATTAATTTTTTAACTTAACAATTTATATAGCTTTAATTGGCGTTTATGCTTCTTTTTTTTTTTTTTTTCTTTTTCTTTTTTCTTAATTTTTTTTTAGGTAGCTAAATCGTATTCTTTTTCTAATTTACCATATAGTAGAAAAACTTTATTACAGAAAAAATCGTTTAAAGGCTAAGTCGTATCTATTAATTGTTTTTATTAATAGTGTCTTTTTAGTATAATACTATAATATATTAGCTAAGCATTCTTAAGAAATCGGCTAACCTATAGCTAGTACCTTATATAACTTTTAGTATCTTAATTTAGAAAGCTAAATTTATATGGTTTAAAATTTAAAGCTAAATTAGGCTCGTTATAATAAAGAATATTATAATTTAAAAAGCCGCTATTTCAGAAGTACTTACTTATCTAAAATATATGTTTGCTATACTTAAGCGTTATTGTTATTAGCTATAGCTAAGCCCTACGCCTTATTATTGCTAGCGTATTAAAATAGCTAGTAGCAAAAAGCTTTTCTACTTTTGCTGTTTTTTCTTTAGCATTCTCTTTATATGCCCTACTTTTAAGCTATAGTTCTAATATATAATTAAAAAGAAAAGTCTTATAAGCATACTTATAAATCCTAAATAACTTAAATAAAAGTTTATATTAAATGTTATTAGTAATTATATAAACTAGTTAGTTGCTATCGATTTTATAGTAATATAGCTCCTTTTTAAAATTAGTAGGCAATTTATTAGATTTATAAAAGCTATACAACCTTTTAGCCGTATAGAATTCTTTTATAATATAGTTAATACTTTATTATGCTAGGTTATTATTTCTAAAGCCTAAGGTTAAATCTATCTTTAGTAGCTTAATTTTTGGAAATACTAGCAACTTAAAGTAGCAAAACCAGAGGTATCTCCTATAGTAATCTATTATATAATTAAGCTAAATGTAAAATCTTATCCTAATATAAAAGAAAGTATAAGTAACAATAAAAAATATTATAAAAAAAATAAAAGTAAATACTTAAGTACTTAAAGTAGTATATAGAAACTACTATTAAAAGGTACTAAAAAGAAAGCACTATTATTTATACCTGCTTAACTTAGGTAATTACTAAGAAAACCTAGCTAGGTAACCTAAATTAATATGTTTATTTATTAAAAATACTAGTATTATACATACTAGTA
Organism: Nemania serpens; assembly: GCA_022578855.1. Taxonomy (NCBI): domain Eukaryota; kingdom Fungi; phylum Ascomycota; class Sordariomycetes; order Xylariales; family Xylariaceae; genus Nemania; species Nemania serpens. The sequence continues at coordinate 43,994 of MU396698.1, forward strand.
TTATATAGTTAAGCTAGATAAGTAAAATTCTATTATAGTATAAAAGGAAGTATAAGTAGTAATAAAAAAAAGGTATTATAAAAAAAATAAAGGTCTAGCAAGTAGAAACTAGCGTTAAAAGGTATTATTAAGAAAATATTACCGCTTATCCCTATTTAACTTAAATAAATATTTACATAAAAAGCCTAGTTAAATAGCCTAAATTAATATATACTTTTATTTTAAGTAATAATACTAATACTGTAAAACTTTAAGGTTATATTAGTTAAAAAAAGAACTTACTGCTGCAATTACATCTAAATTGTTATAAATATTAACTCTTACTTATAAGTATTTAAAAGTTAAAGCTAAATTATTAAAAACTAAACCATAAAAATTGTTTTTTTAACCTAAATAGTTGCTATAAGTGCTAAACTTAATCCAAAAGTACAAACTATTTTAGTACTATAATATATAAGCCTACAGAAAATATCTAAAAGTAGTAGATAAAACGTTCCTTTTTTATGCAATAACAATAAGTTTATACTAAAATTACTAGCAAGTAACACTATAATAATAGCTAATAAATCGTAACTTTAGCAGCAGCTGCAAACTTATCTATCCTTTTTAATTTTATAAGGCATGCTAGTCCAAGTTAAATATTATAAAGTAACTAATAACTTAATCTTTAAAAAGCTTAATATTTCGCTATATGTTACTGCATATAAAGATATTTCCTTATTAAGTAGTAGTAAAAGTAGCAAAAGCGCTAAAAGAAAACTTAGTAGGTTTAAATAGCAGGTTTTATCTTTAGTCTTTAGTTATATACTAGAATTATAGCTCTACCTTAAATACTAAGTAGCCGGCCGTTTAGCCCTTATTACTAGGAATAATCAGTAATTGTTTAACGAGTTTATATACAGCTAAATAGTATAGCTACGTTATATTTAGTCTAAGCTTCTTATTAAGCCAGACCTTTTAAACACTTTATACGTTATAACTTTAATAGCTAATTAAATAAATTAAACCAGCTAGTTAGTTAGCAATCCTTTTTTAAAAGAAAAAGTAGTAAAATAAAGTATGCTATATACCCTGCTTAAAAAGCTAAAGCATCTTTAATAAAAAAAAATAAATAAAAACAAAAAAAACCTAATATAGGTAGCAAAATAGTAGTTAAATTAAAAATGTTTTAGTTTAAAGTATTTATATAAGTTCTAGCCTTTTATAGCTTTAGCTAAGCTATAAAGCAAGCTATAAAATAGCTTGCTTATTGCCCTGCTTTAGTAGTAAACTAAAATATGTTTTAAAAGTAAAAATCTAACTATTGGCAAAAAAAAGAGCATAAAAACTAAGCTTATACCCTCTAATTCTAACTAGCTATAATATAGCTAGCAACTCTTTAAAAAGCTTGTTAAATCGTATACCTATTATAGCAATTAAAAAACAAAAACAGTTTATTTTTCTTTTTCTTTTTTTTCTTTTTTTTTTTTTATGTAGACTAAGAGGCAAAATCTTAAATATACTATATTATCGATTATATAAAGTCGACAACATCTGCTAGTATGTTAAAAAAGCCTATAAAGACTAGTAGTTCTAAGTTGTTAGTGCAGTTTTTAAAAAAATAAGTTATATTAGGGCAACTTAAGGCTATTTGCTTATGCAACCTAGCCTACCTTAATGCTATATCTACGTAAAATATAGCTAAGTACTAGGCGGCTAAAGCAGTACTAAAGGCTATTAATACAAGAATAAAAATATATAATTAAAATATAAAAGAAAAAGCCGAAAATATATAATTTATAAATAGTATATAAGTAAACAGAAAATATTATAAGTATGCAAATAAAAGTATTAAAATAATTAAGAAAGAAAAAATAAAAAAAAACTTATAACTAAAGTTGTTTAAAAGTTTATAAAAACTCTACCACCGTTTAATATATTAATAATACCTAGTAAAAAAAATACTAAATAAAATAGCAAGTAAGATTATAAAGCTATTAATATATATTTATACAATATAAAAGTATATACCTAAATATATAGCATGCTTAATGTTTATATAAGCATATATATGCTTACTTATATATAGTATAAAGAATAAAAAAGCAGATTTAAAAGTAAATTTCTTAAGCACCTATTTACTTTAGATAATTTAACTGTTATTTAGTTAACAAAGTAGTTATATATACTTAAATATAAAAGTTTAAGTTATAATAAATTATTGCTAAGTAAGTATAAGTTATAACAGGTTTAGCAAATATAAGTTAAAAGATTTAATAAAGCTTAATATATTATCTAACTACTTAAAAGTATTAGCTTTTATATATTATAAAAGCTAAAATATAAAAGCTAGCAGCCTAAAATTATATTAGTACGCTTAATACTTACTAGCTTGTTATACTGTTAAAGGCCGTTAAATAAACCAATCTATTATATTTATAAAGCTTCGTTTATTATTCTTAGGCTATTTTTATCTAAAAAAACTCAACTTTAAAGCTATTATTAATATATAGTTATTTATAAACTATTTAAAAATTTAAAGCATTATGCTGTTTTTATATAGTATTTTCTTTTTTTTCCTTTTTATTGTTAATTTTGGTTCCTTTTTTTACTCTTTTTTTTCCTAACTTTTCTACTATTTTTTATTTTATAATTCCTTTTTATACTTAACTATTTAAGCACTAAATAAAAGCTTAGTAATTAAGTATTTACTTATTACTTTTTTTATTAACCTAGCTATTTTTGCTTTACTACTCTAATTTTATATAACTAAAAACGGTTTTGCAGCTACTTTATACCCTATTGTTACATTATACAACTAGTGCCTAAATAGGCAACTTTTCCTAAAGACCTTATAAATTATTTAATCTTTTACTTTTTAATATCTATTAAATTAAAATATATTATTAATAACTACTAGCTAGCTGTTTACTATTCCGTCCTATATTTATAGCTTATATAACATATTGCTAAAAGCTAGCCGCTATTTACTGCTACTTTCTCCTAGTAAGCCTTTTTCCCTGCCTTGCTTATACTTACGCCCTCTTTTTTAATTTTTCTGCTTACTTTTTATCTGCCTTATCTTTGCTAGTATTTATATAGCTAAATATAAAAGTACCTATATAAGTATATATAAGTACTTATATAATACTAAAGTACTTATTTTACCTAGGTATATAAAAGATAATAAAAAGAAAAAGAAACCTTAAATATAACTTTTACTTAAAGGTATTTATTTAAGTACTTACTTATACTATATATAAATAGTTAATACTTATATATACTTATATAGCTACTATATATACCTTAAGTACCTATATATATATATATATATAGGTAGGTAAAATACCTATATATATATACATTATAATATAAACTAAATAAATCTATATACTTATTATATATAAATAAATAACTTAAAAAGTAAGTATAAAAAGGTTAAAAAAGTAATTAAATTTTATTATTAATATATATGCTATTATATATGCTTTATTATAACTATATTATTTGTCTTAATATTTTTGCTTATATGTTCTACCTATTTATGTTTTTATACTAGCTTATTATATTTAAGCAATAAATATATATATTAATTACTATAGCAACTAAAGTTATATAGCTAGCTACTTTAGTTTTAGATTGCTTATAAATGCTTGTAACACTAGGTAAGCATATATTATTATATATATAATAAGTAATTTTAAGCACTTATTTTATATACTTTAACTTAACTTAAATAGCGTTAGCTTAAAGCATGCTTATATTTTCTATAAAGTTATTAAAAATATTTCCTTATAAAACTTAATGCCTTTTTTTCCTCCGTTAATCTTAGGCAGCCTACTATAATCCTGTCCTAAGTTTTATGCTTTAGCGCCTTTATCTTAGCTTTCTTTTTTTTTTTTCTGCTTTTTATATCTTTTTATACTTTACTTTTGTGCTATATATTTATTATCTGCTTTTTAGCCCTATTACTACTGCTACATCCTTTGCCTTTGTTTCCTTTTTCTTGCATATACTATTTTACTTAATATTATATAAGTCCTTTTGCTTACGTTTACACCAACTATACCCTAGGCCTTTTTTACAATAGCACTAAATATCTTACTCTAACGCTATAAAAAGCAGGCTTTATTTTTTAGCATAAATGCTTAAACTAGCTACTATCCAATATTTATATTACTACTTTTAAAATATTATAAGTTTATACTATAAACTTTTACTTCTTTAATATCTAAAGATTACTTAAGCTATAAGTTTTACTTATAAGCTATTTTAAACTAGCATAGTTTAATATATTACTTTATTTTATAAATAGCCTTTTTTTAAACAGGTATTTTAACTATTATAAAGCAGCTGCTATATAATGCTAAAAGTGCGCCTATTTTATTATGCTTAAGTAACTAATCTTATAGCACCTTATTTAGCTTCTTTTATATCAACAACTTTTTTATTACTTAGCTTAACCTAACTAAGCTTTTTTTAAACGTAAGTATTTTTAACTATTTTTAGCGCCTAAAAAAAGTAAACTTTTACTCTTATGCTATAATTCTAGCATTTTTTTTTAAATATATGCCTTTTTAGTTCTAATTGCTTATAAAGCGGTATTTTTAATTAATTCTCTTAAGTTAAACAAACTTTAACTAATTTTACTATTTTATGCTTTTATAAACCTACTATAAAATATATCCCAAGTTTTACCGCTATTTCTAAAATATTTCTAATTGAATTTTTAGCCTTTAAGACTTCGTTATTTTTATACCTTAGATTTTCTATAAGAATAAAAAGCTAGATTATCTATTTTATCTTTACCTAGCGTTATTAGTAGTTAAAATCTATAGCTAAAAAATTAAGGCCTATAAAGCCTAAAAAGTTAACTCTTTTTAGTAGATAAAATTATTACTTATTAGTAAGTTTTTTAAATATTAACTTCTTATTATTAAATACTTTGTTTTAGAAAACCTTTTGGGTACTTAAAATGCCATTTTTTCAAATATTAACCAGCATTAACTTTTCTGCTATAGCTTCTTTTTTACCTACCTTACTTATGTAGACACCGTTTATAAAACTGTTGCTACTTTAGAAAACGTTTAAATAATCCTCTCTATTACGCCAAATATAGTTAATATTAATACTAATTTAAGGTATCTAAACCTTTTTACCTACAAAATTAATACTTAAAGAAGCTATATGCTATTTAAAACATAAACTCTAGCTTATAGCCTACTAGATATACGTATTACCTTATTATTTAGTTTACCTAATTAAGCTTTAGTATGTACTTTTATACCTATTTTATATTATCTACAATTTCTAGCTTAGTATTCCTAGCTTATATACCTTATATAGGCATTATCTAAAGTACTTCTACTTTCTTGCTTAAGCAAAGCTTTATATATTAACTAGCGTTTTACTAAAAAAATACTTAAAGCTTCTAGTACTACTTTACCTACTTAGCCTAAGTATTAATTATAAACTAAGCGTTTATTTTACCTAACCTAATTAATTGCAGTTAATAATAGTAGTATAATATATATTAGTTAGCTTATATTTCTACTTATACTTATACTTTATTTTAAAAATAAAGGTAATTATTTTTATTACTGCTTAAGTACTTAAGCTAAAAAAAGTTATTATATTTTTGCTAAAAGTTATTTAAAATAAAAGTATATTAACTTTAGATGCTTTATTTTCTAACGCTATTTTTGCTACCGCTATTACTAAGCTTACTATATATTCTATAGTTACTTTTATAACTAACTTTAATAGGCTTACCTTGCTTTCTATTGTACTTATAACCGCTTTATATAAACTGCTGCCGAATTTTTAAAAATATAAAAATATATTACCTAGCTTTCTTTTAGCTATTTACTAAAAGCTTAAAGTTTTTTTATTATATAGCTAAATAACTAGTTATAAATTTTTTATTAATTAGATAAGTTAAGCTTACGGCTAAAAAAAGAGTATATATTTATTAAAAACTAGTATTTTAAGTATATATTTACTATTTCTTATAGTTAAACTTAAGGCCTTATTTATATAGGGGCAGAAAAGCCCTCGTTTTTAATTAGGCCTAGCTAGTAACTAACTTTTCTACTAATACTTTTTTTAATTAGCTTTTTTTACTATAAAGTTTCTTTAATTTTTACTAATTTGGTACTAAAGATTGTGCCTATAATAGTTAATACTAACAAGTTATACAATTTTTATATATTTTTAAATCTAAAAACTTAATAATTTTAATTATTTGCTTATTATTACTATATTTACATTATAATTATTAAATTAGTAATTTCTAGTTATATATAGGGTTATTCTTTTATTTTTTCTTGCTACTTCCTATTTTTTAGCTTTTTAGCTATAGACTAAGCATTAATTAAGCCTTCCTTATAGTACTTATAAGACAGAGAAGCTATAGCAGTTAATATAATAGAAGCAGAAGCTAGTTCTAATATTAATACTAGTATTAACGTTAGTATTAGCAATAACAATTATAAAAAAAATTAAGTAAAAGCTAGTTAAATTATATATAATAAAAATAGCAAAAGTAAATAATTTAAAAGATAAAAAGAAAATATATATCTTTTTGTTGCTAACCCTTAATATAGTTTTTATTTTATTAAATATAAGTAAAACAGCATTTTTAATCTAATAAGTTATTTGCGTTATTATACTAACAAACTTATAACTTGGTAGAAAGGTCTAAATATCTGCTAGCTCTTGTTAAGTATAGCTTCTCTCTTAAGCAGAAGGCAATTTATATTAATCGACAGCAAGTTAATAGTATACCATAGTTTTTAAACTAAAGAATATCCTATAAAAATAAATACCCTAGAGTAATATACTGCTTTATAAAGGCGTTAAAAAATCCTTTATATTAGCTATACAAAAAACCAAACATTTGTTCTTTAATTAAAATCCTTAAAGTTGTTATAGCTAGGCTATATAAGTTATAATATCTTCTTTTTATTAGCTAATACCTGCTTTTTTAAATTGTCTAATATTTATAAAGTAGCAAACTTCTTTTAGTGCAACCGTAGTTTCTGTAAAACTAATCGCGGTATAATAGCAGGTCCTATAGCAGGTTTTATAGTAGGCTCTATAGCAAGAGCTATAGCAGGCTCTAAAAAAGAAATAATAACTTATAGCTCCTTTTCTGCCTTTATAAGCTTATTTTTAAAGTTAGAAAAGCTATCTATTATAACATCTTCTTGCTACTAACTCTTGCTACAAACTTTAATAAGTCTAATTTTTTAAAAGCCTAAGTTTACAAACAAAATGCCTATATACTAAAAAAGTCTATTTAGAAATTATAAATAAATAAAACATAATCTTAAGTTAATAGTTATATATACTATTTACCTATTGCTAATATTTATTTTTTATAGTTATTATAATTAAGTAATAATAAACTCTTTTAGCTTATTTTTTAAGCCAAGCACTGTTTAAGCAGTATTTATAACAAATACTTAAAGAAAAATTAATTAAAATACCGTACTAAAGAAATAAAAAAGGTATACTTACAGCATAATTAAATACTTTATTTTACGCTTTAAATTTATTAAGTACCTAAAATAAGCATATATTAAGATTTTATTACTATTTATTGCTAAAATTGCCTTAATAGTTTTTTGCTTATCTATTTTAATACTAGTATTAATATCTAGAATTTTTTTAAACATTTAAATCTAGGTACTCTTTTTATTTAAGCAATATTTATAATAACTAATATAACTTTAGTAGTTTGCTAAAGTATTAGCATAAGCTTAATAGTTTGCTAAAATATTAGCATAAGTAAAATAGTTTGCTAAAGTATTATTAATATATATAATAACTAATATAGCTTTAGTAATATACTAAAGTTATTATAATTGTTTTTAAAAAATCTAAATTTTACTTGTTTAGCAAAGCAATATTTGTAATAATTAACGTAGCTTTAGTATCCTGCTAAAGTATTAGCGTTTTCTACTATAATAGATTTATTTTCCGTTATAAACTCTATTATATCCTTTTTATATAAAGCTATAAAAGTTTAACATATAAAGAAAAAATAAATATGTAAGCAATTTTACTTAACATTATATAAGATATAGCAAGCATAAACTAGTTAATTAATAACTAAATAGAAAGCAAAAAAAAAAGCTATATACTAAAGCTATAGTAGATAAAGCAGCAATTATAACTTATTTAAATTAAAGCATTATTAATAAAACATTTAAGTTTGGTTATTTAGGCACCCTTTAGCCTAAAATAGTTTGCTATATCTTTAATAGCTTAGCACGCTTAACTTATAGTATATATACCCTTAAATACCTTTTAGCCCTAAAATACTCTCTTTAGCCTTAGTTTTAGTATAATGCTTTTCTTTTTTGCTAGCTTTGCTAAATTTGCTAATATTACTAGCTTTACTATATTTATTATAAAATATTATAAGCTTTAACTTATTTTAAGACGCCTTATATAGCATAACTAATATTACATGCTTTAAAATAAAAAGTATACTTTATATTATATCTAGTTAATTAAAGCAAATAAGTTAAGCGTACTAAGCTGCTAAAAATGCAACAGACTATTTTAAGCTAAAAGGTGCCTAAATAACCAAACTTAAGTACCTACTAATAACGCTTATTTTAAATAAGCTATATTTATTAGCGTATTACTTATTAATAAATCTAAATAAAATATAACTTAAATAAAAAAAAAGTTTAAGCGTTTATAATTTATTATATTTTTTAATATATAAGTAATTTATAACTTAGAAATTAGTACTTTTAATATCTAAGTTAGTATAATATAAAGTAAATAAGTAGTTTTAATTACCTAAATAAAGCTAGCGCTTAAAGCAAAAGGTATTTAGAGGCCCTTTTGCCTTAAATGCATCTATAAAGCTTTTTCCTTATTATCTCGCTTTTCTACCTCCTATAAAAAAAGTAGTTTTTAGCAGTAGTTAAAGGTTTTTTATGCTTTTATTTAGCCTTATAACTTCGTATAATAGCCGGCTATAATAGCGCACTATATAAGGCCTTTTAAAGTACCTTAAAAAAAAAGAAACAATATATATAGGCATAAGTTTAAACAGCTATTTGAGACCTAAGCTAAGTGGCCGGCTATATACTATAGCGTACTAATTAAGCTTTAAATTAAAAGCTTATGCTTCTTTTAATATATATATTTAACCTACCTTTTATGCAGCCATATTTAAAGTAACTAAAAAATACTTTAGTTTTATTAAAGCTATACCTACTATTTTGTACTATTTTACTTTTTATTACTTTATTTTTTACTTAAATTTTTACTACTTTTTCTATAGCTGCTACTATTGCTGTTTTTTTTATTGCTATTTAAGCCTTATTTGCGGCCTATAGTACTTAGTGCTAGCGTTTTCTACGTTATAAGCCTAAGATTGTACCTTTATTTTCTATTAATAACCGCGTTATACTAAAGCTATACGCTTGCTTTTAGTATATTATATTTATTAACTAAATGCTGCTATAGCAAATAATTAGTAAATTATTTACCGTCTATATATTGTGTAAATATATTAACAATAAGGATAAAAAGTAGTATAATAATAAAGTATAGCTTAAATACTTTAAATTAAAGCTTTAGCAGAAATCGATAGTATAATATATTAACTAATAATTAAGCACAAGCAAATTAATAGTTACTAAAGGTTCAAAAGTAGCTTAAGAATTTAAAAATGTTTTAAAACCTAAAATAGTAACTATTGTTTAATAAAGTTATTAGAAAGTTGATTATATAGTTGCAGCTATTACTAATATTTTAATAATGTTAGTTATATATATTAGTAATAAGCAGCTAGAGCTAATAGCAGGTGTTAAAAAAGCAACTATTAATAATAGTTTTTAATTAAGCAGTAAGTAAAGTATATAAAAACGTTTTAGCATTTATAAACTTATTTTTAACCTTTTTGCTAATGCTAAAACAGCAATATATAGTAGCAAAAAAATCTAAGTAAGGTTTTTTATGGTATAATAACTAAAAACCTATAAACTTAACCTTATTAGAATTTAAGGTAACAAATATATATATGCTAGCAAAAGTGTTATAATATTTAAGCTATGCATTCTTAGTATAACATATCTTAATAAAATTAAAGCAAACGCTTTTTTTTTAAGTATTATAAATATTATAATAAAATACTACAAATTTTTTTAACTTTTATAATATAGTATTATTTCTACCGTTTAATATAAAAGCAATATAGTTGGACTAAATAATAATACTGTTAGTAATACTATATAAATACTGCTTAGCTATTATTAGTAGAAAAACTATATAATCGAAAAGTAGTTAGTATTAGTTAATTAGGTTAATAATTTCTTATTAGCTTATAGTTTTAAGTACGAGTATATAAAAGCAGCAGATATTAACTACTAAAAGGATATTAAAATAGCTTTTAAAAGCGTTTTACCGCATATTTATAAATTGTTTTAATTAATTTTTAGTATTTAAAGATAAACGCAGTTTATTTATAAAGCTTTTGTAAGCTTAAAAAAACTTATAATAATATATATAAACAACCGCTTAAAAGTATACTTAGAATAAAAATATATAGACTTATTTAGCGTTTATAATTCTATTTGCTTACTTTAAGGTTATAATATTTTATATATGCTATTAAAAAGTAATTAAAAAATGAATATATAGCTTAAAAAAGAAGTAGTACTAATTATAATTGTATATATTTGTTATCGTTATTTTAATACCTTTTATATATAAGCTTAATATAATAGTTAGGCTTTTGCAAATATTAGTATAAAGGTAAAGTATATGCTATTTTATATTATAATTAGGTAGCTAAACTATGCTATATTTTTTATAAAAAGACTTAATGCTAAGGCTTTTTCTATTGGTAAGTTATTTACCGTTAATTTGGCGGCGCTTCCATTTTTTTTTCTATATCTAATTATACTTAACAGGGTTTAAGCTACTATATAATTACTATAAAAAAGTATAAAACAGCTAAGTTATAACGTAATACTTGATATATTAGTAGGCGTTAAATTATTAGTTTTAAACGGTTAGGTTTTTTATAGCAAAAATTGCTAGCTTTTCGATCGGCTCTATAAAATAAGTCGATAATATAAGAATAAAGCAGTTTAAGTCCTCGGTAATTATTAAAAAAAAAAAATTATAAGTATTATTATTAAAAGGTAAAAATAGCTAAACTGTATAACTAAAAAATAATGTAGATATATTTGTGGTATATAAGTAAAACTATAGTATATAATACTTATGCTGCATACTAAAAAAGGGCTAGTAAGCCTTAGCGTTAATAGCATCGAGAATATATAGGCTAAATATATCTTTTAGCTGCTCTTTTATACTTTAAAAATAGTTAAAGAAGCAAAAGTAATTAGTAATTAAGCTATATTAAGCTATTTAAAAAAATAAGTTAAAGCTAAAGCTAAAAAGTTTAAATTATAGCGGCTAAAAAAGCGTATATATATAATTAGGCGTTATAGTATATATTTTATATAAATTATATGCTTTTATCTGCTTAACTAGGTACCTAGTAGCCTTTTTAAACTTTTTAATTAGTTTAATAGCTTTAGTATTGCAAAAAAGGTACTACAGCTAATAATATAGCTAAAATCTAACAAATAGTTTTATAAAGCGGCAGAATATACTATTTAAGCACTAAGGCTTATATAGCATAGTAAGCAACAAAATAGCGTTATTATTAAAAGAAAGATTAACGTTTAATATGTTATAAAAGCTAAAGTTAATTTAGAATATATTAGAGTTAATATATATAGGGTCTATAGTTGCTATATAGCAGAAATAAAATGCTTATAGCGTGCCTTTTGCTGTAGAATTAGCGGTTTATGTTTTAGTATTATATTTTTATATAATAAAAATAAGGTTAGCAAAATAGCTAAATATATATTGGTTATAAAGCTACTTTAAGGTGTCTTAAAAACCTAGAATATTAATATAGTTAATAAGGTATTTTAAGTAACTATGCTATATAAGGGCATAAATTTTAGTTACCTTATTTTTAAAAGTACTAGCTTTAGCTTTCGCTTAAGCAAAGAATAGCAGGTAGTATTATATAGCAGTAAATAAGTACACAGATTATAAAGTAGGCAGAATATATTTGTTAACTAGGACTTATTAGCGCTTAAAAAATAAATATATAAATTAGCCTAATCGAAGTTTTAGTATATTAAAAAAGAGTATATAAACAGTATTAAAACAAATAGTATTAAAACTACTAAATTAAATATTTAAAGTATAATAAATTATCTTTTTTTTAACTATACTATATAGATTTTGTAATAACGTACTTATAAACAATAATATATATAATAAGTAAAAGTTATTGCTAGAAAATATATATAATAAGTATAGCTAGATAATATAGCTATCGATATTATAAATATAAAGAATTAAAAGCTATATAGCTATATTATTAAGTTAGTTTTCTATTAATTATAAAAAAAGGTTTAGTTTATTATAATTAGAAAAAGTAATATAGTATAACAATTTTAGTTTTATTAGCTTTATTTTCGCCTTACTAATGTTAGTAAAATTACTAACAAAGGTTATAAAATAAGTATTAAAGTTTATAAAATATACTATTATTTTAGAAATATTTAATAATGTTGCTTTTTGTTAGTACTTTTTTAAATTTATATATAATAAATTAGTACTATATTTAAAAAAGTTTATGGTAAGCTAAATAAACAACTAAAATATTGCAAAATATATTATAAATAGCTAGAATAGCTAAAGGCTAAAAATCTATTTTTGCTTATATAAAGCAAAAGTAAATAATATATAATAACAATTTATATATTAGCAACCTTTTAATAAACTAAATATTTACTAGTACTAAATATTTAATTTATTAAAAGGTTATAATATTATATTTTTATATTTGTATATATAAGTAAAAAAGGCATAAAAAGAAAAAAAATATACTATATAAACAGGTTTTTTTAAATATATATTATAGCTAAATTTATACCTATAAAACTTCTAGCTATAGAAGGGCTAAAAATACCTATTGCATTTATAAACGGTTAAGCAGAAGCACTAAAAAAGGGTTATAAAACTAACTTTATTGGAATAATAAGGACTTATTATTTAGAGGTATATAGAGTTAGAAAAAAAGTGCAGCAAATTAAACATAATAAACGCGCTATTAAAGTAGTAAAAATAAGCTATTTAAAAAAAGTTTATAATTTATAAATTTAAAGCTAAATTTCCTGTTGGACTTACTGCTAGACCTGCTATACTTTAGGTTAAAATTAAAGTTAAAGTTGCTATTTAACTTCTTATACTTTTTGCTTTTGCTTTTGCTTTTTTTAACGCCGTTGTAATTTTTAATATTAAAATTTGCGACTTTGTTTTCTTTTTTGTTTTTATTTTCGTTTTTTTCTTTTTTTTCTTTTTTTTTTTCTTTTTTAACCTCTTTTTTGCCTTTTTTGCTTTTGCTTTCTTTAACGCTATCGTAATTCCTAATATTAAAAATCACAACATTTTTTTTATATTTAACGCTTTTTTTATTTTTTATATACTATTAACTTTTAACGTTAAAAAGTATAACACTATTTTATTTTTTAACGTTTTTTTAACATTTAATACTTTAGTAATTCTTACTATTTTTAAAAACTTTACTATTATTATTATTTATATTAAAACTGCTTTTATTATTTTTATTTTTTATATTAAATATATTAGCAGTATTAGGTATAATATAAGCTAGCAATTTATAAACACAGGGTTTTAGGTTTATAGTTAATATTTAATAGTAAGACTAAAAAGTAGTACTATTATTAAAGTAAAATATTAGCGGTTTAATATAAAGCAGCAAAAATAGGTTATTTATGTTAAAATTAGTAAGATATAATAAAGTAAGCATTTAGCTGCAGCAAACTACTAATAACAAAAAGGTGTTAAAGAATAAGTTATATAAAGGTATATTAGCAAAAGCATTAAAAAAAGTAGTAAGCATATAAAAATTTAATAATATAATAGAAAAAAAATTTAAAAAAGTAGCTAAAAGTATAGCTAAAGTATAAGAATTTAAAAGTGTAGCACTAGATAAAGCATTTATATATATAGCTACAAAAAAGGCTTAAAAATAAGCAAGCGTAATAAAAGTATAGCTAAACTAAAAAATAGGTTATAAAATAATCTATATTTAATTATTCTGTTTAGCTTTTTAGATTATTTGTTTTTATAACTTATTATATTACCGTTAAATACGCTTAGTATAAATAAACAGCAGTTTACCTAGTACTAGTTTTTAAAGCATAATTAAAAAATTAAATATAAAATAGTAACAAATATTATAAAATAAATAAAAAGCTGTTATAGTAGGTACAAAAAACTAATGTATATATAAAAAGATATAGTATTAACTTTAAAGCTTTACGCTTTAACTTTATAAATAATATTATAAAATAGATAAATATATAATATATTAAGTAAATTAAGCAAATTACTTGTATTAAAATATAGCAAAATATAATAAAGAAAAGTAAGCAGAAATACAAACTTCTAGTACTATATATTATTTAAAGCGATATTATAAAAAATAAATTTTTAAATATTGTTCCTACTAGTAAAAATTAACTTACTATTGTATATATTAATAGTAATAGCTTTATAATTATATATATGTAATAAAATATAAATTAGATTAAAAAACAATTTATTTAGCATTTTTATACTAAAACTAGCGCATATATTAACAGTATATAATATTATATCTGCTTAATATAAAGATAGTAAAACTAGCTTTTAAAGCATAAGTTAAGCAAATATATATATAATAAGATTTATTATATAAATAAAATAAATTTAAACTTATATTATAAAATATAAAAAACTTAAATATATAAGCTTAATAATTAGCAATTAGCTTATACTTATATATTACTTTATATAAAAGTATAAATTTAGTAAATAAAAGCATTATTTAAAGTTATATAAAGTATATATACTTGTAGTAATATATAGTAAACTTAGAAATTTATTTTAGAAAATATAAAGTATAAGAAAAAAAAACTAGAAAAGGTATTTATATACTATAAAAAAACAAAGTTTAAGAATATATTTTAATTAGGTTAATTTAAAGTAGTAAAAAGAAATATAACTAAGTATCTAAATATTATAAAAAAACAGGG
Organism: Nemania serpens; assembly: GCA_022578855.1. Taxonomy (NCBI): domain Eukaryota; kingdom Fungi; phylum Ascomycota; class Sordariomycetes; order Xylariales; family Xylariaceae; genus Nemania; species Nemania serpens. Next base: position 59,134 of record MU396698.1, read on the forward strand.
TTTAAAAATATATTTTAATTAGCTTAAAAAAAATAGATAAGTAGTATATAGTACCAATATAACTTAAAACATAAATAACTTAATAAATATAGGGTATACGGAATAATAATTAGTATTATATTTTTTTTTAAATTTTTCTGTATTTTATAGTATAAGATATACCTATATAGCCCCAATAATAAGAAAGTTGAATGTACAACCAAAAAGTTAGAAAAATTTTCTTTATATTCAAATATAGAGGAAATTTTTGTAACCTTAACCCAAACGCTGCACTGATAAAACAGACACCAAATGTGACAATTCCTTCTTTTTCTAAGGCTCTTTGATTATTATGCCGTGTAACATAAACTATAGCTAGAATCTCTGAATCCGATAGTACGACGGACTATCCGTTAACGAGCTGGCTGAAATTTCTTGTTAATGTATGTCGCCGGCTTGATTGGCGGGTCGAACGTGCACGGAACCACAGTGGTTAGGGGATATCGCCAGGACAAGAGGTTCCAATTAGTAACAAAAGGCTTGTGATTCTTCAAACTCGTCCAGCCGCGCGTGGCGAGACCAGGACTGGCAACGAGTTGGACAGGTTTGCCTTCGCTGACCGCCCGCAACTCGTCGAGATCCTCATCGATAGCACCCACCGGTTTCTCAACCTCCATCCGCAGGTCGTACAGTTGGCCAGTTTCTAAGTCAAATCCTATCATTTGTTCTTTCTTAGAATCGATCTCGAGAGTAAAAGAGAACCCGTGCAAGGTACCCTGTTCACAAGGTTGGAGAGGATCCGTCCAGACCAGCCTTGCGTTAACTGGGCAAATAAGCAGGCATGCATCGTATCTGGAAACTATGCCGCCGATCTGTTCTTCGTAGGTGGGCATTCCATTGTTTTGGGGGGGCTTAGTCATGAGGTAGCTTAATTGGTTGTTGATAAGCTTGCCCGCATAGTCGGGATGGATTGATCCGAAATGGCCGCTGTGTTTTAAGGCAAACCCAGCTGAGATGGATCTCCATCGGTAGTATTTGGATGCATACCAGGGCGGTTGGCCCTTCACATCTGAAAGAGTGGTAAAAAAGCCATCATCACCGTCAGGATCTTTCGGCTCTAAAGTAGTAAGAGGCCGAGGCCATATATGTTAGCGATCTCGTGGGTTATTTAAAGAACTAGTATGATTAGGATGTACTTACTTTCGATGATAGCAAGGAATTGGCTGATTAGCTTGGTAGCCTCAAACTCATCGCCGTAATCTTGCCATTTAGTTTTAGGGTCTGCCGAAAAGACTCCATCGTCAATTATGTGCCAGATCCAAGCCTGGAAGATAAGCGAATAGCCTCTTTCGCTTTCGATGAGCAGCTTAGCATTAGGTGTCCAGCGGTTGAGTTTGGCTTGGTCATCGGGCTTCACCTTATCCCATGCTGTCGGTCCAAAGCGCTCATTCGCCATGAATTGAATCCGATTGACAAGCTTGACATGTAGGGCATTCATGCAGCCCTCATCAAGCTCGCCCGCCAATCTACCATTAGGAGGCAGCTCCTCTTCCTCAATATCAACAGGAAAAAAGTCATCTTTACTATTTTGAGGAGTCATCTCCGGCCTGTGAAAGGGAACCGGTTCAACTGGTGTGCCGGCTATGTCTCTCTGATGCTGCTCAGCTGTTGTTTTCAGGTTGTCCGCATTTTCTGTAGTGGAAGATGCAACCAAGTCAGAAGGGACGGGAGGTAAAGCTGGCGATAATACACTCTCCTCCTGGTGATCCGGGCGCATTCTCTTGCCGGAGCGGGTTTTCATTGTAGAGATGAATTTGTGCGCGCTTGTGTGTGTTGTGCGTACGTGATATGTGTGTTTAGAGGTTTGAAGAAGCCAGAAAGGAATGCCAGGGCCAGGAAATGGAGGCGACTAGTGCAAGCGATAGTTCTAACAGAAAACAAAGAAGTTCACCACATATATCCCTTAGAGACACATCCCTCAAGACATATCTTTTAGATATACTGTGTGTACGTGATACGTGTGCTTAAAAAGGAAGCGCAAAGGAATGGCAGGAACTAAAGGCAGCCAGAGCTGATCTTCAGAGCATGCGAGTTACACTTCAGGCAATAGTTCTAACAGGAAACAAAGAAAATCGTCACAATAGCCCTCAAAGACAGACCTCCGAAACACATCCTATATCTCTCAAAGAAAAGATTGGGGGTACAAAATAATACGGGTAACAGTTCTAAAAGGAAACAAAGAAATTTGTCATATTTTTAAAGATATATCCCTTTGAGGAATATTCTTTATACTACAAAGAAAAGATTGGAACATAGAATAGTGCAGGTGATAGTTCAAACAAAAATCAAAGAAAAAGATATGCCAAGACTTTAAACCATCTCCGCCTTCACCTATTCCGTACTCCAGAAGTACCCTCTCAGTCCTTCTTCCCTTCCCATTTATACTCGGGAAGCCTGCAGTGAACACATAACGGTCCAAAGACACATTCCTCAAAGACATTCCTCAAAGACACATTCTTCAAAGACACCTCTCTCTCTCCTATTGCGTTCATCGAAGCAGTCAAACACCCTTTGCAACAATGGATCATAGTAACACCGAGCTGATTGTTTCTATTGACTTTGGTTCAACGTTTGTTATTCGTTCATCCTTCATCTTAGCGCCAAAATAGCAAGTCGAACTAACAAGGCATTGCTTGTAATACAGGTTTACCAAGGTCAGACACACTATCTCCAACATACAAGCAGTCCCAGATGTCGAGGTAAAACCCTGCAAATTTAAGTCCTCTTCTGGAAGTATACATTTACCCTTCGTGCCCTCTATTATCCAGTATGACAGAGCAGGAAACGTTGTTGGGTGGGGATTTGATCCCATTGTCGACGGCGCGATGCAGATCAGGGGTATCAAACTATGCCTGCCACACGAAGATGATGTGGCATATGATCCTACAATGTACCCAGTCATAGCTTATGGTATCCAACACCGCAAAAGTCTCGGCAAGACTACTTTCATGGTCATCACGGATTTCATGACAAGACTTTGGCAGGTTTGCAAACCCCAAATCACCAATAAATCTGGCATGAACTGGCGCCTTATTGTCACCCACCCATCTGGCTGGGAAACCAACAAGCTCGAACAGGCTATCGACACCGCAATCGTAAAGCCAGACCATGGCAACGGCACTTATACGATCTGTTTTCAGACAGAAGCTGAAGCAGCATTAATGTCTGTACTGGATGCTAGAAGGACGGGGCCACCTCCAGCTTCCCATCATGGTTCTGCAGGTCAGGGAACTCAAATCCAGGATGGAGAGTCAGTCGTAGTAGCGGACTTTGGTGGCCTAACAGTGGTAGGTATCATGTCGGGACATATCTTCCCCGCTGATGCAGCATTCGGTTCCTAAACAAATCCTCTAACCACGAGATATATGTAGGATATTGCGAGCGGACGTATTAATGCCCAAACAAGTATCACGAGCCTTATTGAGCGGGCAGCATCTACTAGCCAAATTTATGGACCATCCATTTTGAACGATTCGTTTATGTCTCTGCTAAGGAACAAGGCGGAGATGTTGCTATGGAAACCGCAGACCCCGGATTGGTTTCATCGAGCGTTGAAACAATGGGAGCAAAATCATCTCCCAAAACTTGCCCCAGGCTCAGGCTCTGACTTAACCTTCAGCGTGGCCACAGAGGACTTCAAGGAAAGCACAAGAATAACCCATGACAGATGGGCTCGGCGTGGAGAGCTGCCAATTCACTCGTCAGTAGTTTGATATCATATCTCGTCGTTATCATTTTGGGCCTGATCCTCTTCCTTCTGTTTTTAGCAGTATCTCGACGCCCTTGTTCCCGATTAACCTAGTCTATTTCCCCTACTGACAAATCGCCTAGAGTGGAGCTGGAGTCCATGATGGAACATCACTTAGAGAAGGCTATTGCTGCTATTGAGAAGCAAATTAAGGGCCTCCGAGAATTAGGCTATACAACCAGCGTAAGCCTCTCTTCCAAACAATCAGGCCTATCATCTACTATGTTTATCTTTCTTGAGTGACAACTGACTACCTTATAGCACCTCTGCCTTACCGGGGGCTTCAGCCTACATCAATACGTCGATTTCCATATCCGCCAGGTCGCTAGCTCAAATGGTATACACTTCTTAGGGAGTGATGACTGGGTTAATCGGTAACACAACCTTAAAATCCCGTCCTTATCCTCTTGCTCCTTTCACTCACTCACTCGAAAAAAATCATGTATAAGGGCTGATGCTAACGATGGACCTATGAAGTACGCAGGCCGTGTCGCAAGGCGCCATCCTCTACGGGCTCTTTCTCTCCCAGGCGAACAGGCGCTCTCACCCCGACGGCCAGAACTCCAATGTTACCATTCTTATCGACAACGAATGTATTCTCCTCGTGCGCAAGGTATAATGCTTTTCTTCTACCTCTTTTCGCTTCCCTCTTTGTCCTAATGCCTTTTATATTCATTTCCTCGTACGGCTGCTGCATGAGATCTTACGGACTAACGGCCCCGCGTCCCAATTCTGAATATAGGGTGAAATCATGCCAATATACGCGTTTAAACGTATTCCCATCAAGGGCAATCTCATGCAGAGGTGCTTGCAGCGTGGCGATAGATGTTACAAGTTGAACGTGTACAGCACTAATGGCATGGGCATCATTACTTCGGATTTCTTTATTTTGTGGCGACAGTGTCAGCAGGAGCTGGCGTCCGACGATGTTTGCGTGCTCGAGATACGGTTGCATAGCGAACCTAGCGACGGTAGCTTGGCGTCTCTCATTCGCAGCTCGCATGTCGCTGTGTTTGTTAACGGAGTCAAGCTGGGTCAAGCGACCTTGTCTCCGCACTGAGAAGCGCAGGTGCAAAGACGACCGAGGGAATCGTGGGGAGGATCTTGTGTCGAATACAGAGTACCTAAAAATGTCCGCGGTGAGTTGAGCTTATGATAATAATGCTGGCTACTTATGGGGATGATTATTTAGATGACCAAGTTGAGCGGAGGGACTTGCTGACGCAGCAAATGCTACTTGTCAAGTATCGCCCACTCTGTATCAAGAGAAGTATTTATCTGGCCACTTCGGATACACGCGTGAAATTCGAGTGCACCTGTAGGTGATTAATTTCCACGGGCAGGTTGAAATATGAAATAGTGTGAGACGAGGTGTGTTGGTTTAATCAAGGGGTATCTTCTCATTACTCTTAACTCGACGTCTATCTAGACCGGCGAGTGTCGTTACTACTGGTCTGGATGTTGCGGGCTAGGCATGTCAACAGCCGTACAAGCCCATCATGGTCAATCATATCCAACCGTGGCGTCCGTTCATGGGAATGGCATAGTTCTATCGTACAAATGTTTTGCTTCTCGTCCTCGTGCGGCCGAGCCACAAGTAAACCAACGGTATGCGCCGGCAGTGGCCCGTACAGATCGACACATGATGGTCGATAGATAAATATCGACGTATACCTAGATCAGCACACAAGCTATTCCGACAAGCAGTCTCAAATGCTTGAGAAACGCTAAGCGCTCGTGCTAAAGTAGTAATTGTCCCAGAGGTACTCGTAGTCCTCGAGGATTCCCGACACGAGACTGGGCATGCGCCGACGCACACCGGTTATGAGTCCCTTGGTAACGTTTTCGTAAAAGGCGCCCCTCATCGTCCACCATCCGGCTGCCCAGTACCTCTTCCCCCATTCTTCCTGTTCTAGAGATGTGCTCCGGAAACCCCGATCGCGCAGTTGTCGCGCCGTGTACTCGATGCTCAGCCCAATGACCCACGGCGCCCAGGACTTCTTGTCCTTGCTCTGCGACAGGGCCGCGGCGTAGACCAGCGGCGACAGTATGTGGAGTACCTCGGCGGCCTGGCCGGATCGCGAGAGTGTGTTCAGCAGCTTGGCCGCCGGTTTGATGTCGTCGGCCGTCAGAACGCGGCTCTGAAGATACGAGCTCACGTCGCCGGGGTCGGGCAGGCTCGGTAGACTCGACCTGGTCCGTGGCATGGTCCATTCTTTCTCGTGGGGCGCCTTGGCCGAGCCGTCGACGCCGGACGAGCTGGACTCCTCTCCCATCAGCTCTTTCAGGGCGTCCTCGTCCGACTGGTCATCTTCTTCGGTCGGGATCGGTTCTCGCTCGGGAAGTGGCGGGGTGACGAGAGGTCGCGAACTCGTGATTCGCATCAGCAGCAGGCGACAGACGGCCTTGACGGCTTCGAGGACTATGACGACGCGCCAACGCATCTTCTCGCCTCGTCTCTTGGCGGCCATCTCCCATAGCAGCTCCGTGTATTGGATGATCTGCAGCAGCAGGGCTATCCTTCGATACAGGCTGCTCTTGGCGGCCCAGAACCTCGTGTAGCGGGCATGGGGGCCGGGTATCCTGGCGGCGGAGAGGGAGGGGATCTTGTTCAGGGCGTTGCGGAGGAGGGCGTCGTGGTAGAGGGCGAGGAGCTGGACGCCCGAGTGGACGGTTTCCGAGGCGATCTCGGCGTCGCGGAAGCGGCCGGGGATGATGTAGGTCAGGGATCGCAGTGCGCTCTCGATCTGCGACACCTGATGGGCGTTCTTGGTGATGAAGTCGCCGTACATGTGTAGCCATTTGGGCGGCATCGACGCGAGACCGCGAATGGGGTTTCGTGACGTCGACGAGCGCGAGGCGGCGATGCCGGCGTTCTTGCGCAGAGAGTCGGGCGGCAATGGCATGGACGGTCAGGGCATTTGTATTATTATACCTATCGTATGGCGTTGGGCATGGAGCTTGTCGCGTGTAATCCCAGAGGGAAAAGAATGAAGACGAAGGCAAAGGGTCGAATTGGAAAAGAATGACGGAATGGAGGAGGATGGGCGCGGCTGTGAATTCCCAAGGTTAACCTACCTACATGTACCTAAAGTACCTAGGGAGTCTACGAAGTACCTAAGGTAGGTAGTGTAGATAAGGTAGCGATTTGTAGGGAGCTTTCGCGTCACTGGCATGTGCTGGGATCAGGCACCCAGGTACTTTTGAGTTTAGCCTGGGGCGCTGGGACTTGCCTCGGCTCGCGGCACACGCTAACAGGCCTTGTACATGGTACCTAGGCCGAATAAAGCGCTCGGACCAACTCCACGCTTCAACTGTACCATGACCCGCCCATAAACCCCCCTGCCGTAGGAGCACTCCTGCCGTAGGTACCTCTTCGCTCTTACTACTAGGTACTTGTACCTACAAAGTGCATGAAGCTTGAAGATGGAAGATGCCAACTACCAACTACCGTCTCCGTCTTCAATCTTGATATCCCAAGCTTCCTTCATCAATCATGTCTGGTAGTATATTAATTGAATTAATTGACGGCATGAAATCAATCATGGATACCTTTTACATCTACATCCTTTTCGTTACCGACAGTCAAACAAGCCTTCTCCCTCCAGTCGTTTCGGTCCATCACATGGTGAACAGACATGGGTATTAAGATGGCCTGCAGCCCGATTTTGCATCCCGACGCAACATACTACATCTCCCTCGGTTTGACCTCGACGTAGAAATCGACGGGCCTCACGTTAAACCAGCCGTCCTGCTCGAGCTTGTAGTCCGGGTTCACCGCTTCGAAATCGAGCTCCCTGATCATCGTGGCCAGCACCACCATGCTGAACTGCGCCGCCCAGTGTTTGCCGATGCACTCTCTCTTACCGTTTCCGAACCACTTCTTCACGCCCGCAGGCAGCTTTTCGAACGCCTCGCCCGTCATGCGCTCGGGTTTGAAGGCCAGCGGCTCCTCGAAGACCTCCGGGTCGCGGTTGACGCCCGCGAGCACGATGATGACGGCTTGGTCGTGGGCGATCTGATACTTGCCGCCGCCGAGCAACACGGGACTCTTGTCGTCCTTGTTCGGGATCGGCTCGATGTTGAAGCCGGGCGCCGCGTACGAGAGCCGCAGAGACTCGCGCATCACGCCCTCGATGTACTTGAGCTGCGACAGGTGTTCGTACTCGAACTCGCCGTCGCCGACGACGGCGTCTAGCTCCCGACGCGCTCTGCCCACGACTTCCGGGTTCTGTACGAGCAGGAGGATGCTTGTGGCGAGGAGGCAGGGCGCCGTGCTGCTACCGATGGGCATGGTGACTATCTCGTCGATGACTTGCGATTCCGTCAACGACTTGCCCGTCTCGGGGTCCTTGGCCGTGAGGAGTGCGTCGAGCAGATCCCGTCGGTCCGTGGGGTGGTCCTTGCGATGCTGCACCAATTCGGCCCCGAAGGACCGCAGGGTCTTGGTGGCCGACTTGAATTTGCCGCCGTAGAACAGCCAATTGAAGATGCCCGGCCGCGTCGGACGCTTGATGGCCTCGGATGTCGCCTCCTCCATGGCTTTGATGGCGGGATGCTCGGGACCCGTGAGGCAGTTCAGCCTCTTCCCAAAGAGCGTGTACGTCGTCATCTCGAGGTTGAGACGGTTCAGGTCCCCGAGCGGGGCGATCTTGTTGCCAACGCCCAGGCCTTTCCATTTCTCCACGAGCTCCGTGGTGATATCTCGCATCTCGTTGAAATGGCCGGTAAGTACCGAGGTCGACAGCCTGGGCGCGATGATCCGATGGTGGATGCCCCACGATGACTCGTTGTCGAACGCCGTAAAGAGAGAATCGTGTACCGCATAGCGAATCTCGACAATGGGACCGCCCACAAACTTGCGGAATCGTTTCTCGTCGCACAGCTCCTCTGCCAACGCCGCGCCTGCCACGAAGACGAGGGTCTTGCCGAGGACTTTGATCTGGAAGATCTCTCCGTACTTCTCGGCTAGTTTCTTCAGCGACCACCACGTGTTGCTCGGGTCGACGTCCTTGACATTTCCCAGCAGAGGCAGTCCCGGCGGCTGAGGAATCGGTTGAGACATGGTTGCTTGCTGGCTGGTGAGGAATACGATGTCGCGAGATTGGGGCCGACTGAGGTGCGCGCGAGAGCAGCAGCTCGGGGGTTTAAAAGCATTTGCGGGCTGGCTAGCACGGCTCCTCGCACATTCATACCCGTGCCGTGTGAGAGGACGCACTGCGTCACAAGCTCTCCAAGCTATCTATCTACCATTGGAATTTGCTTTTTTCGGGTCTCACCCAGGAATGAACGTGGGAGAGCGGCCCAATCGGACACAGCTGATATGCCATTATTGAGCCAATCCCAGGGGTGATCTGCCGTTCCTCTGCATTAGTTTATCCCATCGCAGGGTCTCATTCGGCCACTCGAGCGCGGAGCTGGGACGTCAACCCCAGCCGGCATAGGAATCTAACCTTCGAAGAGGTTTAGAGCTGCTGGGCACAGCTGAGTCCAACCACTCGAGCTAGTCTTTTCTGGTGCGAACAGCTGTACGCGGCTAGCCTTCTTCATGCATGACAAGCCAACCGGGCTCGAGTCTGGAAATTATACAAGAAAACGCTCTCCGCTTGTTGTCCGACCGATTTGGTAAGACAGTTATTGACCAAGGTCGGCCGTCATATACTTATCCAAATCTTGCCGAGCGCCAATGCCAACCTTTGGTTTGGTTAGTGGCACGAAGTACGACTGTCTACAGATGATGCACACACTCGGATCTGAGCAAGAATAAGACAAGTACAGTAGGTATACTTTGTACGTCAAGAGACGATGGAAGATTTGAGTAGTGGCAGAGCGGCTATACCCGCCAGCCAGAGCTTTTCATGGAGCGCTTTTCATGGAGCTCTCCACTCTTCCTCTCGGCCTATCCAACGTCTCGCTGCCGAATTGGGACAATATTGATAAATGCCCAGCCTCACTACGGCACGCGAACCAATCCCGAAAGAGTATAGGTACGGAGTACTACATACAATAGTGTCCGCACTACCTACAGGCTACATACTACTACTGTGTACATTACACCGACTCCCAAATCCAACCAAAGAGCTATGAGGATATCAACACAAGTAGTTGTCCCGTCTATCATAACACAAAACAAGAAACCGGTTGGTACACTAGGTAATCTTACCTGTGATATATGCTGTACGATGCTTTATCTCCGAGTCACCAGTGGCAGATGAGATGACATTATCTAGCGAGTAGCTACTAGTGTGTTAGATTTAGGTACGCAGCCGAAATTCAAACTCAAGGCCCTCATAAACAAATACTTTAGGATACCAAGAAATTGGCCAATAACTAGGATACTACACTACAGGGTCAATTTGTTGACATGATATTCTGGTCAAGCACATGAAACACAGACGGCAATAACAAATGCCCCAAGATGGCAACTAATATTAGCGAGTATCCTACCTGTATACTCACATGGTGCCATCGACGTAATTGTGAATATCGATGTCTCACCCTATATCATCCATCTTCCGAGGCATCTTCCCGCTGGCGATGTTAGTGAATCCGGACTCGCTGTGCGACATCCTGTCATAGTTTGGGGCCTGTGAACGACCAAGACCTCGCGAGCTACTTCTGCGCGTCTCGGCTCATAATGTCATATCTGTATTAATGAAGAACTTACACAGAGCCTACTATATGTTTCAAGAATACGCACAAACTACTACACCAATCATCATTCCCTCCTCGCATCTTCATCATGAGTTTCACATTCGGGTCAGCAAACACAGTTTCGTCGGCATACAGGTTGGTCGGTCTGCTTCGGAGGTGCTCCGGGAACCGGCATTCGCACTGAGAGAGTAGTCGAGTCAACATCAACTTGATTTCACCGACCGCGAAGGCTCTTCCGTGGCAGGACTGGTTCCCGTATCCGCAGACAAGATTATCAAGTCTTATCTGGCGTGCGAGATGCCCATTTCTTTGCTGCGGCGATGCGTGACGCTTGTTGCAGCTTATCATGGGGTTGAATATATCGGGACTCGGCGTGACGCTGGTATCGTTCACGTAGTCGTGGCCCGCCCAGCAGACTTTCGAACCTTTCGAGATGTATGTCCCATCTTTTAGCATGAGTGCCTCGGTTGCCACCCTCTGCAAGTTAACCATTAAGTGCGTGAGCTTGTCATTATCTTATCCATTATTTTTTTCGAGGCACGGGAAGATGGTGTGCGCACGTACGTAATGGATTCACCCTCTGGCTGTCGACGAAGAAACTATCGAGCTTCTCGGAGACGCGCAAGCCATTGCTTCGTGCTGCTCTCCAATGTTGAATCGATCGGGCCCAGATCTGCGGTAGTGCTATTAATCTCCTCTTCTAGCACTGGGAACCATTCTTTGTCCGAGCAGCTGTCAGGGGACAAGGTCGCAGGTGGTTAGCTTCTACACCCTTCGGCGTCTTTGTATTAGGTACTACTATTATATAAAGAGTTAGGCTTTTTTAACTTTTTAAAAAAAGCTTAAGAATTAATAAAATTATACCTTAACTTTATATTATCTTATACTTACTATTTATAAAAGACTTACTTACGACTTATTTTTATTTTAAAGTAATAATATTTTAATATATTAAATTTTTTTTTTTTTTTTAAATTATTAATAAAGTTGTTATACTTTTTGTAGTAAAAATAACTATTATATTACCTATTTTATAATTAAGCTTTAATAACTTAAAAAAATTAGCTTTTATTTTTAAAATATTAATTTTAGAAGTAAAAAAGCTTAATATTTAAGTATTTATAAATAAGTAATTTAAAAATGCTTTAATTGCTACTAAAAAAAAAGTAAGCTTTTAAAAAAAAAAAGCATTTAGCTTAATTAATTAGTTAAAAAAATAAAAGTAATAAAAACAAAAAATAAAAAAATACTATATATTAAAAAAAATAAAAAAAAGTATTTTTTTAAAAATAAATTAAAGTTTTTTTAAATATTATATAAAATTATAAATAAAGTTATTTAGCTTTTTAATTATATTATAATTGCGTTTTTATTTAATAAAAAATAAGCTAAATACTAATATTTAATAAGTTATTTATACTAATAGTTATTTTATAAAAGTAGTAAAAAAAAATAAAAAAATTATTTAATATAAAAGCATAATAATAATTTTATTATTATTATTTAAAGGTTATTTAAATAGTAGCTATATTATAATATAATAGATTTAACTATTAGTAGCTTAGTTAGCATTTTTAGTTTAAATGCTATTTATTAAAAAAAAACAAATTTTTTTTAAAATTTTTAAAAAAAATTTAAGCAAATAAAAGCTAAAAACTTTAACAATATATTAGTAATATTATAAATTATATACTTATTAGCTAAGTTTTATAATACTTAAAAAAAAGATTTTTTAAAAAATAATTTTTAAAATATATAGCAGCTTAATTATAATTGCTTAAAAAGTAAAGCTATTAATTAAAATAGCTTATAATTAATAAAAGCTTAAAACTACTTATTTTTAATAAATAATTTAGTAGTAAAACTATTAGTAATAAAATATTATAAAGCTAAAAAAAGCTTAAATTAATAAAAATAAATTAAAAACTTTTAATATAGTAAGATTTTTTTATTATAGCTATAGTTAACTAAGTTATATTTAAAAGAATTACTTTAATAAAAAACTAATTAAATGCTATAAGTATAATAAGTTAAAATATATTATATTTAATTATTTAAAAGCTTTAGCTTTAAATAATTTATTTTTAAAACTATATTACCGTTTTTTTATTATTATTTAGCTATTATAAATAAATAAAGAGTAATAAAAAAGTTTAGCTTTACTTACATATTTTAAAATAGTAGTAAAGCTAAAAAGTAAAAAAAAGTAAGTTATTTTAAAAAAATTAGTAAATAGTAGTATTAATTAGAATTTCTTTAAAAAATATATATTAATAAATATAATAATAATAAAGCTAATATTAAGTAATTATATTATATAAAAAGTATTTAAAATAAAATTATTTAAAAATAAAGTTAATATATTAGTTAATATTTAAAATAATTTTAGTTAATAAAAGTAAGTATTTACTAGTTTTAAAATACTTACTAACTAATTATATAATATTATTTTAAAGCTTTTATAAAACTAAAAAGTAAACTTTAATTTAAATTAAATTAGTAATAAATAGGTATATTATTTATAAGCTAAAGATTTAGCTTTAGTTACTATTTTAAAAATATATTATAAACTTATATTAAAATTTAAGCTTATAATAGCTTTTTTATTAAATAGCTTAATTATTTTTAATAAATTATTAGTAATAAACTTATTAAGCTTTATATTTTTTAAGCTAAAAATTTCTTAAAATATTAAAAATATTAAATAAGCTAGCTTTTTTTTGCTTATTATTACTTAAAGTATATTATCGATTTAGTAAAAGAAAAAATATTCTTTTTTAACCTTATTTACTTTTTTAACAAAATAATAATAATAGGTATTATAAAAATATATTAATAATATTTTAATAAAAAAGTAAATCTAATATTTTAATAATTTAATAAGTATACTAATTTTGTTTATATTTAAGCTTAAAAATAAGCTATAACTTTATATTAATTATAAAAGTTTAAATAAGATTACTAAGAAAAATTAAACTATTTTACCTTTAATTAAAGAAATTTTTAATTAATTATTATATTATAAAGTTTATATTAAGTTAAACTTAAAAAATATATACTATTAGTTATATATTTATAAAAAAAAAAAAAAAGATAGCTTTTTAAACAAAGTATAAATAGTTTAAATATATAGTTATACTTTTTAGTTTTACTAATATATTTACAACTTTTTAGTAATATATTAATAATATATTTATAAGCTTAATAAATAATATTTATATAGTTTATTTAAATAATATTATTATTTATAATAAGAATTGCAAAATGTATTTAAAAGCAGTTTATAAAATATTATTAAAGCTATAGTAATAAAGCCTATATATTAACTTAGCTAAATATAACTAATTTATTAATAAAATATTATTTTTAAGCTTTATAATTACTTTTAATAGTATTAGTATAAACTAAAATAAGGTTAAAGCTATTAAAAAGTAATTAAAACTATATAGTATTTATAATATCTAAGTTTTTTTAAGCTTTAATAGATTTTATTAGCGGTTTATAAAAAAGTATATATAAATAATTTTACTTTTTATTAATAGGTTTAAAAATAAATAGCTAATTATTTTTAATTTAGATTTAAAAGAAAAAATAGCTTTTAAAAAGCTATAATTACTATTTATTAAGGCTTTTTTTATATTACTTTAATTTCTTATTATTTATCTATATAAAGCTTAATATTTCTAACTTTGCTTTAAGAGCTACTAATTTTTAATAGTAAAAAAGTTATTAATATTTTATTGTTTACTATTTTTGCAAGCTATAAAAGGTTAAATTTTACTACTATATCTTTAATATAAAGCTATTAGCTATTATTTATACTTCTTTTACCTAGCGGCATTATCTTTATTATGCTTAAAGGTAGATTTTTATATTAATTGATTATTTAAACTATAGTTATTTAGCTATAAATCCTTAGTTAAATATATAATAGGCCTTATAGTTATAAATACTAATAGAGTTTAATTTTTAAAAAAGTTTAACCTTTTTATTAAATAGGTTAAAAAAACTGTTCTAGTTATTAAGCAAGAGCATAAAAGTAATAATAAAAAAGCTGGTTGCTTTAAGAATTTTAGGTGATTTTTTTATAAAAATATTTTTAAAAATTTTGCTTTAAAAAGTAATAAAAAACTTATTTATAAAAGATTAGTAAAAAATAGTTAAGCAAATAAAAAGGATTTATTTATTTTATTAATTTTATTAGCAAGCGAAATAGTAGGCTTAAAAACAGGAAAAACTACTATATATTTGCTAAAGTAATAAGTAGCTAATTGTTAAACCTTATAATAGCACTTGCTAAATTAAACTAATTATTAGCTAATGCTATTTTAAAAATATAATAAATTAATAAGTTTGTTATTTTAAAAACGTAAAAGTAACAATAAGCTTAAAAATATAATGTTAAATTTATATAGCGGTTAAAAAAAGATAGCATATTTTATTATAAAAAATAAGTATATGTTTTAAAAAAGTCTTTATTAATAAAAGAGCTATTATATAGCTATTATAATATTTTTATATTAAAGCACTAAAAAGTATTTAAAAAAATAATAGTTAATTATTTTTAGATTAGCTTTTATAAAAATATAAAAAAGTATATAACTAGTTATACTATATATTAGAAAACTAAAGTAAAAATATATTAATTTTATAGCAAATCAGTATTCTTTTTAGTACTATATACTTTTTTTTAAGAAATATTATATAATTTTATTACTAGGTTGCTAACTTTAACTACATAGTTTAACAAAAAGTATAATAATATTTTAGTAGTTATAAACTAGCTATTTAAATATATATTATATCTTTTTATTATTATTATGCTAATTATACTAAAATTAGTAAACTTATTATTTATTAAAGTATTTATATATTAAGTTTAATCTATTTTATAAAGCAAAAAAGCCTTATACTTTCTTTTCGCATACTGTAAATATAATACTAAATAGACGGTAATATTAATACGGTTATTTAAATATAGTTTGCAAAAAAAAAAAGTAAAAATAGTAAAAATGGCAGGCTAAAGCTGGGGCGCCTACGTTGCCCGTAAGAGGTGCTGTCGCAAGGTTTAAAGCAAAAAAGTCATGCTAAAACCTTAACAGGAGCTGTGCACACCTAGGCAAAAGTAGATAAAAGAGTTAAAAATCTCACACGGCAAAAGGCCTATCTATCTCTTTTACCAACCACTCTAACTACTCCAACTACTCCAACCAACCAACAATTAATTATAATGCCTACATATAACCTAATACTTAAAGCGGCTATTTTATAGCTTTTAAAGCGTTTAAAAACAAACAATATCGATATTAACTACTTAATAGCTATTAAATATATATATTTACTTAATATATACCGTTTAGCTTATTTATACAACCAATAACTAAATATTTATAAAATTAATAAACTATTACAAATTATATAAATAAATTTAATAAACCTTTGAAATAAAAATAGCCTTAAAGCCTATTTAAGCAGAGAAAGTATAGCTAACAAATATACGAAAGCTTTATTAATAGCTTAAAAGCTACCGTAAAGCTTTATACGACAACGCGGCTATCGAAAAACTTAGTAGCAGGCAACAAATATAGCAAGGGCAAAAGGCAAAAGGTAAAGCGAATCAGCAAAAGGTAGCCGGAGATATATCACCAAAATAAGACATAGTATTTAAGTCTTCCTAGATACAGTAAATAGGCTAAAGCCTTTAAAGTATTTATATACTTTAGCTTACTAAAAAGTATTATATTAAATAAAGGCTCTTTATTTATAAGCTATTTTTAAGCTATACTATATTATAAGCTAGTAATTAATAAAAAGTTAAGTATAGCTTTTTATCCTTAAATTAATAAGTAAATTAAGCATTAAAATCAAGCTTTAAAATATTATTTATAAACCTTTTACTACTTTAAGAAAAACTAGGTAAAAAAGTTAATATTAGCTAAGTAGGTATATAATATATTAATATACTTTATATATTAAGTTTAATTTATTTTATAAAGCAAAAAAAGCTTTATACTCTCTTTTTGTATACTATAAATATAATACTAAATAGACGGTAATATTAATATGGTTATTTAAATACGGTTTGCAAAAAAAAAAAAATGCAAAAATAGTAAAAATAGTAGGCTAAAGCTAGAGTACCACCTGTAAAAAGTGCTATCGTAAAATTTAAAGCAAAAAAGTTACGCTAAAATCTTAATAAAAGCTATATATACTTAAGCATAAAAATAGATAAAAAAGTTAAAAATCTTATATAGCAAAAGGCTTATTTATTTATTTTACTAATTATTTTAACTATTTTAACTACTTTAACTATTTTAACTATTTTAACTATTTTAACTAACTAATAATTAATTATAATGCTTATATATAATTTAATATTTAAAGTAGCTATTTAATAGCTTTTAAAGCATTTAAAAACAAATAATATTAATATTAACTACTTAATAGCTATTAAATATATATATTTACTTAATATATATTATTTAGCTTATTTATATAACTAATAATTAAATATTTATAAAATTAACAAACTATTATAGATTATATAAACAGATTTAATAAACTTTTAAAATAAAAATAGTTTTAAAGTTTATTTAAGCAGAGAAAATATAGCTAATAAATATATAAAAGCTTTATTAATAGCTTAAAAGCTATTATAAAGCTTTATATAATAATATAGCTATTAAAAAACTTAGTAATAAGTAATAAATATAGCAAAAGTAAAAAGCAAAAGGTAAAGCTAAAATAAACGGCTTAGCAGCAGAATTAGGAATTAGCAATAAAATTAGGAATTAGCGGCAGCAAATTAGCAAAAAGTAGCCAAAAACATATTACTAAAATAAGACATAGTATTTAAGTCTTCCTAAATATAGTAAATAAGCTAAAGCTTAATATACTTTATATATAATAAGGTTTTAGTAAAAGTTTTATTTAATTACTTACTTAAAAGCTCTTTTAACAAATTAGTTATACCTTTTAAATATAATTTTTAAAATGTTATTAAAAAGGTAGCATAAATTTAAAAAAGCTTTTAAAATATAATTTAATTATTAAAATAAAATAATAAAAATTATATAAAATAGTATTATTAAAAGTATAAGCTTTATATTTTTAAGGTTATAAACTAGGTAATATTTTTTATTAAAAATATTAATTAATAGCGACTTAGTTTTAAGCTTTTTAATAAATACTTAAGTTTTTTTAAAATATTAGCTATAGTAAGAAATAAAAAGATAATATTTAAACTAAAGCTACTTTTTATATACTAAATATATTATACCTTTTTTATTAATGTTTTAAAACCTTATAAATAATAAAAAAGTAATTTTTTATTTTTACTTTAAGAACTTATAGCAATATAAAGCAATAATATTTATATAGTTAATAAAATTTTTATATATAAAGGTTTGCTATATTAAAAAGAATACCTAGTTAGATAATAAAGTTATAAAAGTAATAATAATTTATAAGTACCTAAAAAGAATATTAATAAAAGGATTAAAAAAGATTATAAAGAAAAGCTAAAAAAGAAAAAAAATAATTTCTGATTTTTAACTAAGAAAAAAAAAAGAAAATTTTAAAAAGAATTAAGCATAAGTGCTTAATAGCAATCTAGTAGTAATCTAACGACAAACTAATTATAATAACAATTGTTTTTTTAAAAAAAAAAATCTAGTATAAGTGCTAAAATAGCGATTTAAAAGCCTAATTATAACTTAGTAGTAATTAAATAGTACTTTTTTTTACTATTTCTTGCTTTTTCTGGTTTTATTATTATTACTAGCTTATAAAGCCGCTAAGTATTAGCTATTAGTTAATAGCTACTATATAAGTTTTTAATATTTTTAAAAAAAAATTATATTTATAATATAAGTATATATTTTTACAAAAAAAGGAAGTTATTATAGTAGTACTATTTATAACACTATATAATAAATTCTAGAAATATATATAAATTATATAGTAAAAAAAAGGGTTTTACTTTAAAGAAAATATTCTAAAGGGTTTTTTTTTATTTTACTACTAAACTAGCTATTGTTAACTAATAAAGCTATATGCTGAAGCTATAAGCTATAATTATTTTTTTAAATTTCTTATTATATATAAAATTAGCTAGTATATAGAATTTAAAATAGAAGCAATTGCTTTAATTATTAAGCTTTATTAACTTTATTAATTCTTTATGAGATTTAATATATATATAATAAAGCTTTAAGGTATAAGTGCTTATAAGGTATTTATAGGAGCTATATCTTTTATATTTTTTATATATGCGACGCTATAGCCTTTTTTTTAGTGTAAATAATTTAGCTATTTAGCTTTTTAGCGTTTAAATAAAAAAACTTTAATATTAGCTTATTAAATAATTTTAACTGCTTAAATTTTTCTAAGTTTAATAAAACTAAGGTTTATAAAAGCAGTTTTATTATAGTTATTTAAATTAGTATAAAAAGTATAGTTAGTTTATTTATAATTACTATTTAAGCGTAATAATAGTTAAATAAAATTATTATAAGCTTTAAAAATTAACTTTTAATTGTTAATTTTAGCTTATAATTTGTTGCTAATTATAGTATATTAAGTTTAATTTATTTTATAAAGCAAAAAAAGCTTTATATTCTTTTTTTACATATTATAAATATAATACTAAATAAACGGTAATATTAATATAGTTATTTAAATATAGTTTATAAAAAGAAAATGCAAAAATAGTAAAAATAGTAAGCTAAAGCTAAAGCACCGCTTATAAAAAGTATTATTATAAAATTTAAAGCAAAAAAGTTATACTAAAACTTTAATAAAAGCTATATATACTTAAGCAAAAATAGATAAAAAAGTTAAAAATTTTATATAGCAAAAAGCTTATCTGTTTTTTTTACTAACTATTTTAATTATTTTAACTATTTTAACTACTTTAACTATTTTAACTATTTTAACTAACTAATAATTAATTATAATGCTTATATATAATTTAATATTTAAAGCAGCTATTTTATAGCTTTTAAAGTGTTTAAAAATAAATAATATCGATATTAACTACTTAATAGCTATTAAATATATATATTTACTTAATATATACTATTTAGCTTATTTATATAATTAATAATTAAATATTTATAAAATTAATAAACTATTATAAATTATATAAATAAATTTAATAAACTTTTAAAATAAAAATAGCTTTAAAGTTTATTTAAGCTAAAAAAGTATAGCTAATAAATATATAAAAGCTTTATTAATAGCTTAAAAGCTGCTATAAAACTTTATATAATAATACAGCTATTAAAAAACTTAGTAGTAGATAATAAATATAGCAAAAGCAAAAAGCAAAAAGTAAAGCTTGTATTAACTTGCTTAAAATAGATGGCTTAGCGGTAAAATTAGGAATTAGTAACAAAATTAGGAATTAGCGGCAGCAAATTAGCAAAAAGTAGCTAAAAACATATTACCAAAATAAAATATAGTATCTAAGTTTTCTTAAACATAGTAAATAGGCTAAAGCTTGCTAATTATAGTATAAAGATCTTAAATTTAAATAAAATTAAGCTAAGTTTAAGTGCTAGCATTTTAACTGTTTTTTTTTTTTTTTATTAAAAAAGTATAAATTAAGTCTTTATTTTTTATTTTATATAATTTTAACTTTTAAATAGCTTATACAACCTTATTAAAATTATTATATATATAATAAAAAGTATTTATAATAAAGCTAAAATCTTATTAATTTAGTTTAATAATAGCTAATTATAGTTATATAATTTGTTATACTTTTTAGTTAAACTTATTATATATATAAATAAATTTAGCTTATATAGTACTAATAGCTTTACTATTAATAGCTAATTTGTTTTCTAAAAAAGTAGCTATATATTAAATTTAATTAAGCTTATAAATAAAAAAAGGTTAAAAATAATAAGCCTAAGTTTTTAAACTTTAAAAGCTTTAAAAGTAGTAAAATAAATAGCTTTAAGGCTTATTAGTTCTTTTTTATAACTTTTTTTAACTTATTAAATCTATTTTTTAAACTTATTAGTAAAAGTTATTTTACTATTTTAAATAGCGGCAGTAATTAAGCCTTAAATATATAAAAGTATAATATTTAATATAATATACCTAGTTAGAAAGTATAAAAAGAATCTGTAAAAGAAAAAACCGAGAAAGTATAAAAAGAAAGATAAAAATAACTGTTACGGTCTGATTTGTCTAGAAGGCTAGGCTTTGCAATAATTGGTTAATTTGTATAAAATCTAAGTATAAAGAAAAAGAAGAAAAAATAACAACTAGAGTTTACAGGATTTCTAGTAAGTGTGCGTACTACTAATTGGACTAGGTACCACTAGGTATTAGAGTTATATAGCTTATATGGCATACCAACCATATAATTGCAGCTATAACAGAATTATTAATTAGTATTATACTATAACTACCTTTTTTTAAAAAAAAAGAGGACTTATCTGCAAGTTAAACAGTTAACCTTTGTGTTTTTCTAGCTAAAGAAGGAATAGCTTTAGGTATTTACTTTTACAATTAATTTTAGGCCTTTATTTTATTGCGTTATATAGTTGCTTTTTTATATATAGTTTCTTAGATTTTTTTTATTATATTTTATTATACGTTATAATATTATATAACTTTTTTAGCTTATAAATAAGGCTTATTGTTATTTTGGTATAGTTTGTTAAATTAGTTTTTATTTATAGCCTATAGTTAGTTTTTAAGCTTTAATAGTAGTTTTATAGTATTAAGGCTTATTTTATAAAAGTTTTTTAAAAGTGTTATACTATTTTTAAAGTTTTTTACGTAGTACTACTTATTATTAGCTTTTTATTCTTTTTATTGCATTTAGTATTATAATTTGCTATAATATGTTTTTAATATTAGTACTTTTTTTATAGTAAATTTTTTTTTGCTTTTAAGTGTTACTATTTCTTCTTTTAGATTTTTTGCCTTTTAGCTTAGTAAAAAATTGTTTAGGTATTTTTTTAGCCTGTTGGTATAGTATAAATTAGTAGCTTTTTAAGTGTTTAATACTTCTAATATAAAGGTATTATCTTTTTGTTTTAATATTTTAAACTTTTGGCGCATTATAAGGTAGTTTAACTTATTAGATAGTTAATCTATTAGCTATAATTGTTGTTTTTTTAGTATAAAGATATAGTTGCTTACGTTAAAGTTGGAATCTTTTTAAGATTTGTTTGCTTGTTTTATTATACGGTTTTAAGCCTATAAAATATAGTTTTTAGCTATTTGTATATACTTAGCTATTTTTCTAGCTTAGTCTTAAGCTTGTTTTTTTAGGGCTTGCTTTTTAATAGGTAACTTCTATATTTTGTTTTTTGCTGTTTTGTTTTTTTAATTAAAATAGAATAGCATTAGGAATTCTATTTTGATTTTGTGTAGTAATAGGCTTATTAATTTATAGGGCAGCAAGGCTTAAGCATAGTTTATTGCTAGTATTTTTTCTAACTAGTCGTTCTAGTAGTAGCTTATATAAAGTTATAACTTTTAGTTTATATATTTATTTATAATTTTAGCTTGTTTTATAGTTTTATAGTATTTAGCTAAAGCTAAAGTATATTTTATTTTTATAAGCTTATATAACTTGTTTATAAAAGCGGATATAAATTAAGAGCTTTTGTTTAAAATTATAGTTATAGATAATCTAAAAACTTAGAAAAAACTTTTATAATATATTTTTGCAGCGTTTCTAGCAGTAGTTTATATAATATAAAGTATTATTTAAGCTTGCTTGCTTAACTTATCGATTATAACTAAGGCGTTATTATACCTATGCTTATTTTTAGGTATTTATTTAAAGTTTATAACTAGGTATTACTACACCCTATTAGCGATAAAAAGGAGGCATAGTTTGCTAGGGGTTTTATTTTTTAGTACTTTTATAGGTTTATAATATATATAATTAGCAACATATATATTATAGTTATTTTTTATTTTAGGCTACTAGTATTATTAGGCTATAATGGTTTATATTTTGTGTTTACTAAAGTAAGCGGTAGGCATACTATTATATACTTTCTTTATAAGTTTGGTATATAAATATAGAATATTTAGTACTATTAATTTCTCTTTATAAACGGTTAATTTATTGTTAAAGATTTTTTATAGGTTATTTTTCTTTAGATTATAGGTTTTCTTTTAGTAGATTTTTATTCTGGGATTTTTTTAGTTTTTTTTTAATATATAATTAATAAGCTTAAGGCTTATTATTTCTAATAGCTTTGCTTTAGGTTTTACTTTAAACAGATTTACTTTTATTGCAGCTAAAGTTAGTATACTTTTTAACTAGCTAACTAAGTTTTAAGTAGGTTAGAATAAGGTTATATAGCGTAAGGCTTTTTTTTTCTCCTATTAAGTAGCTAAATCTTCTTATTTATAAGAGAAAGTATTTGCTACAATATTTTTTTTCTTTAAACAATATATAATTAAAAAGTTATACTTAGAGAATAAGGTTGCCTATTTAGCTTATTAAAGATTAAGTTGCTATTTTTTTTTAAAGAACTTTAAAGCTTTATAATTTATAATAACTAGAAAAAGCTTTCCTTGTTAACTAATTAACTTTAGTTGCTATTTTTTTAAACTTAGCGTAATAGCTAGTATTTCTTTGTTATAAATGCTATAGTTAAGTTTTATATTATATATAATCTTTAAGTAAAATACTATAAGGTGCTAAATATTTTTATATAGCTAAAATATAATACCTACTGCTACTTTATTAAAAGCATTTATTTCTACTTTAGTTAAAAGATTATAATTAAAGTATTTTAACGTAAAAGTTAATATTAATATAGTTTTTAATTGCTTAAAGGCTTTTTCGCACTTTTTTATTTATTAGTAAAAGATGTTCTTATAGGTAAGTTAATTTAAAAAAGCTATAATTTAATTATAATCTTGTATAAATTTTCTATAGAAGTTATAAAACCTTAAGAAAGATTATACTTTTTTTATAGAAGTTAGTGCTTTTTAGTTCTATATAATATTTATTTTATTAAAATTAACGCATATTTTGTCGGTATTAATAATATAACTAAAGAACTTAGTTTTTATAATATAGAATTTTAACTTTTTAAAGTTTGCTTAAAGTTTTATATTTTGTAGATAAGTTAGCACTTTTTTTATATATACTCGGTATTTTTTAAGGTTGTCTAAGTAAATAAAGATATTGTTTATATAGGTACTATAAAAGTTGTTAAAATAGTTAAACAAGGTATTATTAATATATTTTTAAAATATAAAAGGATTATTTGCTAGTTTAAACAGTAAAACGTTATAATAGTAAATACTATAATATGTGCAAAAAGTAGTTAAGTCTTTGTTTTTTTTATATATTTATATACGGTAAAATGCTTATTATATATTAATTTTGGTAAAAATTTTTGCTTAAGCTAAGCGAAATAAGGTTTTTTTAATTAGAGGTAAAAAATAGCAATCTTTTTTTAATAATATGTTTAGCTTTTTATAGTTTATGTAGAAGCAGAGCTTTTTATAAGGTTTTTTTATAAATAAGACAAGGAAAGCAAAAGATATATTACTTAGTTTAATAAATCTTTTTTATAGGTTTTTTATTAAGTATTTTTGCATGGTTTTTAGTTTGTCGAATAATATTTTATATAGAGAAAAGTAATTTAGCTTATCGGAGGACCTATTTAAAGCAAAGTTAATTTTATAGTTAACTTTTAGCCGTTGTAATAGCAGGGTATTTAAGTTTACTTTGCTGAACGTATAAAAGAGGTCGTAGTATTTAGGAGGTATAAGTTTTATAGCCTTTCGCTTTAATTTCTTTTCCTTTTTATTTAGAAAGCTTTTAGGTTTGCTTAAGTTATTAGGTTTAAACTTAGCTCGCTTTTTATTAATTATTTTATTTATTTTATAAATAGTAGTAATTTAAACTTCTTTTTTATATTCCTTTTTTTTTTAAGGTAGGTATTAAAGGCTATACCGCTAATACTAACGATATTAAAAATATTTAAGTTAAAGCTACAGACTTTGTCTATATTTATTAACTGCTTTTTGTACTAACTAAGTCTATTGCGGCATAATCGGTATAAACTTTATTTATTAAATTTTTATTTTAACGAGATATTCTCTTGTTTTTTTCTTTGTTTTTTTTTTTATACTGCTTTTATAAAGTAAGTTTAAGAATAGGTAGCTTTTATACTTCTCTGTTTAAATTATACTACATTTTCTCTAAGTTTTCTATAATAAGGTTTTTAGTTAAGATATACCTTTTAATTATAGTTATATTAGCTAATACTACTTTATGCTGCTTTTTTTATTGCTTTATTTTTCTATTTAGCTAGACATTCTTTTGCTTTATATTATACTAATACTTTAAATCTTAGAGCTAAGTACCTGCGTTATCTATATATATAAAGCAATTAAGGTTAGTTAAAAAGAAATCTATTAGAAAAATTAATTAGTTGTATTAACAGTTTAGTAAAATATTATATTTTTAAAACTATAACTTCTTTAGAATAACATTATACTATATATTTAGTATAAAAATAGAAATATATTAAAAAATATAATAATTAATAATTAAATTAATTTGTAAGGCTTTACTAATATTTTAGTTGCTTTTGCTGTTATATTTTATAATAAAACGTAGTTAGAATATCGTAATAAACTAAAGCTATAGTAAGTTTTTTATCCGTGTTATAAACTTTATACTTATATATATATAAATATTTGCTTTTATATTACTAAAAGTATTATAGGTTATTAAAAAAAGTCTATTATTGCTTATTGTATAAGTATATAGCAATAGCTTGTTACTAAAGTATTTATTTATAATATTATTTTTTTTTTGCTCTTAGGACTTATACCTTAAATAAGAGTTAATCTTTTCTAAGGTTATTCTTTTGCTAATTTATATAAAGATAAGCTTTCTTTTATATATTTATGCTTTGCTATAATAGCTGTAATATAAGCTTTGCGGTTTTATATTGCGTTTACTTTCGTTAAATAGTTATATATAATATAGCTAAGCTATTTATAGTTAAAGTATTTGCTTTTTATAATTAGCTGTTATATTTTCTTAAGGTTTAACTTAAGTATTAACTTTATTTAAGGTATATTACTAGCTTTTACTTTTAGTACAGGAGGTTATATAGTTATACTTATTATAGTAGCATTTTTTGTGTTGCTTTTATTAGTAGGAGCTTATGCTTTTTTTGCTTTCTTAGCCTTTGCTTACTTTTTGTTTTTAATAGTTAAGTAGTAGGTAATTTAGGTATAATATTAGATATATTAGTTAAATATAACACTATTTTTAAAATACTTTAAAATGGTTTTATTTGCAAGCTAGATTAATAGCTTCTTTTTAAGCTTCTTTTTTTACTTGTTTTTCGTAAGCTATGTTTCTTTAGTAAGTTAGACAAATTAATTTTTAAACTTAGAAAACTTATCTATTAATACTTTTTAAGATTTTATATCTAATGTTTAATAGTTAGCTTTTGCTTTATCTAAAGTGTTAATATTATAGTACTATTTTTATAGGTAAGTAAGTAGCTATTCTAAAGTTATAATTATGTTAAAGTAAGTTTTATTTAAATATAGTTATAAGTAATTAGTAGTTTTACTACTAAGTTGGAACTTAATTTTAGTAAGCTTAGCTTTATTACTTTTAAATTAATTAGCGTTTATAGTTAGTTGGTTCTTTATTTTTTAAAATTAGACTTTAAATTTGATTTTGTTTTTTTTATTGTTATTATAAAAGGTATAAACTTAGACTTTTAATAATTTATAACTCCTTTTTTTAGTGCGTTCTAATATATAAGTTTAGTTTTACTATTTACTTAAAAGGTTTATAACTTGTTGGTTTATTTTAGCAACTTGCTCTTAGAGCTAGTTATATTTTTAAGTTATTGTTTTTATTTTTATTAAAAGGCAATTTATAGCAACCTATTAGTCTAGAGTTATTTTAGGGTTAAGGGATTAGTTTGTATTAGTTTTACTATTGCTACTATTGTTATTGTTGTTATTATTGCTAGACATAGTTTTTAAGGTGTTAACTTTACGTTAAAAAACCTTTAACTTAAGCTTATTGTTAGAAATTTTGTGTAGTTTTATATAGTAAAGTATTATGCCTTACTAAATTAAGCTGTTTAATTATACTTTTATTTTCTTTAATAAGTTATAAAAGTTAAAAGTTTATTATTAAAAAGTAATTAATATTATACTGCAAACTTTTATTTCTATATAGTAAGTATTTAGATTATTATATAAACGCTTAAATTTTTTACAGGTTATTAATTTATTAAAGTTAGGCAAGACTTTTTATGTTTCTTTAGATATTGCCTTAAATAGAAATGTAGGCTAGTTTTTCTTTAAGTATAAAGCGGCAAGCTTGTCGACTAAGTTTTCTATAGTAGCACTAACGTTAACAATTGTTTTATAATATTGTTTGTTAACAAAGGTTAGGTTTTAGATTTAATTATTAAAGTTAATTGTTAATTAGGCAAAATTATAAGAAAGAACTTCGTTTTTGCTAATATTTTTAAGGGTTTTAGTTTATAGCTAGTTAAAATGCTATAAGTGTTAGTATAATAAGGATTATTGTTTAGCTTTAAATAAGGGTACTTTATTTAGATAAAAAAGTTTTTATGTTATATTATTTAGAGCAAAATGTATTTATTTTTTGGCTTTGGCTTCTAATTAGGCTTGTTTTTCTGGGGTATATGCTATAGTACCGAAACTAAAGCAGGCTAGTTATTTCTAGGCAATTAATTGTTAGAATTAATTTAATTCGGTATTTTGTTAATGGGAATATATTTGAAAAGGCAGTCTTATATGCCTTTATGTTATAATACTTAGATTGTTATAGTTTAACTTGTTTAAAAGGCTAGGCTTCGCAATAATTGGTTAATTTATATAAAATCTAAGTATAAAGAAAAAGAAGGAAAAATAACAACTAAAGTTTACGGGATTTCTAGTAAGTGTACGTACTACTAATTAGACTAGGTATTACTAAGTATTAGGATTATGTAGCTTATGTGGCATACTAACCATGTAATTACGGCTGTGATAGAATTGCTAATTAGTGTTATACCGTAACTATAACTAAGTATTTAAAAAAAAAAAAAAAAAAAAAATTTATATACTAAAGTAAAAAACTAAGAAAAGCTTTTAGTAGTACTACTTTTTATAAAAAATAGTTCTAACTTATTTAAAAAGAAAAAAAAAACTAGTTATAATAATAATATAGCTTAAACTTATTTTAAGTATTTAACTATATACTTAAATTAAAAACTTAAAAAACTTTAGGTAATATAATTTAGGTAAAAAAAATGCTTAAAAGGTTTTAATATAAGAAAAAATAGGCTAACAAGGTTAAATAAGCTTAAACTTTAACTTAATTTACTTTAAATATAGTATAAACTTTAAGTAAATAGTATTACAAAGTACTTTAAATATCTAGCTATATAAAACCAATTATAAAGTATTATAAATTATATTACTAGCGGTTTATAAAACAAGGTATTTACTATATAAAAGGCTAATAAAAGGCTTAATCTACTAAATATAGTAAATGTAATTATAGTAGCTAAAAGTTAAGCTTTTACTAAAAAATTATATAATTGTTATAGTAGTACTATTTATAATACTATATAACAAATTCTAAAAACGTATGTAAATTATATAATAGGAAAAAAAGGGTTTTACTTTAGAGAAAATATTTTAAAGAGTTTTTTTTTTATTTTACTATTAAACTAGCTATTGCTAACTAATAAAGCTATATGTTAAAGCTGCGAGTTATAACTTAAATTAGGTGCTAATTATACCTATATAGCAAATTAGCTATTTAGTAATAATAGTTTGTTACTTTAAAGCATAAGTTTAAGTTTTAGCAGCGTTAACTAAACGTTTTAAAGCTAAAAGCTTTTAAGCCTACTATTTAGTAGCGGTATTAGCGCTAGTATTAGCAGCAGTAGCAATAAATATAATTGCAAGATTTTTTTTGCTTTATAAGGCTTTTTTAACAGTTATATAGGCTTTTTTAAAAAGTTATACTATATTTTAGCAATTATTATATAGTATTTATAATATATACTTAAAATAACTTTTATGTTTTTTTTAAAATTAAAATCTTTATTATTAGTAGTAGTAAAAATATATGCAAATTTAGCAGCATATGCTTTTAAAGCACTAATAAGCTAGCAGCTAATTAGCTATAAAATAATTATAAAGTAAAAAAATATAAAAAATATACTAACAAAAATATAAAGCTTTAAATTACTTTTATAATAAATATATTTATTATTTATAGCTAAGTAAAAGCTTAATATTAATAATTTTATAATTTACTAAAAAAGAAAATATTTACTTAAAATATTTTAATATATAGGTTTTTTAACTTATAATATACTAGAAATATTAGCTATAGTATTATTAAGTAATTACTTTATTATTATTATAAAGTAGTAATAGTAAAAAGTTAAGCAAAAAAAAATGCTACTTTAATTAATATATATACTTAAATAGCAGTAAAATAATAAAAAAGTAAAAGTATATATATAAATATAATAATAATAATAGTAGTAATAATAGTAGTTATAAAAGTTACGGCATAACATTAATTGGTAATACTGTTACAGCCGTAATCGCTAGCTTGTGCGTTATACCTAGTGCTAACTAGCAGTACGCACACTAAACCAGAAATCCTGTAAACTTTAATTGTTTTTTTCTTTTTTTTTTCTTTATACTTAGATTTATACAAATTAACTAATTATTGCGAAGCCTAGCCTTTTAAACAGTATTAAACTATAATAATAAAGTTTTAACTTTAGTTAGCTTTAGCTTAATATTAGTATATAAACGGTATATATATAATTAAGTAGTATTTATTAATTAAAAGTTAGCTTATTTTAATTAAAAATACCTATAAATAACTATATTTACTAGAAAAAAAAATCTAAATACTAAGGTATTTTTTATAGTTAGTATATATTAGCTAATTTAGTTAATATTAATAGAAAGTACTTATAAAAATAGTAATAGTTAAGAAAAAAAAAAAAAAAAAGAGATTATAAAAATTATTAATAAGTTAATTTATAAAAAAGCTTTAAGTATTATAAAATACCTAAGTATTAGTTAACTTTATTACTTTTATATAAATTAAATATTATATTTTATTTACTAATTAGTTATAACTAGCTATATTATAAACTTAGTTATTACTTTTATACTTTTATTTATATTTTAAAGATAAAGTATTTATAAAAAAAATACTTTATTAAAAATAAAGTTATAAATAGTTAGTTTTTATACTTTTTAGTGTTTTTATATTAAGTATTACTATTATATAAAAAGTTAAGCTTTTCTAACTTTTTAAGAGAAGCTTAAAAATTAATAAAATTATATCCTAACTTTATACTATCTTATACCTATTACTTATAAGAGACCTACTTGCGACCTATCCTTACTCTGGAGTAGTAATACCCTGACAGCAGGCCTGCTGTCCTAGGAACACCTTAGCCGTCATCCGTGCCACTAGCATCTGCATCATCTGCTGGATATCAACTTCTCGCCATTCTGAAGTAACAGAAGTCAGCCGAATGCCGAACGTCACGTCTAGTTTGAACAGCTTCTCCTCTGCGTGGTTACCTCGTGAAGAAGGAACATCTATTGGCCATGCCTAATCAGGTTCGGTAGTTCGCCGTCTTTTACTTATATGTACTCGCGGTTGGGACCTCAGCCTTAATATCCTTCTTCGTGAGAAGCTGAAAATCCATTACACCCGTATTGGATTCGATCTAGAAGACCTGGTCAGTAAGACAATTCCAGCTTAGAAGGTGACGTGTTGGGAGAACGGTTTGAGAGCTGTCCCAGTTCAGCAACTCCTACTGCAGCCGCTCGATTGGGATTCACAGAGGCCGAGTGCATGAGGGTGTCTTGAGATGGGGGAATAAAAGCCAATTCGAAGCATCCTGCATCCTCAATTGATTCAGCTATAAGCAGCGCTTCCCACAAGCAAAGCATTATCTTGACTGTTTAACAGTTAACTGGCCCAATCAAAGCAAAACAACGGTTTTTAGAATATTTGGAGTCAAAATAATGATCTTTATTTAACTGGCTATTTAGCAGTTATCTCTAGATAATTTTACCTATTTTTAGGAATTCTTTTAGTGTTATTTTTGGTATTTTTAGTTAATAAAAGCTATAGAAAAGTTGGCTTAAGTATGTATCTATTAACTTATTAGTAGGTACTTATTATTAGGGCTTACTTTAACTTATTAATGCTAGCCCGCGCTTACCTAGTGCTAGCTTAACTAAATTAACGGCTTTTTTAGCTATTTAAGCTATAAATAAGTTGGTAAATTAATAAGTAAATAGATAAATAAGTAAGTAGATAAATAAGTAGGTAAATAAATAAGTAAGTAGGTAAAAAAATAAGTAAATAAGTAGGCATTTAAGGCTATTTAAAGCTTTTAGCACTAGCTATTTACCTAGGTATTAACGGTTTTTAAACTATAATAACAGCAATAAAAAGCTTTAGTATTTACGTGATTTATTTAGCTAAATATTTAAAATAAGTTAAATAAAAAATTTAGCTAAATTAGTTAAATAAGCGTTTTTAAGGTGCCAAATTAATTAAAACCAGATTATCTTAATTATTTGTCTTATTTTATTTATAAGAAGCACTAGCTATAAAGTACTTAATAGCTTAAGCATAAAATTTACTTTAGGTATAAATTATTTTAAAGCGTTTTTTTAATTACAAATAAAAGCCGTGAAAAAAATAGTTATTATAACATATTTTACTTTTATTTAAAAGGTAAAGCTAGTGTTTAATTTTAGTTATATATGTTCGAATTTAATATATATAATACTTTGTTTATAACGACGATGGCTTAACCATATTATATTCTAAAGTTTTAAAGATACTTCCTAATTTATACGGCTATGTCGTCGGCGGATTATAAGAGTTTATTTCATTATAGGTACTAAAGTAGTATTACACTTAGCTCACAATGTTAGCATAACTCTGAAAGATAAGGGCAACCCAAATACTTGTCATCTTAATATTATAACATCAACATCTAAGAAGGTAGCTATTATAACTCGGGATTCTGCCATAAGCGATTTATTTCTAATATAATCCCAGCTTCGTGCTAGAGCTCTTATAGCTTTTATCAGAGGGTAGCGAGAATAAATATCTGCTATCCTAGAGAGTCATGTGACCTCGAGAGCGAGTATTACATCATTTCAAGCCCGTCTACGCACTATGCTTAAGGAGTAATAAAATGGATTCTAGGGGAGCTTAGACGATGAAACAGCGTACAGCGTCCTCGTCCGCTGGAAGGTTGGAAGGCCCGGCTTCATGGATGACTGAAGAAGCACGCACACGGACCCATTAATAACAGCATCAAGTTCGTGAAGACGATATAAAATAATCTTGCGACCGGACCATTGAAGTAGGGTGATGAGCAAGCCACCTAGTGGCTTGACTAGTAGCCTGATTTGAGCCACCCTAGGGGGTATGCCTTGATTTTTTCGTTGCTTTTCTATATATTTAGCTGTCCTCTTCGCCTTGTATTATTAGCTTCTTTTTAATCATGGTCGCCTTTGGCCACTCCTTGCGAATAGATTCTTTCCCCTTGCGAATACCCTCGAAAGTGATCTATTTGACAATTCTCTCAAATCTCTGTGAAGTGCCTGATGAGGTCTCCAGAGTGCGGTTATGCGTATGGCATGCTCCGTTTTACCATCTGCGGAGCGAGAGGTTGTGTGATATAGTTGATAGGTAGGAGAAAGCACCAGAATAGGAAAAACTGGCTTCTTGATGCATAAATGATGCCCTTTAAGCCTCGCTATTATTTTCACCTGGGCACACGAATTGGTCGCCATCTGAATGTCGGGTCACCCCTAAACTTGTAGACGTGCGTAACATCATAACGGAGAAATGAAGAGATGGCATTGAGCATCTTAAGCTGTGTTATAGTATTACATAAGTAACTGCAACCGCATAAGTGTTCGACTTGACTATTCTACCGTTACCAACAGTTTACCGGCATAGTGGTGAAAGGGGCAAGATAGCGAATTTTAGTAGGTTTGTTCAATGTAACGGACCTCTACAGCCAAATCTACCAAATTCGCGACGTGGCTAGTAGAATGAAAAGGGAAACCGGCGATTTTGATAGTGCGAATGATTCTCACAAGTCAGTAAGATCAGTGCGAGAGTCAAGAGGCGATCAGATAGGGGTCATTGCACTCCTGATCTTGGTCAAATAGCGATCGACATGATATACAAACACTTATCGAATCACCCGCAGTTAAAGGGGGACAATAATGGAAGCGCGCGAGGATTGCCTGGCAACTGTCGTCGATCACGGATGATCGTGGGATGGTGGATGAGCCGCTGCAGGGTCTCATTGGTCCCTTGATGCTACGTTTCCTACTTTGGTATAAGTAAGTACCTAGCTTAGGCCGTGTTGATAAGGTACCTGGTATATTTTGTAGGCACGAAGTCTTCGTTGCTGCTACATGTAGACAAAAAAAAAACCTGATTCAAGACGATTAAAGGGGGTTCTTTTATGCCGTCAGGACGCTGTAATAGGCAGGGCGAGCCTGACGTTGGTGATAGTATGCGGCCGAGATGTTTAAGCCTCATTCACGATAAGCTTCTAGAATCAAGACGCCTCCGCACTTGGCGCTGCAGCCCAGTGACCAAGATCCGGGGCAAAGCTTGCTTGAATCAATTACTTGCTCTACGGGCCGACCTTCTAGAAGGGCTTATTTTAGGTACATAAGTACCTACCACAGGCTAAGGCACTTACAGGGCAAAATAAATACTCTGGCCTTCTAAGTACTTCTAGGGCAAATTTAAGTGCAAAATTACTTCCTCAAAAGCTGGTAGCGCATTGATAGCCCCTATTGCCCCTGTGGCCCAGCTATTCGGCCAAGCTAATTCTTCGAACTTGCAGAATGGAATCAACGGATCCTTGTTTCTCCTCCACCTTTACACATACACCACAGTATTACTCGTACCATCGCCATCACCAAATAGCCTTTAGCCGTTCAAGCCGTCAAACCAATCATATAGGCCAGCCACCTATACTAATCTAGGTACTGGAAACTAACAAGCGAACAGTTATTTGCATACTTAAGGTATCCTACTTTGTATTCCCGATCGACCTGCTAACCTTAAGTACCGACCGATCTACGAGAAATGAATACCTACATGTAGTGTGGCGCATAATACCGACTTAGGTAGGAGGTAGAGGTAGCACGGCCCAGCGAGCATGATTATGTTGTGCTCCGTCCAGCTACACTCTCATTTCCCTCTTTTGCCAATCACGGCTTTCATCAGAAGGACATCCCTTTCTCTCGACCCTCTCTCGACCCTCTCTGTCGGCATGAAAGGGTCTGCCAGATCTCAGTGCCGCAAACGGCTCCTGTTTCAACCAATCTAGTAGGTTACCAATAGCATCCAATCAACGAGCGACGCGAATGGATGCTTTAGGTGGCAATGGCTGCTCGCTCTGTGATAGGCAAGTAAGATAGGCAAGGGCAACAATTGTCACCATCATCCTGGAGGGCATCGTTCGACATCTTCGCGGGATCCTCATCAAGCTCGAAGTTGGAGGCCAAACCCGCCTAATGGGAGCGAAGGGATATGATCAATCAAGATAATGCAAGGGGAACCGCCGAGCCATCCCCTGGCAATCAGCCTAACCTCGAGATCCGATTTGATCGATGAACTGCTACCATGCGAAGAATCCAGGGTTCCCCATGGCTTCTGATACTCCTCTCTCCCAACTAGACCCAGAGAGAGGCCATGATCATCATGATATCCACACACAACACCTACAATGCCTACAGTTTGTTGCTGTCCTCCGTCATGGGGGACAATACCAATCCAAAGAAGGCAGCCGACGCAGCCTTGACCAGCCCGGAGATGACGAATGCCCTTGTTTCCAACGGCGCCTCCCGGCTTCTTTGTTAGGCCGTCTCGGTATCATGAGGGTACCTGGTGCAACCGCTAAGTTCTGTCGTCGTCGTCTATAAGACAGATGTCTTTCCGTCCCCTTTGAACGACTTGGTCACGATAGCACCGCCCTCTCCATTCTCTCAAAGCATCATCTACCTCCGCTCGTCCTTCTTCTCGGAGCATTCATACTTGCAGCGTCGACACCATGGTTCCCCAACCTACCGCTGTGACCCTCACCGCGGTCCTTGCCGCTTTGGCTGCTGCCACCCCTATCAAGGGCAAGGTCGGCACTCAAGTCGGCTCATTCACTGTCAAGCAGGTTGCCAACACCGCTTTCAAGCCCCACGGCGCCTTCCAGCTTGCCAAGGCGTATAGAAAGTATGGTATCCCAATGCCCGAGGGTCTAACTAAGACCGTGGCCAAGTACAATGCAGCCAAGAATGCGAAGCGCGACTCTGGTAGTGCCAAGACCACGCCGGAGCGATACGACATCCAATACTTGACTCCCGTCCAGATCGGCACCCCGGCCCAGACACTGAACCTGGACTTCGACTCCGGATCCTCCGATCTGTGGGTCTTCAGCACCGACACCCCTAGCTCCTCTGTCCAGGGCCAGGCTCAGTATGACCCCAGCAGCTCATCTACCTCTAAGAAGGTCAGGGGTGCCAGTTGGAGCATCAGCTACGGCGATGGAAGCTCCTCTAGCGGTTCCGTCTACCATGATGTCGTTGCCGTCGGCAGTGTCAGCTTCGGCTCCCAAGCGGTCGAGTCCGCCAATCAAGTCTCGGATCAGTTTGCGCAAGACTCCAATAACGATGGGCTGCTCGGTCTTGCATTCAGCGCCTTGAACACCGTCTCCCCCAGCCCTGAAAAGACTTTCTTCGACAACATCATCGATAATCTCGACGTCGCCGCCTGGACTGCCGATCTCAAATACCACACTGCTGGTACTTATGATTTCGGCGTCGTGGATGACTCGAAATACAAGGGCGACATCACCTACGTCGACGTTGATAACAGTCAGGGCTTCTGGGGCTTTACAGCCGACATAAACGGCCAATCAGTCAGCGGCATTGCCGACACCGGCACAACCCTTGCCCTCCTCCCCGATGCTGTCGTCGAGGAGTACTACGGTCAGGTCGACGGTGCACAGGTCGATTCTTCACAGGGCGGCTATGTCTTCCCTTGTGATGCTTCCCTTCCCGATTTCACCTTCAGCCCTGGCGATGCCTCCGTCACCATTCCCGGAAAGTACATCAACTACGCCCCCGCTGACGAGTCGGGTGAGACCTGCTTCGGTGGCATCCAGTCTGATGGTAGCACCGGCATCTCCATCTACGGTGATGTTGCACTCAAGGCCGCCTTTGTCGTTTTCGACCAGTCGCAGAGCTCTCCTCGTCTTGGTTGGGCTACCAAGAACCTATAGATCGGGATCTGATGTCTCGTTTAGGAGAAGACACGCGAGAGATGATGATAGTGTTACGCAGGATAGTTGGCGCTATCAATGATGATGATTTTCGAGTACTATATACTTTCTGGCTGTCAAGTAAATAAGATATTACTGATACCTATAAGAAATTGAAACGAACAACCACATGAAAACTCTTTAAAATGTTATGAAGAGCTACTTGAGTTGGCAACGCAGATGTAGCAAAGATTACTTTATACATAGTCAGATTCGTACACACAAAGAAAACAAGCTGAAAGCACCTTTTCCCATTTAACCAAAAAACTAGTTAGTCTGCACGTTGTATAAATCACGAAGCTGCTAACTTCACTAGCATAACACCAATCTCAGGTCAGAGCTTTGACTCTCAGTAGTTGATTGATGTCTGCCTATCGTGTGTAGCTATACAAGTAATATTTCATCCCAGGGGTTCCAAATTCCTTAGATATCATGTTGAATAATATCTCAGTGTCCATTGACGGGCAGGAAGGAGTTGTTGTTTTCGCGCCACTTGATCCATGTCACACCATCAAAGAGCGGCAGCACAACAACGTCCACACGCTCGTCATCCTTGCAAAAGTCACAGAACTTTCGCAGGGCCTTCCCGTTCTCGGTCCAGTAGGGACGAACCTTGGCTGGTAGCTGAGGGTTCGCATCAGTGGAGATAGTCATGCCTCGCGCGAAGACTAGAGCGCCATAGTGGTCAGATATCGTACATCTAAGCTAAGCGTACATAAGGGGGCCCGGGAGAAGCGAAGGAGTCAACTCACCATTATCGCACATGATCAGGCCGTGCGGGGAAAGCAGCTTGTGGTCCAGGATGTACTTGACATAGCCCTCATAGCCCTCCTTGTTAGCGTCGACGAAGATGAGATCGAACTGTCCGGTGAGGTTCTTCAGAGACTCGTCGGCCGGACCCTCGATCAACTTCACACGGTCGTTGAGCTGGTATTTGTTGAAAGTCTCGCGGCTAGCGGCGATCATCTTGGGGTCGAGCTCCAGAGTGATGATTTCGGCATTGTTCTTCTCAGTCGCCTCGTACCACGCCAAGGCACTGTAGCCAGTGTAACAGCCGATCTCGAGGACTATTTTAAGAGTGTTAGAAGCTAGATTCCATAGGTGTACCAGTCAGGGAGGGGGGTAATTTGACCTACCTCGTCGTGCGCCGATAAATTCGGCGAGGAATTTCATCGTGGCGTTCTGCAGAGGCGAGGACATCTTGTCGGCGTCCTCGAATCGGCCGCAGGTCCAGTCCCAGAGCTCATTGGAGGCCGGAGACACATCGTTGGACTTCTTCGTGCAGAATTCGGATACCTGAGCCGAAATTTCGGGCTGAGAAGTGCCTTTAGGCCTCAATCTTCATTATATGCTAGGAGACTGCTGCCGATACTTACAGTGAATGATAGAACGCTAGACAACATGGTGATGGTATTGATATATAGCTTGGTTTAGAAGAGATGGTAAATTCTGCTTGAGGCTTGTTGAGAGGGTAGATAGATCTGTGTATGCTTTTCGTGCTGCTGCTGGTGTTGATGTCGATGGTGATTTCTGTCTCTCATCCCGAGAATTCGCAAAGCTTTTATATCCAACTCTGAACCTCGAATGAATCAATGCCAATGTGTGATATCTTGCCATCGCACGGGTCATGACTTCATTCAATCTTTTCGCACACCGAGAACCGAAGAGGCTCCTTACCATTGCCGCGGTGAGTGTTCTCACATTCTCCCAAGGCAGCACGAAATGAATTGTTATCGCTCTTTTCGAGACCAAGATCATCGTCGAAGGGTGCCCGTAGTAATGATTGTCATCGTCGATCGGGGGTGCGATAATAAATCAAGAGCCGGTAATACCACGCTGGATTGCCAATTCTTAGGTCGTGCGCCGCATAGGGAGACTCTCCGACCGGGCGAGACATTGAGATCATGCTGCCGAATGTGTGTTCAGTGACGTGGTGTTGGACGTGATGTCCGGCATAATGTACGAGAATTAGAAAAAGGAGAAAAGATGAACAAATGATAATGGGCCGACCGTTTTGTTTCTTCATTTGGTTGGAGGCTTGCCTACCCGCTTCCACTGTACATATCCGAACGCCACAGTCGTCATGTAGATAAGGTCAATGGCAAGGTGGGCGGTTGAATTGTTTCGCCGTTTGATATTACCAGTGATCCTACCCAGATGGATTCGACTTATGGGTAGCTATCTCAGATTGCAGTTCTTTCATAGTATTTGAGATTCTTGTCGCTCGCAGTATCTATTACTGGTTAGATGCCATCGCTCACTGAACCGAGTAGCGTTTACCATGGCACACAACTACAAAATCCAATATTATCGGCACATGATGCTGCTTAGTATAATTACGATAAATCAACAATCACTTGCCGACTTGTCACTTATTAACTGAACCCCGCAGATGTGGCTGGGTACGTGGTTTGGCGTTGGCATAGCATTCCTCAGCATTTACTGCGAATACTATCTTAGGACACCCCAAGCCGGTTGGCTAGCATACTTTGGGGTACTGAAGTCTCTACCGACATATGGCAGCATGCGGCTCTTGGGTTCTCGGAGACCGAATTCAGCAGTAAAACGTCACAGCACAGGATCTTGATCCACGATGTGACTTTGCTTTAAAAGGGGTGAAGATTCAAGGCGATCCGTAAACTCGATATGACCTAAGGCTACCTGTTCACATTCTAGGCGAATCCGTACCTAAATCGTAAAGATTTTCTATCACCGTTAGTATCGATTGTGTATACATCGCTGCTATGCATGTGTGTAGAGCTGATAGCTTGTAATTATTGGGCAACATGCTGTTTTGAAGTATGCTATTGGATTGGCTACCTTTCAACGACTTCAAGAGTTTATAGACATAGTTACAATCTAGCACTTCACTCCAAGATCTGCCTCAATTAGATCAAGCCGGTCGGTCAATGCTATACTATTTGCTTCCTGTCTATTCAAGCTCGTGCTATAAGACGAGGCCCAGTTAGGCAGAGACGAGCCGCTATCAATACCAAACTACCCGCAACTACAGTGCTTCCGCCGTAGGCTTGCGCGTATAGATAACTTCCGTCATCCTCTCCAATGAGAATACCAGCGATAGGAGGTCCAATGAGTGTAGACACGGAAACAATGGTGAAACACATACCATTGCGTGTACCAATCTTGCCGAGATCTTTCGTTAGACTTGAAAGAGCGACAGCAAACATGCTCTGCACACCCGAGGCAAAGAGTCCGTACACAACTGCAAATGCGATCTGACCTCCCTCGTCGCGGACTCCGACCCAACCAAACAGCAGTATACCTGATCCAAGAGCGCAAGGTATGATGGCATTCAAAGCACCAATGTACTTGTCAGCAATGATGGCAGGCAGGATGCGGCCAACATAGCCGACACCGTTGATGATGAGAATGAGGTTTATGGAGTCCGTATATGTCAGGCCGACGATATCTCGAGCATAGGCCCCAATCTGCAACGGCTATTAGCATATCCTACTAGAGTAGCACAATTAAAAAGAGCACAACGTACGTAGTAGAAGGCGAAATAGAGTCCCAAGAAATTGAGAAAAGTCCCC
Organism: Nemania serpens; assembly: GCA_022578855.1. Lineage (NCBI taxonomy): Eukaryota > Fungi > Ascomycota > Sordariomycetes > Xylariales > Xylariaceae > Nemania > Nemania serpens. The sequence goes on from MU396698.1 coordinate 98,541, forward strand.
AAGCAGTAAAGTACATAGGCCGGCTCCTTGAACGCAGCCCAATCAACCATGGGCCCAGAGGGACGCGGCGGCAATCGCGGTTTCAGTAAGGCAAATGCTAAACTGCTTGTGAAGAGTGTGATAAAACCGAGGATGCGGACTGTCCAACCAAAACCAACAGTCGGGAGCAGCTTCTGGACAACGACCGGATATATGAGGCTGCCGGTTGCAGATCCCGCCGCAGCCACTCCCATGGCGAACGACTTCCAGTAGCTGAAATAGGTGCCCACGAGCGAAATGGTAGGACAGAACAATAAGCCGTTGCCGATGCCAACCAAGAAGCCCTGGGTAAGCAGTACGTGCCAGTACTGGGTCGAAATCGAGGTCAGAAAGATGCCCAGTACGTGAGTGACGTAGCCGACGAAGGTGACGGGACGGAAGCGTCCGGCGTCGAGGGCGCGCCCCGAATATGCGCCGACAGCAAACAACAGAAAGATCTGGACTGATCCGATCCATGATATGGTCGATCGCGATTGATGGAGGGCGTCCGTGTAATAGGGTTGGAAAACGCCGAAAGAATTGACGAATCCCCAGGTGTTGAAGATGACGAGGTGGCCCATAGCAACTTGCGTCCAGGCGACGATGCCGCCATCGGGCGGCGGCGGTGGCGGCGGCTGGCTCGCATCTTCTCCCGGCGAGACTGGCCAGATTCGAAGCCACCATCGTCTCTCTTTCATCGGTTTCTCTCTGAGGGACGCCTCTGCGCTGTTCTGTCGCGAATCATCCGTCGCCGATGCAACTGGCACATCTGAAGTGCTGCTCTGCTGAACTTGAGCCATCGCGAACGTATACTATCTTGGCGTTTGCGTTTCTGTGGGAGTAGATGGGTGTAGCTCGAGACCAGGACCCGAGACCACTTGAGAAAGTGAAAGGGCAAAGATTCAGCACCATGTCGACAGAATTGCGCCACATATTCTATGAGCATGGTTATTCAGCAGGCCATTGGAAAACAGTCAACGGCGAACAAAATAATGCCCGAACATTGACAATGGTGGTACGAGAAAGGCCGTGCATTATAGCGATCTACAACTGCGGTTGTCAAAGATGGGAGGATGCAGATCGGCGGAAGCACTTACGCGGATGTATGCTGGCAACTTGGAAATCGACCTGTAGAGAGTTACAGTTACAGCTACAGTTTGGTACAGTTACGTGGGTAGTTAGAAGGCGGGGGGACTTGACAGTTACCTTAGTTCCTTACATCTTGCCCAATTTGCCCTTATCTTACGTTAACCTATCTTTGTAGATATTCCTCCTTGTGGTGATGGATGTCATGCACCATGACGCCACTTTAATGTACTGTAACATTCATCTTCCTCGGCATTTTACTACTGAACATAGAACATCACTTAGGTACTGAGTAGCTGGTAGAGGTACAATATTCAGGGGCTATTCTTTACATAAATGAGATGTGGCACGGTGACGTCTCAACAATTGCCGATGTACAGTGTACATGCAACTTTATGGTACATACAGGTATCTACATGTACCTTAGGTAAAGTGTACGAAGGCATGTACATTACTCCTCCAACTTTTCTCCGCCACGCGCAAGCTTGTACTTGACAGCACCCTCAATATCCGCCTCCCAAGGATGTCGGTGCATCACGAAGCTTTCCATTTCCGGCTCTGGGATCCTCGGAAATATGCCCATCTTGAGAATTACCTTGCCAGGCGATAGGGGCGATTCGGACTTGATCGGACTAGGTGGCAGAGCAGGGGCTGGTCAGCGACGTAAACCATGGCGCGCGTCGACAACTCACTTTCCGTCTACGCTGCAGAATGAGCGGAAGACGGGATTTCCCGATAGCGTATCGTGGTCATCGTACGTCTTCAGCGTGCCCGCGGTGTCCTGGATCTCTACCTTCTCCTCCTCGATGACCAAGTTCGCTGCCACGAAGCTCCCGGCTACCTTGCGGCAGTTGGAGCAGTGGCAGAGATGGCCGCGCCGACGAGTGAAGAGCTCTGGTTCGTGTATCGTGACGCGAACGGAGCCACACAGGCAATTCCCCGTGAGACCCTGCTCGAATTCGGCCATGGGATGGTCTTTTGGGTCTCCCTGTGGTGATTTCATATCTGCTAACGACTAGGTGAAGAGCCTATCTCGGTAGTGTTCGTCTTCGCGCATGCAGTGGTGCCGACATACCGTCGAAGCGGCTGTACTTATATGTGCCGCGCCTGTGATCTACCACTACCTTGGTCTCCGTATAAGCGGCTCGCATTAGTGAACCGCATGTCATCTTGTAGACAAAGATCTTGTCATCTCGCTATTCCCACCCCTCAGTCGCAGCCGATCAGTGTCGTCAGTCACATAACGCACGCGGATCGGTCTAGTGTAGGCCCTTCTTGAGCCCATTGGCAGTTCGTACACCGAGAATGGATCCAAGACGGCCAAGACGGCTCCTGAAGTATCAAGATCTCGAGCCAAGCACCGGGCGTCGATCCCGGACACGGCCGGCTACATCTTGAACTTACACACTGCCTCTGCCTTCTTGATGCACACGTCCAAACACACCAGATCAATATCTCCTTTCGTCTAGAGGAATATGACGTTGGGATATGGCGTAGTTCTCCCGCCGATGATGGATAGATTATATCCATGAAGGGTAGGGGATCGGCTTCCTCGTGCTTCGATGACTGTACCTCGCTGTAACAGCACAGCGGCGTCTCGATGCTCTAGTAATCACACATAAGAGAAACAAGTTGTCTATAGATGGCATGTTAATTCCTGATAGGGGGCCGTTATACTGATATGTCGTGCCGGACTACCACCGTACTTGCGAGATGCGACCCTGTCAATAACTTCCACCCTGCTACACAGACTTACCATAGCATATACCTCGCTTTTACTACCTACCAAAATGTCTCAGCTTCGCCCTGTGCGAAATGGCATTCACCCCATCTTTCAACTAACTCATGCCTCAACTCAGCGCCTGATCCATCTTATACCCGACGAGCTTAGCGAAACTGTCCCGGAGCACCCTCTCTTCTCATTTTCCAAGACAGAGGACCCAAGAGACGGGTTCACTGATGTTTCGGCCAGATGCTTCGCGGACGCCATCAACAGGGCAGCCTGGTGGTTGGCAGAACAACTGGGCCAGCCTTCGGATTTCGAGACTGTGGCATACATCGGCTCAAGTAAGTTCTGGTTGAAATTATCAAAGTTCAATTCTGACTGACTGACGCCGTTTCAAGATGATATCCGCTATCTACTGTTCATGTTCGCCGCCATCAAGGTTGGCTATAAGGTCTGCGAGCCCCATGCATCATTCCCAAGCTAGCCAGATCCTAATGTAGTGCGCAGATGCTCTTCTCCTCGCCGCGGAATAATCTCGACGGACATCTGAACGTACTCGAGAAGTCCGACTGCCATGTTCTTCTGTCGGCAAGCGACTCCCATACGGATATCAAGCCTATCGTACAGCGGAGATCTATGAGGACACTCACAGTTCCGACGCTGAAGGAACTTCTGGACGTAGGCTCATCGTCCGAAGTAGAAGTATACCCCTACGCGAAGAGTTTCGAAGACGCCTGCCATGATCCGTGTCTAATCCTGCACACTACCGGCTCTACTGGCTTGCCGAAGCCGATCGTGTGGAAGAATGGCATGCTAACGACATACGAGGCGTGGCGCCTGGTTCCGCCCATTGATGGCTACGTGCCGACGACGGAGGTATACCAGCAGGCTACCCGCGCGTACACGTCCATGCCGCTGTTCCACACGAGTGGCATCAACGCGGCCATCACCTGGGCCCTGAGCCTCGGCGTCACACTCGTGTATGGTGACCCACACGTTCCCCCGAACGCGGCGTACGTGGCTGAGATGCACGCGTTCGCAGGTGTCGACGCGTCGATGGGCGCACCCTCAATCTATGAGGACATGAGTCGCAGGCAGGAATGGATCGAGGGGCTAAATGACATGCAGTATGTCGTTGCCAGTGGAGGTGAGTATGCCCAATGACAAGCCCCTGACCTACCTTGACTACCTATCTACTATCGATATCGTCCAACCATTCACCTACTCGACAGGCCAAAACAATGTGAAAGAGTCGCTAACAAATTGATGCCACGCCAAGCACCACTCTCTCATGAAGCGGGGAACGCGATCACGCAATACACCCGCGTCATCGGCAATCTAGGCGCGACAGAGACAGCCAACCTCCCTCGCCTGGCTCCCGCGCCGCAGGACTGGGCGTACTTCTACTGGCATCCTAGTCACTCGGGCATAGAGCTGCGGCCTGACGCGGAGTCGGGCCTGCACGAACTAGTCATCGTGCGCGGCGATGCAGACCTTGCGCCCTTCCAGGGCGTCTTCTACGCGTTCCCGGACCGACGTGAATGGAGTATGAACGATCTGTATGATCAGCATCCCACGAAGCCGTTCCTCTGGCGCTACCGTGGGCGTAAGGACGACGTTATCGTTCTGAGCAACGGTGAGAAGATCGCGCCCGCACTCATGGAGGCTACCCTGATGAGCTGCCCTATCGTGCGTGGCGCGATGGTCGTGGGACGCGGACGCTTTCAGCCCATGGCGCTTATAGATTTACAAAGCGATACGTCGCTCCCGAGCGATCATCGCGAGATACTAGCAGAGCTAGAGCCGTTCGTTGACGCGGCGAATAGGCATGCGCCAGCCCATGCGCGGCTTGATCTACATCATGTCATCTTTGCAGATCCGAAGCGGTCAATACACTATCTAGGCCAGGGCAAGATTCAGCGTCGACGTACGTACGAGGTCTACGAAGATGATATTGAGGCTGCGTATCGGAGCATCGAGGAGCGAGATGCTGCTGTACCTGCTGAACTGAGCTTGACCAGCCATGAAGAAACGGTGTCCTGGCTGCAACAGGTTGTTCTCCGCGTTGGTGGCACGGAGCTGAAGGCCAACGATGACCTTTTTCGCGCCGGCATTGATTCATTGCAAGTCATGAGAATGGCTCGCGAGATCCCGGGCATCTCGCCGACGGATATCTATCGGCATCATACGCTCGACGCGTTAGCGGTATACCTAGCGCACAGGAGACGAGACTCGTCAAGTGAGTCCGAGAGCGACGACGGAGACACGGCGCCGACGGAGACGTCAAGCGGCGATCACGATATCGACGACATGCGCGAGCTACTTAGGTCTTGCGCTGCCGGCCTCCCAAGCATCAACGATCTAGACAATGAACCTATGACTGTCCTGCTCACTGGCAGCACAGGGTCGCTGGGCTCCTATCTCCTCGATGCATTCTACAGTAGCCCCCGCATAGCGCGGATCATATGTCTCAACCGGTCAGCGGAGGGCGAAAAGCGCCAGGCGGGCGGCGCACAACAACGCGGGCTGGCGTCGTTATGGGACGGCACACGCGTCTCGTTTTTACAGGCTGATCTCTCGGCGCCGTTCCTCGGGCTCGCCCCGGCAACGTACCAGGACCTCGTCAACAGCGTCACGCACGTGGTTCACAATCAGTGGCCAGTCAACTTCCACTGGCGCGTCGCGTCGTTTGACCCCTTTGTGCGCGGTGTCCGGAACCTCACGGATCTATGCTTGGGGTCGACGCAGCGGGCTATTTTGCTCTTCGTGTCTAGTGTTTCTGCCGTCGGGGCATGGGGCGCGCCAGGCCCTGTTCCCGAAGATCCCGTGTCGGACTTAGCCTGTGCGGCGATGGGATACGGACGGGCGAAACTCGTCTCCGAGCGTCTGCTGGCCGAAGCCGCGGCCACGTCGGGTCTCAGGGCCGTGGTGTGCCGGGTTGGTGTCGTGGCGGGGCCCGTGGAAAGGACAGAAGGCATGTGGAATCGACATGAGTATATTCCCGCGGTAAGTAGTCGTGGTGAGATGATATGTGACGTAGATTTTCTACTCTTACGTTTACTAATACCCTCCGTTGAAGCTTATCAATTCATCCGTGCGCCTTGGCTGTTTCCCGACGTCTTTCCCGTCACGCGATAACGTCGACTGGGTGCCCGTGGACAAAGTCGCTCGGGTCCTGTGCGAGATCCTCGAGTCGGCTACGTTGAAGCTAGAAAGCGAGGCGAAAGGCACGTTACCCGTATACCACGTCGCTAACCCGCATGCTATATCGTGGGGCAATATTGTGCCTTGGGCGGCTGATACTCTTAGACTTCAGCTGGTTTCGTTTGAGGATTGGCTTAGCAAGCTCGAGGGCTGCGACGAACCGCTTGAAGACGTGGATAAGAATCCGGCTGTCAAGCTTGTCGAGTTCTATCGCGAGGCAGGGAAGGTCAGTGCTACTAGGCGCATGATGACCTGGAAGACAGCGCAGGCCAGTAAGACGCTACGCGAGATGGTGCCAGTGAATCAGCGATGGCTGACTGCGTGGTCAAAACAATGGGGTTTAATATGAGTCCTATCGGGTAGTGAAGATGACGTTGAGGATGCCGAAATCAACATGACGACTTCGGTAAAACGGGCTATCGCCATAGAACACACCGCCGCCCTTTCTTCGCTCTGTTAGATGGTGCTGGAGTGTTCTAAGTTCTGGCAGGTTGAAGAGCCGAGTTATAAATTTAGCTATTTAGCTATTTCGAGAGAATTTTACCATTCCAAGATAAAATGAATTGTAACATGATTTACTTGAAAGAGCCCCCTTAAACGGCAACTACATTCTGCACTCCTCAACTTTCCAAGAGGTGGTTATAGGTAGATTCGAACTCAGAGCTCTTGAAACCTCTTAACCAAGGTAATAAAGTCCGTTTCGCCAACCGCCGAGGGAGACGGAGATCGCGCGACAATAAGCCTCCTCCGCAGATAGTGGTTGATATTGTCCAGTTCCTTCTCCGCCACGTCATGCCAATCCTGCGCTTCGCTGGATCGCTTATTGAGGTGATTGTGCAACTCTGCGCGGGAAGGTTTGTTACTCCCTGGATGCCTGCCGTACCACGGCTTCATTCTGGCATTGACCTTCTGTCGAGAAATTGAGGCCATATCTTGCAGCACCTCCTTGCACTCATGTAGCCACAAGAGCTTTTCGCCCAGTAACTCCGCCCTCTCTTGCGTGTGGGACGACCACTTCTCCTCGAGACGAATGTCGACGAAGCCGTCGAGGCTCCGGTATATCTCGTCTCGCTCCCGCTTCAGGGATATGCGTTGATCGAGCTTGGTTGGCGAATGTGCCGGGCCGCCCGCTTCTTCGGCCTCCCAGCACAGGGCCATCTTGCCCAGGCGCTCGTCGACGTCCCATAGAGCATGATGGTGAGATATCTCTGCTTCCACGAGTTTTATCTGCTCGATTATCTCCTGGCGCTCGGCAGAGTTGTCAGTCAGGTCCGAGACGGGGTTCTGCCTGCTAGGACGGCGCTCCGAAACTCTGCTACACCATCTATCCAGGTTGGCGAACCGTTCCAAGCCTGCCTTTGAGGATTCTGCGGCCTTCGAGGATGAATTATGAAGCGATGGACCGTCATATGCTAGGTTCTCCGGCTCGGGGGCCATTTCCCAATCTGCATCCTCCTTGTCGGCGTGAGGCTGCATGCCGCCATTCTGGGGCGCTGATACGGTCCCGTGTTGTAGAGAATCGCTATTCTGTTCGAGAAGGGGTTGGCTCATTTCATCATCCTCATTGGTCCCCTTGCCTCGGATGATACGGCTCACTTTTCTCATCTCTTCCTCGAATGAAAAGTTCATCGCTGCGAGTAGAACCGATTCAGGTCGGTAAAGGAATATGGTAACGAGTTTCAGGTGTTCAGCTTTCTCTCCTCTTCTGTTTCTTTTATGCTAGGCTACGAGTGAGAGAGCTCCCACACGAACTTAAATGCATGTGAAGACTGAGAGGCGACGAGATGGTCCGACATACCTGTCCAGATCACGCAAACATCTTCTTTAGCTTGAATTAACTCCATGGCACACGACTTGCCGTGAAGCATAATATTCCGGACGATTCATGCTCGATACACATGTTTGACAAAAGTTCGTTCTAGCGAGTGAGCGAGAACATCGTAAGGAGTAGATATTGTGGCGTTCAGCAGCAGAAGAGGCTCACTGTCTTAACTCGGTGGTCATCTACAACGGCTTATATCACAGTAATACGGCCTTATACCGAAATCTACATATCTCAATATTTTAACACATTTTGCTATTCAAAACAACGTCGCTTTTCGTGTGCTCATCGGTGGTCACATACTATGACAACCCGAGTAGGGTAGTTAGTTACGAAGTTGGTCTACACTAAACCTCGTGTCCCTTCAAAAGCATGAGCATGAGCTCAGCTATCAGGGCTACTCAAGCACGCACTTTCACAAGTACTTAGGTAACCACTCAGCCAAACCTTCACCCGCTCGCAATCACCGCACTTGTTTCCGTTGCTCAGGCAAAGTGGACCGCGAATATAACTCTGTTTCGATTACAATTACAACTCTGGATCCATAGGTTGTGTAAAGCTTATTACTAATAGGTAAAAGTGCCCGGGAAGCCTATTACGTTGATTTGAGGGCAAGTGTGAGTACATGTGACGGTCAATGTGAGGGCACGGAATACCCATCCATTGCTCCGTGCGTGTGCTCCACGAGTGCATACCTACACAAACACAAAAAGGCGCCTCACGGCATTGATGAACCCATATGCAAGAGAATCGTGCCTTTCATTCAGCCCCGCGTAGGTTTACTCAGGTACACACAGCTTGCCTACCTACCTCATGAATATCAGCCGATAAAAATCACCGTCCTATCTACGATCATATGTTGTAACTCATAACGCCTCAAGGAAATCAAAAGAATAAGTGAAAGACCACGGCATGTCATAAAAGTCATATTTATTGATCTATGCGACGACGTAGACGTGAAACCTCCCAGAAACAACTGTTGGAACAGACTTCCCGGCCGCATGCATCGTGAGTGGTGGGTAGTAAATCTAAGAGGCAGGGAGCAAAGCAAGAAACCCATTTCGCTTGGTTCCCTCAAGCCCTGGTGTAAATTAATATAGTACAGTACATGCGTGGTAGGGTTAAAAACGCCGCATACACGATTCTATAGCCAATGAAGCCTAGCCTACTCGGACTTCGCGTGTTGATGTTTGTATCTTCTCGTATCTCGCACTTCCCCCGGCTCTCTTCACTTCATCCTCGTCGTCTTCATGTCAAGTTTGTGTCGCTCCTTATACGCGCAGAAGCTTGGCAGCGTAGTCCTCGATGAGCTGCTCGCTGGGGAAGCTCAGCTGCTCCAGACCCTGTGCGTAAGGCGTAGGCACCTCGGCGCCGGTGATACGCTGGGCGGGGGCGTCGAGGTAGTCGAAGCCGTACTCCATCGTCGTGGCCAGGATCTCGGCACCCATACCGGCGAAGGGGAAGCCGGATTCGACCGAGATGAGGCGACCGGTCTTCTTGACAGACTTGATAATGGACTCGACGTCGAGGGGCTTGATGGAACGTAGGTTGATGACCTCGACCTCGACGCCGTACTTCTTCTTGAGGGACTCGGCCGCGACCATGCACTGGCCGACGGTGCGGGACAGAGAAACGAGGGTCAGATCCTTGCCCTGGCGCTCGATCTTGGCCTTGCCGAAGGGGATGACGAAGTCGTCCTTCTGGGCGGCCTCGGACATGGGGAAGGAGACACCGTACATCAGTTCGTTCTCGAGGAAGACGACGGGGTTAGGATCGCGGATGGCACTCTTCAGAAGACCCTTGGCATCTTCGGCGGACCACGGAGAGACGACCTTGAGACCCGGGATGGAGCCGTACCATGCGCTGTAATCCTGGGAGTGCTGAGCGGCGACGCCGGAAGCGAAACCGTTGGGGCCGCGGAAGGTGATGTTGCAGGGCTGGATGCCGCCGGACATGTAGAGGGTCTTGGCAGCGCTGTTGACGACCTGGTCGATAGCCTGCATGGCAAAGTTGAAGGTCATGAACTCGCACTGCGGGATGCGGAGAAGACAGTTAGCCAATGACTATCCTCGTTCGGGATATATATCTCTATCCCCCTTTACCGGACACCGAGGTAGATATACATATACATATACATATACATATATAAATGCGTCGGGCATGGTATAGCACATGTGACGGGTTCCTCGGAAGAGAAGAAGAGGGAATCAACTCACGATAGGAGCCAGTCCGCTCAGCGCGGCACCAACAGCAAGACCGCAGAAACCGCTCTCGGTGATGGGCGTATCGATGACCCTCTTCTCGCCGAACCGATCCAGCAGGCCCTTGGTCACCTTGTAGGCACCGTTGTACTGGGCAACCTCCTCTCCCAGGATGAAGACCTTCTCATTCTGCTCCAACTCCTCGACCAGGGCCTCATTCAGGGCCTCGCGGACGGTGTACTCCTTGGTCCCCTTGACATCGGCGAAGGATCTCCGCTGCGACACGGCGAAGGACGCGGACAGGGACGGTGTGAGTCGAGGCAGGGCTCGCGACGCGACGGTGGCGATGCGGGCGGAGGCGGCTAACCTCGCGGCCGGACGGAGATACCGCGACATTGTTCTGATCGGTGGGAGGGAGAGAGAGACAGAGAGTCGAACGGGACGGGACGGACACGACAGACGGACACGGCGGGACAGACCGGAGCGGATGAGGAGCGAATAGATAACAGTCTCTACAGAATTGAATTCGATACCGCTGAGGCGCGAATGGGGTATACGAGAAGAGTGGCGCGCGAGGTCCGATCCGTCGACGGATGACGAATGTCGGGGTCTGTTAATTGCCTATGGCCAGAAGGAGGATGCGTGGGAGAGAGAGGTTAGAAGCAAAATAGTGAGAGTGAATTTTTAGAATCCGGCGAATTGAGTGCTGATTGGCTCTGTCAGCCAGTAGAGAGCTTAGGTTAGGTACTTCGGAGCGTTTTGGGAATTCACCGAGCGTTGTCGCAATGCTGCCGTCCCCAACTTTTTTTTTGGCCTGAACATTTGAACACAGCAGCTTCCATACCAACGTAAGCTCACCAATCTAACCCCTTTTGGCTTAGTGTTGCTATCTTTGAGGCATTTGGGGGTCAAGTCTTTTATCAGCACCCCTACCTCTTGATTCCTAGATCGGACCCCTATCTAACACCTATTTTCGTGCTGGAAGCAATAAATCCTCCAGTTACCTAAGTACCTAATTCAGGCATTACATCAATCTACAAAGTACTACCTACAGTCGCTCTGCCTTTTCAGTCCTATATATAGTCATCAAGTTTATCAAAGGACGTCAGTTTCGGTCAATCCTCCATCCTAGTCAATCCCCTAACCTGGTCCGTCTTCTCTCTCACTAAAAACTCACTAAACCTTCTACCGCCGCTTATACACACGAAAACGGAGTGGTATAATGCCCGGGCCCAGAGACCCGCTTCCTCCGTTGGGGACACTCCGAGCCCCTGAGTAAGCATGCCGAGTGGTGTCAGCAGCAGCACAATGCGGTCAGTCTCACAACAGCAACTGTACTGTGACCTGAGCAGACTAAGTAGGTACCGTAACTCACTCGAGGATGTGCGACGGTCGGTCCTTTCTGTACGCGAATCAAGGCTTCTTCTATTCTAGACGATGCTATTAATCTATTCTAGCTTAAGTCATAATTGGTATCAATGGCCCATGACGAGCATCATGATTGACCGTCTCTCCATGCGCCGCACCCGCTCTCGCCTCTCTTCGTGACCATTAAGTATTAAATGTACCTATAGGCAACGGCGTCGTGGCTATGCCCCACCACGGCGGCTTGCTTGGTTCTATATAAATGCCCTTTTCCTTGTTTCGTCGTCGTCATCACTTCTTGATCTCATTCCGCCGGCTTCTTCCCCACCATTAGGTACATGGGGGTAAAGAGGTGTTGCTCGGCGCCCGCGACCAGGCAGTCGGCCGCCTCGCCGAGACTATCCGCCGTCTTCTTGGTGCCGGCGGGCGCAAGCCTGGCCACCTCCAGGAGCCCGGCGAAGTTGTGCGCGAGCAGTCGGCCCCACCATGTCATGCGTGCAATCGTCAACACGTCGGACAGGGACTGCATGTACTTCCACCGGCCGGCGAGGGGCCAGTACCACGGGATGGGGTCGGGACGGTCCGCGAGATCCTCGTGGTGGAGCAGCTCGAAGCCGGCAATCTTCATCGCCTCCAGTCCCTCCGACACCTTGACCATGTTGGCGATGCCGTCGCCCTGCTCGATGCCGAGGCGGATCCTGCGATGCTCTACGTTGTCGTTGTCATAGTCGTCCGTCATCAGCCACTCGTACACGCCAAACACGCCACCGGGCTTCAGCACCCTGAAGATTTCGCTGTATACGCCTGCTAGCTTGGGAGCGTGGACGGTGGCCTCGATGGCGTAGACGGCGTCGAAGCTGTTGTCGGGGAAGTCCATTTGCTATTGCGACTCCACGTTAGCGATTGATCCCGAGGCGTCTTCCGTCTTCCGTCCGAGTGCGAGACTCACCATGAAATCTCCCTTGACAAAGGCAAGTTGATTTGACAGGCCCTCTTTATGGGCGTAGTGGGTAGCCCGTTGGATCTGGTAATCGTTGTTGTTGAGGCCCGTCACGTGAGCGCCGGTGAATTTGGCGATCTCACGCGCCGGCCCGCCAATACCGCAGCCGACATCTAAAACTTTCATGCCCTCCTTGATGCCGATCTGGTGGGCGAGGTAATGCTCGTGTCGGGCAATGGCCTGATAGAAGCTCTCTCCGAGAGAGTATCGGCAGAAATGGAAGGACTGGCCCCAGCCGTATTCATACAGATCAGTGGCGAGATTGTAGTACCTGGTGAAGAGCCGGTTAGCGACTCGACGCTGAAGTCAGGGGAGGTGGGTTCGTACTGTCTCGTTAATGTTGCGTACTCGGCCGTTCGAGCCTGTTGAATCGATTTAGTCACGACAACAAAAAGCGGTGTAAAGAATCGAGCTCAGCGTACAGCGCGAATCTCATCCGTCTCGACCTCGGCCGCCTTGTTGTCCCAGTGCTTGAAGTACTCGTCCACGGCTGCCTGCTTCGCATCGCGGCCTTTGGCGAACATGGCACGCACACCACCCGGCGCCTGGGCCGAGTTGCCGTGCATGGCCGCGTTGAAGGCGGCATCACGGGCTCTGTCTTGCTTCTCGAGAGCTGCCTTGGAAGCCATAGTGTCGGAATGGCAGCGGGTTTGGATGGAGAGAATTGGGCGAGAGGGAACAGTTACTTGGCGGTTCGGGAGGTCAATTGGCAGAGACAAACGGTAGATCACCGTCGGGAGATGTGGTGAGCGAGAGTGAGTGTTGTGGTCACGATCAGGAGCATGATCAAAATAGGGGATGCGGGCGACTTTTTATGCAATCTACGTTTGCTATCAAAAATTAGTGAGAGAGCCCCCTGTTGTTGCAGTAGTAACGGAGGGACCTACCCAGGTAGTGTAGTGCAGGAAGCGGGAATGTGGCACGCTAGCCTTAAATTGATTAGCCTAGCCCATTCCATCCAATCATAGGGCATTACACGTAGTTTCTGCTCCCAGATTCTGTCCAGATCATTCCTGCGAAACAGCCAATGATCGAAATCCGAATACGAACCCGATGCGGGCACACAGCCACTTCCAGTTACCCGTGGCTTATCTTTGTGGCTAGTGATCCGAAGGTCGTATTCGAATCCTCTATTTCGCACAGCACATTTCGCGAGCCAACACTTTCAACTCAAATAGCTGAGTACGCTCCGAATACGGGTATGTTAGTACCTGGGCGTATTATGCATCGGAACATTGAAAAACTTCCCGATACTAACGAAGCATGACCAATTAGCAACTCATTGGCCTCACTTGGGCATGTATGTAAACATCGTGAGAGTAAGGGCTACAAGGAGACCTATCTATGACCCCAGAACGCGAGCGGGAATAACCAGAATGCAAAGTCCCCATCAACTTCATTTCACGAGCCACCTTGTCAAGCGATCAGCATCAACAGCAGTATTGATGCATGGGTATTCATATGCCGAGTATCTTTTATCATCACAAACCGTGCATTCAGTAGTTTACTACTCATCAACTACATACACAGCTTTGCGAGGTACAAAACAGCACCCCCGACTTAGATAAATATAGCCCAGCAGGCACGTCCCACCTCCTAGACGGTATAATCAATCACTTTGATATCAGCGCCAGCGAGTCGAGTCGTTATCCCGATTATCGCATAAGATATATTCTTCAAAATGAGTATAGTTGTCGGAAAGAGACTCATTGCATGACCCCTAGAAATGCCCGGGACTTGCCGGTAGCAGCAGAGGAGCCAACGGCGGAATATCACGATGGTCGAGCTCGTGGAATTGCTTCGTTGCGCAGAGATACTGATTGTGTAGTTGCTTAGTTTTTTAGTCGCTTGAGAATTTCTAGGTTGGATTGGACTTCTTGGGTAGCAAAGCACCCGATGGCTAATTTAGAGGCATGACAACTTGCTCGCATAGGAGGGTGTAATCAGGGGCCGACGTAATTTCTTTGCTCATTTATACCTGTCAGCTCAAGTGAGCTGTGAGGGTTATTATCATGATCGATTAGCCCTAGAGCCTTCGTGTATATCACTCGTTCATGATCTCTTCTAGTTGCTTCATCACATTCTTCAGGGTGTGTCTCTGCAACCAGCCTTCTTGCACCCGCTCAGTTGCCGGTTTTTCAGCAGGTTGAGGACCCCATACCACACCAATAGCTTCTGCTCCCGATATCTCATCTTCCGTAAGCTCATTGCCGTCCAAGTCGTCTAGTATTTCGCTCATCCGAGGAAGCCAGCGACGAATCCAGAACTCTTCAGGGTCGTTGACGATTAGAGGCACTCCGCTTTGGTCTTCGTATGCGATTTGTTCGAATTCGACCAAAAGAGTAGCGAACAAAGCAAGCAAAATTGCTTGTTCTGAATTGATCTCATCAACTTCTTCGGGGGTATGTCTTTCTCTGCTGCTGAGCGTTTCCCTTAAATCACAGCAGGTATGTGTTAACTCGAGTGCATCGAATGTCATCCATCTTATAATCGCCACAAGGTCCTCTTTAGTGAAACTAAACTGGAAAGCCTGAAATAAGTCTACGCATCCCCATGGGAAAAGATCTCGTAGAGAGAGCGGGTGCTCATAAGATTGCCAGTCGTGCTGCCATCTCCGCCCGGAAAAATAGGCACTCAATGTAGTGCAGCCACCCAAGGAACACTCGCAAGAGCATGTGTCGTGAACTCGGACTTGAAGGGACTTTTCAAGTACTTGTCGCTGTGTCCCTAGGTCTTCGTTACCCTCCACTCCCCAGCGTATCCAAGATCTAATACTGGCGGCGAGACGATGCGCTGGCGTGGCCTGTTCAGTAACCACGGGGTAGTCGCTCCTTCCACCCAATGGCGTCCAATAATCAGCGCCGTGCTCGATTAGCCACAGTGCGACCTCAGCATTAACACGGAAAAGCGTCAGAGGCAGATTCCCATGCTCATCAATAGTGTCGACGTCTCTGAAACCAAGCGCCCACAGCTTGTCGAACATGGGGTAGAGATATTCCCATTCACCGAATATGTGATAGACCGAAGCCAGATCATTTTCACATACGTGTAGAGCTGAAGGGATGTTCACCCCCCTGCTCTGTAGTAGTTGCTGGTTGCTGCACTCTGAAAGCTTTTCTGTCTAATACTGTGCTTTCGTAAAGCCCCAGCGACTTGGCTTCCGTTTCCATTAGGCTCTCCAATGCAAGACGTTTGAGATCGTCTCTCCGTCGCTTCAAATCGCTCAATACGTCGTCGACACACGATTCATGACATCTACTTAGCCATCCTAACTCTATACGGCACCCAAAGCTAAGTAAAATCTGGGTTGCCGTTCTACAGCCCAATGTAGAGGCGTAGTCAAACAGTGTCAGACCGTGGACATCGAAAGTATCAATCATGGACGGCTTGCTAGCTTTTAATATCATGCGTAGGCAAAGGGGTTGATTGAGGGCTAAATGCACAGCAGTATAACCAAATTGATTTGCCTCCTCGAGGGAGTTGGGGTGTCGCATGATGAGGTCCGCCACGCGTCTCTCGTCGCCAGCTCTGGCTGCAAGGCTTAACGGTCCACATCCAGAAGCTTCTGGCGTTATTAGCTACGCAAATAGGTTGGGAAGGTGTGATACAAACCTTCGGCCAGTTGTGAATCGCATAGAATCCAAGCAAGGCTGTTCCTGCCACCCGTCAGCCAGATAATATCATTTGATTTGGATAATGCGTAGGTTTCGAGCGGGAGGAGAAGTTTCGCAACCAGCCTAGAAACTCCAGTGATCGACCGATTGCCACTGCAAAAGTCAAAATATGGCGTGCTGTCCAAATATGTGAGCTTTCCATGAGTAGAATAACGGATCTCTCCTGTACGGCGGCGCAACACTTACCATCCCCTGCCATCATACACGTCAAGGGGCGCCCCGCACGCAACCAAATTGTTGATTCCTGAAACAATGGCCTGTACGACTGCACAGTCGGTGGAGGAGTATCGGAAAAACTATGAAATTAATAAGACAAGAAAAGTTAGAGTATAGGCGGCGGGCTGTAAGACGTGTGCACTTACCGTAGCCGTAGCAAGATCAACTATAGCATGCATTATCGAATGGCCAGTATGAAAGCCTATCTCCCTGGGAGATGCTTTCCCTCTACTGTAGAGTATTAAGATGCTGTCATAGCAATACTGTACTACTTCTGCGACTTCGCTCGCATTGTTATCTGTAGCATAGCAATCAACCATTTCTGTGACTAAGTTCAAAATGTGAAAAGCAGGAGCTTTCCGTTCGTCAACAGTTGGGTAATAGGCGAGAGTTGAGCTGATGGTTTGCCCTCCAGCACCCCGGGTATAGACGAATGACAAAGCGACGGCCGTTTTGAACAATCTTTTCAGGCCATTGCATTCAACAGCGAAGTTGTTGGATCGCGTTCCGCTATCAAATTGCGAGAATTTACAACCTGGTAGATGTCTTCTAGTATTGGAGGTCCCGTAGAACAGCGAAAAATATCTCCAGTTACTGTAATACTGAGATGTCTTGCGAGAAGTCCAGCATGGACACATCCTAGATACACTGCTGTGTCGTACTGGTGAGGTATTATACTCCTCGAATGATTGCATTGAGGCTGACAGAAGACTCGGTTTGGAGGCCAAGGCCATTGCCGTTTCGATTGACTAACACAAGATAATGTGAGTTTTTTCTCTCAAGCGATTGTTCCTATATCTTAGCACCTACATTTAACGGTGCTCCAGTTCCATTGCTGGCTAGCCTCTCCGGTATCCCGCCAACCGCCGTTGACGACGAGCCAGCCACAGCGCTCTGCGTTCGCATTACCACGGGCGGAAACATTGAAAGTATGACATCGTGAACTTGGCGTATCCGGTTCTCAGCGGCGATTGATACGTTCCTATTAAACATGAGACATACTGTAAAAATTAGCTTCGCATTGTTGAGTAACTTACAACTGTGCAACTTGTAGTGCTGTTTGAAGCGCACTGTTGGCCGTGGCAAGACGGTCCTCAAGGCGAGTTATGTGAGATCGATTGAAGGGATACTTGAGCCTATTATTCTGCTCTACAATCTTGCATCGGATCCCCGTGCTAGACGAAGTTGGTTGAGAGAGCTCCGATAACAGCGTCCACAAGGCGTCCAATTCGGAGTTACATGACTTCATATGGCGCTCAACCATAGTCGCCGACTCGGGCCAACTGCTCTTTACCTGTGGAAGTAGATCTTGGATGGTCAAAAGCTGGTCTTTCATGTTAGTAGCTTGCTGTTTGACCGAACGTAGCTCTTCTGACCGCCCCTTTACTGCATCGAGATAGTTGGACAAACCACCCGCGACTTGGAGCCCGAGGGATACCACACCGGTTACGAGACCGGCTACCGATAGAGGGTCTGCCATATTGAGTGCGGATATGAATCGTAGAATGGAACTTCATAAACACAAATCGTTAGAGTTGCGGGGGCGCGGTGGAGGAGATATCATTTTGCGTCCAGGTCAGGCTCCCTCCCAGATAAGAATATGCAGACTGCAATGCTACCACGTGATCATGCGGCCCCTATTTGCAGAAGTCAACTAGGCTGTGTAGGCGAACTAGGCATTCGAGCAAGGCAGATTGTTAGGCAAACGAGGTGACGACCCCTAAAGTTAAGAAGGTATAGTAATTGCAGTGTTCGGCTTGCTTTTACTGCATACTTAGCCACTACAGACAAGGTTGTTTACTTCGACTAAGAAAAAAGTATCGGCTGTGGCACTTGTGTCCTATCTAGGAAATCATCCGATTGGACAGCTTCTCGAGTAAAGCGGTCGAAGTATAGGGTGCTTGTAGAGGTGTTAGTATGGTGCGTGTGGCTGGCGGCGTCGGTGGAGTAGTATTCGTTCGAGATCTTGTTGCAGACGACATCATTATTTCGGTATCATCAATAACGGGTTATATACGTGACACAGATGTACCTCAGCTTCTATATATATATTTTAACTATTATACTCAAGGTCCGGGAACCATGCGTTGGCGAGTTGTCGCGGCCGAAGATGTTGTTTCCTATGCTGAGGTCCAGTCCAGATTATTTATCAAATTAACTAAAACGCCGCCTGACTAGCATGAGTTCAGGCCGTTAGCCGAATTAGATCTTCTTGTTTGTTTCGCGCGGCGGTCCGCATCGCTGCTGATACGGTGTAATTCTAGGCCTGGAACACCTCCAGTCTCACTCTCCCTGCTATTAGAGTCCACGCCCAGACTGCGTCGACAATGAATATGTCTACAAGACTGAAGACAAGACTCCCGCCGAAGACGAGGCTGTGATAAGTCCATGCGTTTGCCTCGTCCAGGTCTTTTACCTGGCATACGATGGCCCAAGGTAACACGTACAGGAGGTTACTTGCAAGGCTCTGGTAGAGGTACCATTTTGGCCGAGTCGCGAGTAAGATAGTGGCTAACTGCGTCGACATGGCGTAGAAGACGTAGCACCAGTCGATCGTCCGCCACATGTACGCCGTAACATCGGCGACGTCTTCTGATCCACTGATGAAAAGGGCGAATGCGCGGGCTCCGAAGACAGAGAGAAAGATGGCGATGGGGACCTCGACTACAAGCGCAAGACCAAGTGATAGTAAGGCTGGTTGGGCAATGGAAAACGTCTCTCTCCATGTGGCTTTTGGGCGACGGTTATTCACGCCCATCTCACTTCGCCACTTTCCCCATCGATGCCCAATAAACTGGAGAGAGGTAGCTTCGAGAGCATTGACAGGAACCATCACGAGACCCCAACGAATGGTATTAAAAACACCCCACGCCGTGGCATAGGTCGTACCGAGGGCTACGATTGTCGTAACTAGCCATAAGTAGAGAGCATTGCGGACAGCGGACTCGGCAAAGGTGATAAGTCCGGGTCGAAGAAGAATGACGAGCGCTCGTACGGTGGGCTGAAGGTTTTTGTGAGTCGGAATACCTAAGCCAGTGCCGATTTCATTGCGCTCTATCTTCTTGCTATACAGGCGCCAGGTGGTGGACCAGAGGAAGTACGCCAGACCCGCAAATGCAGCAACAAGACCGCACACGAGCTGAATGATAGCTTGCATGTTGACGGTGGGATGGAATGACCCGACATGGAAGCGCGATATGATCAGGAGGTCGAGAATGATGTTGACGGCAAACTTGATGGAGCTTATCACCAGCGGCACATCCGGCTTGTCTAACGCCCTGGTTGCCGTCGCCACGGCGGTTTCGATAGTGCCGGCGAAGACGGTGAACGATACGATGCGAACGTATGCGAGGCTTGCTTGTCGTACTTGGGATGGGACGAAGCTATCGGCAACGGCAGAAGCCGCACCGACGAAGACGAGACTAAGGATCAGACCAGCGACCGCTTGGAAGAGAATGAGCGTGTGTGTCAGCTGTAGCCTCTGAGCCACACTTCTCGACGCCTTGTCGCCGATTATGACCCAGGCGGCTCTAGGAAGACCCTCGTTGATGGCCTCAGCCGCAGTATTCAGATATGTATACACGTCTGTAGTCACAACCATGGAGGAGTCGATATTCGCGACCCAGAGCTTCGAGAGCGTGCCGTATAGGGCGGGGAGTATGAATGCTGCCACATTGAAGACGAGCGAGCCGAGGTATCTGTCACGACGCCATCTTGCACTGGGTCCTGACACTGACACTTGCTGAATATTCTCATCGCGATCGGCCGAGGCACTCACGTCGATCGCGAAAGGGTTCTCGGCGGTGGTATCGTCTTTGGGTAGCATCGTATAATTCCACCGTGCTCTTGGGCGGTCTCCTTGCGAGGAGGACATGATGCCTACATATATATAAGTACTTAAGGTAGGGAGGGCTGTACCCCTACCTGGGCAGGCCTAGATCCAGCCCAGCTTATGTACTTGTCTGGGGGAGAGATAAGAGGCTATAGATATCTACTTCAGAGAGTAGAAGATACCTACTCATATCTAATCTCGTAGATGCGGGGTTTGTGTAACGTCAAGATCTGGTGAACCTGTAGCTGGAATCTGCTGAAGTTAAAATCAAAGCCATTGTCGCGTCCAGTACAGCAAACGTGTGTAATTGTGCTTACACTTTTGATGCAATAATTGATCAGACCCATTTTTTGGGGTTTCCTGAATGCTCTGCTTTCTATTATCAAGTCGATCCGTAGAGCCCTATCCTACTGTTGTTCCATTCTTTGCCGTCTTGTTTGGTCAGAGCAATTCCACGAGGATCGATGGGATACAAGACGTGGGTTGTCACGCGCGTTGATGCAGTGAGGCTGCCTGGGTCGTCACAGTGTAAAATCACATCTGACCACTAACTATAGAGATTCACCAAGCCACACATGAATGACCAGCAAAGTATCCTTGTCAGATCCGGGGCAACAATGTCACCTAGCCATTTCAATCCGCCATAATGCCACCTACAAGTAGCTATCTACTTTGTACCTTCCTCTGTATTCCCCCTTGACTACAATACATGATAAGTACACTTCGCTGCATATACCTAGCAGCGAAGACGTGAGTTTGGATTGGCTAATAAATGATAGCATATAACGCTCCAAATGCTATAGCGCAGTACAACTTGTAGGCGTTTCCAGCTAAAGTATGGGCTGCATTTGAGACCTGCACAATCCCTGTCGTCTATATAGGATGATTCTCCGCGTTAGTCGACAGGTTGCCATACACATCACATTGGCGAGTACAACTTACAGTCGCGGCCCCGCTTGTGGCAGGCGTCGTCGATGCCTCCGAAGTTGTAGAAGCTTCATAAGGAGCAGAGGATGTTGTCGGCTGCGCAGGGGGGGTAGTGATGCTGATAGTAGAGGAGGATGTCTCAGACTGCGCAGGGGTGGTGGTGATGCTAACAGCAGTGGAGGATTGCTCAGACTGCGCTGGCTCCGCGCTCGTAGGCGTCGCAGAGATGGTCGGTTCAGTGCCGGTTGAGTTGCCACTCTTGGGAGTAGTCTGGAGGCCGCAACTCGCGGCGGCACCCGACAAAGCTGTGCCGTAGTACTTCCATATATCTTCATTGTCGGGCCCCGCGCACTCTAGGCAGCTATTGTAGTCGGACAAGAACACATCATCGCTGCATACGTCTTTGCTGGAGCGGACTTGGAGAATAGCTTGGCCTTTACATAGTCGAACAGTGGTCAGCTGGGAGGCTCTCCCGCAAAGAGTTATATTCGAGAGAGGGGATTGACCACCTACCACAGGCTTGATGACAGTTATATGCCGGTGTGCCCGGGGCTTGACGCTTCAGGAGGTTGGCAAAGGGCGGCGGTTCGTCGCTCGTTGCCATGACGACAACGGCTGCAGCCAGAGTCCAAACCAGCTTCATCATAATGAAAGAAAACTAAATGGCGACTGAAGAGCTGGCGATGACTCGTGTACTGAGGGAGAGAGGGTTCAGTATGTTCTGTTACGATGAGGCTCGCACATTTTGGAAGCAGAAGCTAATTTATCTACAACCCGTGAACTGCATGACGGTAGCATGTACTAAGGAACCGATACGGCCTATGACCTCTTGTTCAACCACTGTTGTAGCATCTAGCTTGCGACCCTATCCTCGGAGGTTTCATCAAGTTTGTGAAGACCCATGTAGAAAACGTGGAACGCAACTTGATTGTTAATGATGCCGGCATCCGGTTAATGGTAAGCCGAGACTCAATAGGCTCGGTGCGACATGATATCAACTAGCCTAGTGAGAATTCCAAGCCGCTTGGCCATCCGACGAACTCATCAATAGTCGAATGTAGCTACTGTACTGATGTGTCATGTGGGTTTGCATTGTATTCTTTCGTGGCAAGCCGTGTTCGGAGCTCTTTGATGCGAAATGAGTGGGATTATGGGTATCGACTAGTTGACCTTCAGGTTGCTCCACTGATCTGATCTGATTAGATTAGATCAGATTGATAAATGAGTGCGTACCCGTAATTGTCTTGTATTGCCTTAGTTCGTATTAGCTAGTTCGCCGCTCGGGCGGGGGAATCGTCTGGTTTGCTCCCTATTCCCAATGGTTGATCTTGGCAGCGTTGAACAAGCCGTGATATCCACGAACCGCTTTGCCCGAATCCTAAAATCAGGCCACTGGTCGCTGCCAACAGCCGAGCAAACATATCCGAGCCAGCCGACCCTCCACTTCTAGCTCTGTTGACACCAAACTGTGGTAAGGTCGGCTGTGGACCAGTGAGTTCTCACGTCGTTGCGAGAACGGTGTGTTGCATCCATCACGGCCGTATTCAGGCAGAAAGCTTCGGGGTACTACAAAGAGAGTAGCGCCCAATGACACCGGCGTCGATTATCTCGGATATCTCCAGCCACTCAAGTCCTAGGCCTCTGGCAAGAATAGGAGCTGTACCACCTGCCTGCATGGGTTTGTGCTAGTCGGATTCGGCACTTGGCCACACAACTACTTGATGAGTGACGATCGTATCGGTATACGAGTAGGGTGTCGAGCCGGGGACTAACCTCACACAAAGTGACCACAATGTGGAAGGGATTTCCTCGTACCCTTTATAACCCCCTATAACCCCCTGTGACCCCTTTTTCTTTGGTCTCCTACCCTTCTCCCTCTGATTTTGTAGTTACACAAATCCCACTCTACTCTGGCAATCTCCTGCGTCACGATGAAGTCCACGTACCTAACTCTAATAGCCCTAGGCGTTGTTTCCACTGCGGCCCAAGATGACAAAGCCCACGGTGAGGGTGCGGAAGGCACTGTTCAGGGTCCTGTAGCCTTCCTCTGGCCCGAGGACCGACCGTGGACCGCTACATCGGACAACATCGGTCCTTGTGGCAGCTCCAGTGGCGTCAGCAACAGAACGGAATTCCCGCTTTGTAAGCACATACGCAGCCTTGCTCATAGTATCTTTAGTAAGGCTGACATGGCTTCGACCAATAAGCTCAAGGGTCGGTTGCTCTCACGATCGCAGACGAAGCCTGGAACGTTGCCTTCTCTGTCGCGTACGGAAATGGTAAGTGGGATGATATGCCAACCAAAGCCATCACAGCGCTGACGAATGGTGAAGATCCGACGGCCCAGAGCCAGTTTAGCCAACAGATAGTCAGCGTCCCGGAAGTCGAAAGTGGCCATCAGTGCTATAAGGTCGCCGATATCCTCGGCACGGTCGTCGCGGGTAGTAACGCCACCATTCAACTTGAATATTGGTCGAACATGGATAACGAACTGGGCGGACGCAACCAGTCATTCTTCGCATGCGCTGATATCGTAAGTATCGCGACATCCAGTTCTCTCGACTCTTGCTGACCAGGCTACACCTGGACATAGACATTTGTCGAAGCAGCCAAGCTTACGACCCAAATACCGTGCTTCAACGTCACCGCTTCGGGCTTCAACTCACCCGAGCCGTCGTCGTCTGACACAGCTGGGCAGCCCGATAATTCTAGCGCGGCTGGTACTTCGAGTTCGAACTCATCTGGCGGGCTCACTACCGGTGCCATCGCAGGCATTACCGTCGGCGTGGTCGTGGCATCTCTCTCGGTTATAGGCGCCGTCGCGTTTGTTGTATTCCGCAGACGAAGCAGCCGAACAACGGACTACGGAAACCGGTCGTCTGCGACCAAAGGTGCGGTCGAGGTCGCATCCGTGAGTGGTCGTTCCCAGTAATGAACAGCTTGCAGTGATTATATGCCTAAGTAGGTAACGGACGCCAAACGCCACTCGTAGTGTTCAACATGGTGCTTGAGGAGTGGAAGATGATTGAATGAGATATTTTAGCATGATCATAAGGGGGACACGATTGACTTCATTGTTTCCATGCTTCCAAATGATGGGCCCTCCTGCATGACATGATGCGGATCGCGCGCGGCATTTTGAGTCAGTTAGGTAGTCTGGTAGCGGAGTTATGAGGCTCGCCATACTCTGTAACTCGCGAATGTCGAAGCTATCTATCTATACTGCTTGCTCGGTAGATAGTTGTTTTATGAAATTCTTCTTATTAGGTCTTGCCTACCAGTGGCGGTACAGCTATAACTGGGTAGCTAGATTGACCCGTCTAGATCCAGAGACCTTATCATCCTTAATAAAATAGGGTCAAAACCTTTAAATTGTATAAAGAGCACGATAGACGGGGTTACATAACTTACCACTGGCTATATACCTAAATGACAGCTGTCAGTCAGTTTAATGCTTGTGAGCACCAGAAGTTGAAGTAATTACTAAAGTTGATGGGAAGAGATAGGGGCGTGAGGCCCTGCTTCCCTCCTGTATTTGGTAATCAAAAATAGGTAGCGCCGAGAAGCTAGGGACAGTGTGTATCCGCTATCATACACAGTATCATCCAGCCCCTCTTCAGGTACCCGCTTAGGCTAAGTACATGTACTTACCTAATACGCTGTGGGGTTCCTTGGCGTGCTCTAGCGTACCTCGAAGTACAAAGTTCCTAAGTGTAAGTGCATCTACAGCAGGAAGTCTCTCGTCAAGGATAATCCTACCTACATCCCAGTCTCGTTCGGCTGTTAATCATTCCATACCAACCCTTTAAGCACCGTCTACCACTGGAGGTCATCATCAAGTATTTCGGTCATCTTCTCCATTCTGCCTTGACGGCCTCCGCCGTAGCCTCGCTGCGGGGCTTGATATCGGCCTTGCAAAGACGCGGGAAGACTACGAGACCTTCAGTCAGATCTTCCATGTCTGGAACGACCTCCCCTTTGCCCGTAGACGAGTCGATCGGCCGTCGTCGGAAACCGAATGCTAGAGAGGGCGAGGGACGGCTAAGAACAGTTTACGGTCGGCGATATACATGCCTTGGCAGAGGCGTCTTCCTGCGCCGAAGTCGAACTTGTCTGTCTTGGACGCATCGTGATTGGTCGCCGCCGCCACCGAAGTTTGTCGATGCCTTCGTACTATATGTTAAGACTATCGGATACTCGCCATAAATGAAGTACCACACTAGCGCCTTTGGGGATGTCGTAGCCTGAGTATCCATCGTTGCGCGTCGTAGCATGCCAGATCCCCAGGATAACCGTGGACATCTTGCAAAGGTCGTTGAGATCAAGAATGCGATTTCGGCACAGGCGATCGATCTCGGCGTCGGCTAACCTCGAGACGTCGGGAAAGATCAATAGTGCCTGGATGCTCCGGTTTTTGTTCGTCCAGATCCAATGTCCCGAATTCGAAAACCATCTGGGTTGATATGGAGCTGGTGTATCTCCCAAAATAGCTGAAGGATCGGGAGGGTCGCTCGAGGATGCCCAGTAGCATGGCGTTGTTCTAGAGGTCTTGGTATGAGACGTATTCTCGAGACGCCTCAATGCTGAGGGTATTTTATACGAACCCCCAAACTATCCGACATGCTTCGCCATATTCCTGCGATTGAAATCAGGCGAATTTACCGATCGGTCGAAGAGGCTGGCGACATTGACCAACCATGTATGCCATGCAAAATCCGCCGCTTACAACATCCCGAATAAGATATATGCTAGGTCGTCATGAGCATATCACTTCTCTTAACAGTTCCACCACTAAACAACGCGATGACGACCCATGTACGCTGAACGAACGAGTATGTCGGTCCATATTCGTTAGCTCACTTCTGGAATTGCAAGTGCCCCTTTTTCTTGGGCATAAGACAAAGGTTTCCTATCAATTGCAGGGCTGGGGCCACCCCTTTGGTCGTCTCTCGGTATTCCTTAGTCGGTAGTAGTAGGACTACGAGAGTCACAGCGAGACCTGCGGCCGTTACCATTGCCACAGCAATAATAAATTGCGCGCAGATTTACTGATACGTATAAATGGGTATGTTGATATCTTCTGGAGCAGTTGTGATTTGATACATGGACATATATCAGCACTGAAGAGCTAATTGGGTCGTACAGAATGGCCGTCGGTGATATAAACACGTCTTCCTACTTTAGTCGAGTTTAATCAGGCTAGCTGTAATTAACCTCCACCTCACTCGCAGCATCTACTCATACACATACTCATCGAGCTTCGTTATGGAGGTAATATCAGATAAGTTACCCTGACCTACATACCCTTACGCCGCAGATACCTGTGCGATGAATTGCTAGCTCAAATACAAGATAAGCACACCACACCCTTCACCAATTCCTACAAACAGTGGACGTCTTGCAGATCACGGCTGTAAGGCGAGGATCGGAGGGAGACACGGCGAAATACTGTTTCAATCAACTGGTTCTGACTTAAATGACAGGAGAAGTCTGCCGTCACACGACGCATAACTACACATATTGATAACCGAAACTCTACTCATTCACCCCAATCATCGTCCACATTGAGGAGTCTCACACACGGTGACCTCGTGGATGTATCGGATCAGCCCCTTCTCCACGCGGATCAGATTGGTGCTCGGCACCGAGCCGTCCGGCTTCGTGGCCTCGAGCCATGGGAAACCGTTGAAGATATCGACGGCGCCCATTTCCTCATCAATTATATATCTTCGGTTTGCCACCTTGAGCGGCTGCGGGAAGGCACCCATGCTGCATGTGTTGGCGGCTGGTGCGCTCTGCCCAGTGTAGGCGCCCCCTTCGAGACGTGCGCACGGCGTCCCCAACGGCACGGGTAGGGTCGAGTTGCCCCATTGATCGAGATACTTGTCACCGGCAGCTTGGATGACAGCGCGCGTGTCGCGTAGCTTCTTGGGGATAGGCTCCCATTTTTCTTGTCGGGTCCAGTACAGATGGCCGGTAGCATTGAAGGCCCAGTCACCGCTATCCGTGACGACGGACTCGATCTTCGTGATCTTCCTGCCGTCGCCCGTGAGTAGCATGCGCGTGTGGATGACGTAGGGGTGACTCGACGTCGCCGCCGTCAGCTCTGTGAACGTCGCGCATTGAGTCGTGTCGTAGATGCTGCGGTTGAAGTCAATCGTCAGAGGTTGGGATAGCACGCCCTTTCTGATGTCCACTGGCTTGTCATTCTCAGCGTAGCTGACATTGGCGGCTAGTCTTAGCAGTATCGGCTTCCCGCCAGCTTGTGCTCCGACGTACGCCGCCGCGACCTTTTGCAGTGCTGCCCTGCTGCATGCTGCTGATACTTGAGAGGCGAGGCCGGCCCAGGCAAGAAATACCGAGAAAATCATCGCGGTGGCTGTGGATTTAGGTTGTTAGGTTTCTTTCTGATGATCTTTATGATAGGCTCCAGTCGCAAAACACTGAGGCAGTGTGGCCGGGTCTTGTATATACTGCGGAAGAATGGCAGAATGCCGACCCCTCGTTTGCCTCCAACGCATTCTAATTCGGCCTATATGCCGGCTCGACGGATTTATCAGCTACGGATAGGCGACAGGCTTCGACGGTATCAATGGACTCTGAGTATCCCACATTTAGCCGCGATGTTCGAGATATCTTGGCGATCGACGGAGAACGAGGAAGCCAGAACGTAAAATCCCAATCGAGTAACAAGTACAAGGTAAGTTCTCTGAAATTGGGTAAAATGGCAGTGTCGCCAAAGATTCGCAGGGAGTATAAATGAATACATTTCTGGATCCTAAATCTTCCTGTGCTAGAGACTTTGTATACTAACAGGTAGCTTACCCATTGAACACTTGTGTGCAATGTCACAATAAAAATGTTTCTGTACGAGATAATCAAAACTCTCTACACGACATAGCTAGATGTAGTCTCAGCATGTTGAATCTCAATTGATTTCAATGCTGAATCCGTCAAGAGGTAACTTCCTTATCCATGTCATACCTACTTGTAGCCAGAGGTACTCGAGTTTGTGTAAGTGCCAACTGGAATGAGGCAAGGGAAAGAGGTTTTCGCCTGCCACATCCTGCACTGTCTTCTACATACATTACTCGATATTAACAGATAATCTTGTCATATATCCCATCACAAGGGAAAGTGCCTAACATGTGCAAACTCACATGCATGCCTATGATGACATTAAGGTATTCTACTCTTTGTTCCCTTGATGTACTCCTGCTGCAACAGAGTCCATTTAGTTGCAATTAGTATAGATCTGATAAGCCTTATCAACTGGCCATCAAACGTTTTTATTTCTCCCTTTGGACCAGGGGGCGGGTCTATTCTAGGGATAGGTATCACAACCTCACATTGAACCTTACCGACATGTCGTACTTGGGTACATCTGCACCCTACATGTATGATCTCCCTTTACCTACCTATATGTACGTACCTCCTTATATACAGGTACCTACAGGTGGTAAGTACATGTGTAGGCACCTGGCTTCCAGGACCGAATCAATGTATTGTTCGTTGTACCTTGGTAGTTGCATGGTGACTTCCCCCTTTCTTTGTCGAGGAAGGGACTGACCAAGGCCCCTTCCCTCCTTCCCTCCTGTCTCGGCTCCGGCACCTCAGAATCGTCATTGTCTCGAGCCCGGCATGAACCTTAAACGTTTCGAGAAGCACAACAGCCAAGTGATTCGATGTCGTGATCTCTACTCCGCCACAAATCTGACCGCGATGAGTCAAATTCCGACTTTCAAGATCCACCCGCCCAAGGCCATGACGGGCCAGCGATGCCGGTGCCAGTGCCAGAACCCACCGACAGGGAAGCTGGCGGTCTGCAGAGACGGCACCGTCGGCAGCCTCGATCCCGAACTGGTCCTGTGCGATGTCTGCTTCTTTGAGCTGAAGGAAGTGAACCATCTCCGACATGTGCCCACTTGTCAATATCCTCCCGATACCCTCGACAGGATATGGTCCCTCATGAACTGATCTCCGTCGCCTGCCCCTTGATTTCGAGTCCGTCACACAAGCACGAAGCCTGATCCATGCCCTGAGAGAGGAGAGAGAGAGAGAGAGAATCATACCACACTCGCAAGTCGCCTCTGATCAGAACAAAAAGTCGGAGGGAAGATATAAGACCGGCGCTCTCGAAGTTTCGACCTTGGGCTTTGAAAATGTACACAGCCTAACCTTTTTGGCGTACTTTGAATTGTAGGCTGAAACCTCGCAGACAGATATTTCCACACCATCACGACACATCCGTCCGCGATACCAGCAACCAACTACTTAGTAGTCAGCCGTCTGCGAAACACCACTCTGCAATTGCTACTTCGATCTACCGCCGAGCCGACATGTGCAAGATAATCATCAGGTACGACTGCGGCTGCAAGCCCTATGTCGGTATCAAACCCTGTGCCAAGCCCGATTGCGATGAGGTCGAGAGAATCAACGAGCCACCCTGCGCTCTCTGTGTCAAGGAGGAGCTTGAGAGGGAGCAGCAACGGTCTCACATGAAATAGCCTCATGAGAGCGACACGCAACGAACAAGCAAGAAAGCAAGCTTGGCATTCTGCAGACATGTGCAAAGCGCCATTCACTTCATCGGGCGGGGCTCCATCGATGCGTTTTTGTCGTACCATTTCCAGAGATGTATGTCTAGAATGACCTGACGACTGGGAGGAACAGACATACCAATAAGATACCTTGTCGACGGTTAATAGCTCAGATATATCATCCCATGCAAGACGCCGGACTATCGTGTAGCTTTTCAACCTCTGGC
Organism: Nemania serpens; assembly: GCA_022578855.1. NCBI lineage: Eukaryota > Fungi > Ascomycota > Sordariomycetes > Xylariales > Xylariaceae > Nemania > Nemania serpens. Next base: position 128,379 of record MU396698.1, read on the forward strand.
AAGCAACGAACAACACTTCCCGCATACCGTTTTTGACATGGCACGGACGCTGCGATGTCCCTTCAGCATTCGCAGACGAGACGGGCTACCCCGTGGTATTCGTATAGGTAGAACCTGTCATAACATCAGAAATAATAATAACATTCCCTAGTGTTGTTGTGACAGGCACTGGCGGTGAAGTGACTGGCGAGGGCAGATTGGCTCTCCAACTCTACGTTGCATACACGGGTGAGATGGCAGTAGAAGAAGGTAGCAGGAAAGATCGACACCGCCCCACGCGTAATTCGGGTCGCGGCTTGGCGGAATCACGGCACTGGGGTCTTCATGCGAGCATCACATTCTCCAGTCACAACCGCCCATCACTTGCCGGCTGCTCATTGGCCAATTCCGAGTGACGACCGAGATAAATTATCGTCACACCCGGGGACGCCCAGTCCACTCGCCGAGGGTATCACAGACTGCCGACTGCCGGACTAGTATGAGACGGGATGTTATGAGTGTGACGGACGTGATGAGAAGCAGTAAACTACTGCGTGTCCGCATGCATCACCGGGCGATGTGAAGGTGATTGAGCAAGCGAGGTCGTTCGATTGCATCGTCTTCCATCAGGAGGACAATCCCCATTCCGTTACCGATTAGTGCGTGGCCGGGTTATTTTCCCATTAATTATACGAGCAGTCGACGAGAGCGGGACGGTGAAGAATCCGAGTACAAATAACTTCGCGATGCCTCACTTATTGTCGTTGTATATTCGTCCATCTCAGCTTCGTCGTCAATTTCTAATGCATCAGGGGGCACATCCATCTATCACTATTCAGCATTTTCTGTTCTAACCCTTCACGCGACGGGGACACCAGCACGCCAATTCGTCTTCAACAACAAGCATCGTCTGCATCATCTACATTCGTTAGGCATTGACGTCGGACTGAGCACTACATCGCCAATATCACCATCAGCGCCATGTATCACCCCAACATCGCCGTCATGCTGCTCGGCGGCCTCGCGTTCCTCCGCTTGTCCCACGCGCAGAACAACTGCTACGCGGACAAGTCGCTAAGGGGCTACTGCACGCCTCTGACATACACGGACACGACAGGCAGCATCCAGGGGCTCCCAACGACCTTGGACTGCCAGGATTCGTGCGCCGGGGTCATCCGGGATCCCACCGATTGGCTGGTCGACTTCTCGACGGCCGCCGACGGCGCCCAACACGGCATGCTCTATTATCATTGCGGCTTCGCCATCTCCCAGGGCAAGGGGACACCGCACAACGCCAAGATCTTCCTCGCCAATCAGGATATCATCGCTGTCTATAACGAGACCATCAATCGTTTTGGTGGGTTGCATGGTGGTAAGATCTCGGCTGAGGGCACGATGCAGTGTGACGGCTTAGAGGTCAACTGGTTCATCGAGGACTTATATCCCTGGGATAAGTGAGGCGATCTATCTTGATCGATCGAAGGTGGCCAGGTGACGAGGCGGATGAATTAACCCTGTTTACTTGGTCAGCACTCTACTAGTCGCTATGGGAGTCGATTCCCGCGACATGATATGAAAGACACCTATTTTAGATGTCACCAGCGGAATATGGCTTCTCTCATGTCCCTTAACTCGTTCAATTAGAGTGTTACATATTATGCAGCTATCCGACTCCTCACGGGGAGGCTATACATGTCCTTAAATGACCCGAGGAAATAGAGAGAGAGACTGAACTACGCTAGGGTTCGGTCATGATTTCTTGTCGCTCGCTTCAGCTAGACCAATGCTGTCTCAAAATTAACCCTAGTAGCCAGCGTACTAGCTCCTATGACGCTCGTGACGAAAAGCCACCCTTCTCGTTTCCCACCATTGGTGGTCGGGTCGATTGCGACGATGGCGGCGGTGGTAACGGACCGTATGGTGTGCCCGTCATCCTTGAAGATCAGCCTACGCAGCTTCGCGCTGTCGACGTTCTTACCCTTACCCGCAATTGCGGGCAAATACCATACCTGGCCCGGAATGGGTGCCTTCAACGCCGGGTCTTTGAAAGAGCTGACGAAGTGCAGGGCATCGGTGAGGCCCGGCATCAGGTATCCGCTGTAATCTTTGCCGTCGACACCGGCGTAGGGGTCCGCGAAGAAATTCGCATTGTCAACTACGCAGTCAACTGGGATGTAATGAGAGATGGAAATGGTCCTGTTCTCGGCGCCGGGCAGGCTGGCAAAGTAGACGTTACCTCCCGTCGCGTCGCCAATTATGACCTGCTGATCAGGACCCCAGCCTAGCCCGTTGTTCGTCGGGATGCTGTCGAGGGCCACGGCTGCGTCGACGCTCTCATCGTCGAAGCGCACATGGATGAGATCCGTCCAACTCTGCAGACCGCGGATGAGCTCCTCGGCGAGCCGCATCGGACCCTCGCGGTAGTAGTGGTCATTAGTCACGAGGAACTCGGTCTCGGAAATGGCGAGGAGGTCGTTCGGCGTCCTGATCAGGGGATGGACGATCGAGCGTACGTGTTGGGCCGTGGTACTGCCTACAGTGTGGACGAAAAGCTCGATCTGCGAAGCGGCTTTTTCCTCAGACTTGGATCCCACCGTCCATCGTGGGTTTGGTACATGATTAACGGCATATATGTACACTGCGTTCGGCTTCGACGGGGAAGTATAAAGGCCGATCCCATGGGTGGCAAATGGCCCTTTAAAATTGTCCAAGGACAGTTTCTGAGATTTCATAGTCTAAGATAGGCCACCATTAGCCATCTTATCTATGACGGGCTATGCTGCATAGCTCTTAAACACTTACGGTAGGGTCGATGACCACAATGGTGCCAAAAGCTGGCCGATCCGGACGTTCCAAGGCTTCGGCTCTTCGTTAACAGACGTGTTAGCTGCCAAGCTCGTCACAAGCAATTGAATAGACGACCGAACTTGATGGGATGCGACACATACCCAGGGTTCCAACCACGAGCGACTTCAACATCTCCAACACACGCTGTGTATAACATACCCGAGGGCGCATGATATTCCAAGTCTTCGCAACCAGCAGTGTCGGGAATGAACCGCGTCTCGACACCATGGACGTTCGCTGAGCTCTCGAATGGCCGGATTCCCAAGACGGTCGCGAAGTGTCTTGCAGGGGGGTATAGCCATGCGCCGAGCGCGCCAAGAAATGTGACAGCGAAGTATAGAAAGACCGCCATGATTTCTCGTTCGTAGTCTCTGACGAGACAGTATTGTACTTGGGTACTGAGGGAGCAACAAATACTTGTACTTCTCTTCTGAGATTTGTGGGGAAACGAAGCTCCGGATCTGATGTCGGGAACGGATGTGGGGATGAGGATCACGCCAAGCAATGGCAGGGCTTAATGGTGTCGCCGTCGGGCATCGGGTTATCTATTCAACCACCTGCAGTCTCATGCAGGACCAATAGCCCGAAGGACGCAAAACGCCCAAGATAGGAAGTAGTGCGTAATGGCTTCATACCAACGTCGAACGTCGAGCTTGGTGCTGTCCGTGCTTTTCCGGCATGAGAATATAGCTGAACTTCAATCTTCAGAAAGGTACTAAGGAAAAACCCCGGGATGGCGTCTTCAACGTGTCATTCTTCCGGATTCACAAAGACGCCTTTTGATATAGATCTATGCTTGGTCTCGTTGTCACTTGTAATTGTACCAGCTATTATACCAGGTAGTGTAAGACATCAAAGGGCTTCGAATGGACACTTTGAGCTTGGTTACTCACCGGACGTTTCCTCAGGCCTGTTCAGTACCTATATTAAAGGTTAGCATCAGGCTGGACTAGAACTAATGGCATATGGTAGAGATGTGCTGAGTCTGGCAGAGCTTCGCATTCACCGCGACAATCAACATTGAATTCCCTAACAACTCAGCAAACTGGCAACAGAATAGCGCTCACTATCGCAGCCACGCACTCCGTGGGACGATGGCTCGGCGATGGACGGATTCCTTCTGCCGCACAATATTGAGTCTCGTATCCGGGTATACCATGCTTTTCTACACTCTCAACGTTTTGCTACCCGCGGCGAATCAAGTCGTGAACATGCCAATTGCAAATTCCTTGTTCGCGTGGACCTCGAGGGCTATATCAACCCTATCAGAGAAGATGGTGAATCTTGGGACGGCACATGTATTCGAGCGTTGGATCCGTACCACTCGGCCACGACTATGTGACGCGATGTGGGAGCTTGTTCATTTCTGTTTGATCAACGGCCGGACATTCCTTGTCCACCTGCTGGACGGTGGCACCCCATCCTGCGCGCAACTACAGGTGACGCACATACTTCATCAAATGATTACAACGAGAGTCGCGTTGTGGTTCCTCGTAACAGCTGTCACGGCATTTCTCGACAATCGTTCCGGAGCGGAGCCAGTCAGCAACGAGGCTCGTCCAAATCGTGAGCTCCAGATCGGTGGTAGTCATGAGGAACAGCGTATCTATTGGCTGGTGTGGGAGATTATGAACAACTGCAGTGCCGACTGGTATGACGATGGCGGTCGAAAATGCCAGCTAAAAGAGGGCGCGGCACCAGAAGAGATCCGGTGCCTGGACTCTCTCCTTCGTGTGTCGCTCCCAAAGCAATTCAAGACCTTTCTGCAACTTACAAACGGTCTGAACAATGTTCTGGACGGCAGTAGTGAGCGCATCCACTTCATGTCCGCCACCGACAGCATCGATTACACGAGAGAGATGTACCGGTCACCTTTTAGCGCACGGCGGAAGACGCAGGAGCTCTGGGCAACATGGCTGGTCGAGTCTATGTTCGGACCAGGCACTCGCGAGGAACTGACGGGACAGGTAACGGACCACGATTTGCCCAAGAGTGGTATCCGGCTCATCAGAATCGCTTGTCGTGGCGCCGGGTCCGACGGGGTGTTCCTCGTATCTCCCGAGGACTGGCACGAGATGGCACAGGGCTGGGTCCGGTCCGCGTTCGGTGATAGTGGACGAAACGGGTCACTCATCGGCCGTATCGACGCCCACGGAGAGACCTACTTTGGCGACATGGGCCGTCGACTGGAGACACTTCGGGGACGTGAGGAATGGCTGGTCCTGCAGGTGACGGAACGTCGGTGTCGCCTCTACCCGAGCTTCACAGCCTTCTTGCAAACCCTTGCCGAGATCACGCGACGGACGCCCGACGAGCTGCTGGTGTCTGGCGTCCACGAATCCCGATACGCAGATTATTGTCGTTGGAAATGGGAGCAGGAATGGGCGAGGAGGCCTCCGCATGCGAGACGAAAGGGATGATGGGGGAAGACGGTCAATCGGCCTGCAATGCCTACCATGGTGCGGGAGCTGAATGTCTGGGTTCAATGGGATGGAAATGAGGACACAGAGAGAAAGACAAGGTTATCGGGATACCTGTAGTTCCATTTTAGCGGTGTTAGGTGCCGATCTAGGAACTGGAACCAGTTACCATTCTTACCTAAGTATTTATGTACTAAGCACGCCTACACTACCTACATGTACCTACATACATACATAGGTAATGTAACCTAAGCCCCAATAGGTACTAGTCACCACCAAAATGGGTATTACCATATTCAATCGTACACGAATGAGTACATACTAAGTACCTTACGTAGTTCGCATCACGATTGGTCTGCTCCTCAAAATAACGACGTCATATGCGACAACCACCAAGAGACCCCTCTGTATTGCCTTGATTGGCAGTTTTTTGATTCTCGCCTAGTTTCTCGCTAATTGTACAGAGGGCAGGTTTTCGAAGAGGGCATTATCTCACGAGAGCATCATAACTATATATCAAACTTTTGCATCAAGACGTCTCGACTCTAGGGCCATATATACTGATCAACATATGCATTCAACCCCGCGTCCTCTTAATACTCACTTATACCTGTGCCGTTTGAATTTCTATCTCAGCGCAGCCAGTGTAATACCGGTCTTACGAACCCTGAAATTTTTATATGATATCTCTCCTTATCTTAGGCAAACCTGACGCCATCCAAGATGCCCTTCCCACCGGCTCGAGGCGATGACCCAGCCTCCGCGAACAAACTGGGCTTTAGATTTCTCACCAAGAAGCATGGGATCGTCGTCTTCAGCAGCACGGCAATCGCCCTCTATGGGTACGATCAGGGCATGATGAGTCTGATTAACACGAACCGCTCGTATCTCCGCACCATGGCCATATCCGGTGACTCGCCCATCGTTGGTATCATTGTCTCCGTCTACTATCTCGGTTGCACTGTGGGCGCCGTGATGGCTTCCTACTGGGCCGACAAGAAAGGCCGTAAGCCTTCCATCTCCGCTTGCCTTACTACAAGTATAGTTGGCAATCTACTAATGTTCATCGCCGGAATGGGCCCTGGTGGCTCAAGTCCATGGAACGGCGCTGCTATCGCATTCATGATCGCCGGTCGGGTCATCCTTGGCCTTGGTGTTGGCGGCATCGATGCTACCATCCCCATCTATAGCTCCGAATTGACCAAGGATAAGTCCAGGGGACGTGCTTTGGCTCAGGAGTTCCAGATGAACATCTTCGGTCTCTTGATGGCATATTCCATCAATTTGGGCGTTACGATAGCCCTCGGCAAGGACAGCCAGTGGGCCTGGAGAATACCCATCATCGTCATGCAACTATTTCCAACTGTGCTAATCATGACAATCAGCCGGCTGCCAGAGTCGCCGAGGTGGTTCGTTTCCCAGGACAGGGAGGACGACGCCATGAGAGCTCTGTCGGTCCTATTTGATGATTCCATGGCAAAAGAGACGCTGGATGAACTTCGTCAGGCTCAGGCTGAAGAAAGCAGCGAGAAATTTGGCTATATCGATATGCTTTCACCTCGGGGTAGCCAGTTCCATCCCACCATGGTCACTATCATGGGACAGATAAACCAGGCACTGACCGGGTATGGTGCGGTATCTGTTTACGGACCGCAGATTTTCGGACTGCTCGGGTTCGGCGTACGCGGTGCAGAGCTTGTTACACTGGGAAACTACGCTTGCTATTTCCTCATGATGACCGTAGCCTGGATAACCATCGATGTCCTTGGACGACGAAAGTTGATGATCTGGGGGTCGGCTGGGTTATCTACCTGCTTTGCTCTGCTGGCAGTATGTGGTGGACTGTCGCTAGATGTCGCCCATGCGTCCGTTCTGGCTGTCGAAATCTCCGGCTCTATCGTTCTCTTTGTGGCCACCGCGATATTCGGCATCTCTTGGCTAACCACGGTCTGGTTGATACCAACGGAAATCTATCCCAACGGGGCTAGAGCCCTGGGAAGCAGTGTATCCGTCATCATTTGGGGACTCGCGAATTTCGCCATCACACTCTTAACTCCGATAAGTAAATATTCCTTGCTTATAGTTTCGGCGACGCCTTTTAGATATATAACTAATTGCAAACGCACAGTGTTCAATAATCTCAAGTATTGGTTGTTCCTAGTGTTCGCTGCTACCAATGCCTTTGCGGGGTGGTGGACCTGGTCTTATTCCCCTGAGACAGGAGGACGAAGTTTTGAAGAAAATCAATTGTTTTTCGCCTCGGCTATGGAGCGGAATAGTTGGATAGTTAGGAAAGTTGATGACGGCAGATTTTTATCTATGCCGTGCAGAGATGGTAGTGTTGAACGTGGGAAGGTCGCCCAATCCGAAGTCACACCGTTGCTAGAATCGTATGAGACATAGGCGAGTTAATCCATCGTAATTTTCGTCAGCGATGACGGAGATACAGCTAGCTACACCATTTCCCCTCCTGTCCAGACTCGGCGTAATTGTCATCAAGTTCAAAAATGAAGTGTTCCGACATCTTAATCTTCGCTCTCACCACGAACAGCGGTGCTGTAGCTAGCGAGCTGATTCCATCTGGGAAACATTGACATGCTCGTCGATTCTGATGGAGCCCAGTCTCCATAATTACCGACAGCGCACGGGTTAATACCTATTTTTCTGTAGCACCCAAGAGAGATTGGTAGCAGTTCGCCCAACAGGACGCAGCGAGCTGTCATCAACGCGCCGCTCAGCAAGGTCATGGTTGCAGGGTAGGGGCGCGTGTCCAAGCCACGTGCGACCGACGGAGTTATTCATACCGCCCGGAAAATACTCAGATAGCCTACCGCGACGCATATGATCGCTCATTCGCGGTATTATTCTTCACCCGCCGTAGGGATGACTCGACGATTAAAAAGTTTTTCGACAGCAGAGACAGACCTTACATATTAGCAACATTCCTTGTTACAAGACTTGCGTGGGTGTAGGATATAGCCAGAAGCAAGAAAAAGTAGATGCACATCTAGGGCTTGTGGTAGGACGGCCATCCCCCTTACTTATCAGCCTTCATTTCAGACACGCTGGTTACTCGAGTCACATACTTAAGGGAATATGAAAATGTTGAGCGACATTCATGGAATTTGTGTAAAGCTAGCTTATTTTCATCTCGCCCTTTGTTGCTCTCTGTCGCTTTTGTTTATCTCGGATGCCCCAAAAATCTTTCTAAACGCCGTGTACCCCTTTTTTTGTTTTCCTGTCGATCGCTCGGTACCTGTTTATGTTGAAAAGTCGAGATATAATCCAATGTGATCGATTGTTTTCTACTTACACCTTCTTCCCTGCATCCTTCGCCCAGTCTTTGGACTTTTTGGGAGGCGGATTTGGGGGATTATAGCGGTCGGCCTCGTATAACCAGTCAAGCGAAACGCCGCTCTTGCGGTCATCTTGCCTTTTGGCGTCATCTCTAGAAACGGGTTGATCCTTTTTTGGAGGAACTGGCTTCTTCGGAGGATTCTTTCTCAACGGCATTATGTCTTGATGAATGGAATGCTGTTCTGCAGAAAGGAGGCCTGAGATAGTTTGTTGGCGAGGTTTTGAAGGTTTCTGAAGTTTTTGCTGAATTGGTCGATTCTAGTGCGTAGAAGATACCGAGGCCACACCGCCCCTTATAAAGTAGTAGCTCAAATTCGAGACTGTCAGACAACGCTCGCTTTGCTTGGAGACTGGAAGGCTATTTTGCCGCGATTGGTAGTCTCTCTCCAACAAAGCCATTGTTTCGTTTTGTACTCTTTTGCCCTTACGAGTTAGCACATCAAGGTCCGATACGTGGCTGTATGCTATCTTGTAGCAGCGCGGTACATGTGGTTCGACTGGTTCCGCTCCCTCAAATTGTATTCCCCCCTAACCGCAGTTTCTGTGAGTGTTCCTTAAGTTACCGTGTGCTACATAGCCTTAGAAAACACTTACACCGAAGGCAGATGGCAAGATTATAGAGCTTGGAGGGCACCGACAGTCTACCATTGCCAAAGGTTCAACTAATGATATTACTATTGTCGCGGATATAGGAGCCGTTACTGTACAGCACAGTAACGGCGCGTCGTTTTTGTGACAACTATTACCTCTTGCCAACGTCTGTTTTATAGATACACCTGTCCTTCATATTAACTCCAGTCACTTAAGAGGCCGTCATTTCGTGTCTTTTACAACAGCGACTGTGGATGTAGTGTTGGTAAGTATTGATATAGCGACCTGATAATCGCCACTGGTCGACTATTGCCAGTCCCAATTCATTTAAATGACATAGACTCAAAGATTTACACATAATGTACATTCAATATAGAGCACCAAGCTACCTCACTACTACACCTTACTTTCTACTCGATGGAGAACAAGAAACAGAGGGACCTATGCTTAAGCTCAGTGCTCTTTACATAAGCCATTGGTCAAGATAACGATTATATACCTAGTAATTTGAATTCTATCGCTGCTTTGGGATACCGGTAGATTCGAACTACACGTCTCTATGCCTGCAAGATGTGCCAAAGTAGAAGCCCTTTGTTATTTCACCAATGATATTGTAACAAAATCAAATCTCTGTTTAATATGCTGGTCCCTGAGGCTCGGGTGCTGTTTCAGCTTCCATGTGCCTGCATTAGTCCCTGGCTGCGTGATAAAGAAATTAGGTACCTACCTCTATGGAGGTACATCCAGGTAGCTGGGTACAAGATCTGTTTTAAGTGGCGGTTCAAGATCTATAGTGTACATGTAGACACCCACGTGCACCGAGAGACTGTCATTCTACATCAGAAAATCAAACGGGGTAAAGGATGGGCACTACCAGTAAACGTGTTTTACACTATACCCCTTTTGGCATGGTGTGGGGAGAAAGAGCATAACACTAACTGAGTGCATGATATAACCCCACAGACTCATCCGTAATTTACTTCTTTCGGTCTTCTACCTATATTGATCGACTGCTATGCCGCGAACACTAGAGCCCTCGTGGCGCCCGGGTTCCATGTACGCTACCTTACCTAGGTACGCTGTCACGATCGAGTCAGCCGAAACGCCACCAATTAGGCCTATCGTCGAGGTCCGCTAGACCTGATGCAGAATGCCGACTCCATCAGATTTGCGAGCCAGAAGATTCGCCAGCCAGAGGTCTTCCGCCTGCCCATGCCACAAAGCTCGCCAAAGCCAGGGTTATCCGGGCGGGCGGCATAGTGTAGGGCAGGCCTGGTGTAGGGGAGAGGAAGGAGAGAATAAATAGCCTGGGAGGCGGGATATACACGATTGTCCCCAAGATCCGGTCGCCGTACTTATGGAGTTCGGTCTTGCGGACCGGGCTCATGTATGGCCGTCATGTACGAAGATATGCTCTTGGCCGCACGCTGAAGCCCTTCTTCGTTGATCAGCTCACCCACGTGGACTACATGGCAGCTCTCTTCAAGGCTCATGTCCTTTTTAATATTCCTGGCACGCCACCTGCAGCATCTTTCTATCCCCGCTACTCTCCCTTGTATCCAGAACTCGCCACGTCACCGAGCGCATACCTTCTTTTCGAACGTCTTGGCTTCGAAGTCGGCGGATGTATTCGGACACATTCAATGTAGGCCAAGATAATAAAGAGAGATGACATGTCCAGCTGTACCGGCGCCTCCATATCAGGTTGCTGATCTTTCGCCATCACGTTTTCCGCAGTCAACCGAACGCTGCGTAGTAAAGCTACGGCGACATCATGGCAGTCAAGGCACTGCTTTGACTATCGTCACACACCTTTTGTCCAAAATAACGCCGTATCGGTCCGTTTCTGCCTCAGCTTACCATCTTCAACGCGAACAGCCTTCAGGTTGATGAACATTGGAACGCCACTGGTTCAATGTCCCCCGAGGAGGAAGAGGAGACAATGCAGACTCCCCGACGACTGACGACATCACACGCCCGAAGGTTATGCAGGATAGATATGAGGGATCCAGAGGAGGGTGGTTTTTAACATTGCCTAGCGTCTGTGAATGCCACGCACTGCATTATCAAAACTCACATACCGCCACCGGGGTCCCTCTTATTTCAGCCGAGAAATTTGTGTAAAGGTTCTGATGTCGAAACTCGGAGGACGTTGTTGGGAAGTGGCCCGCAGATAAGCGAGTCTACAATTCCGAGCTTCGAAATTGTTTGGTACTGTGGGAACTCACAGGTTGCTGCAGGATGCCAGGTCCAAAACTGATCAAGAACGCAGTACATCTTTGTTGTCGTCTCCATATGCCAGTTCACGATAACCGGATTTCCAACAGTCTAGGGAACGCCGCTGTTGCTAGGTCGTCTTCCTGGCCTCGCTCTCCTCGTTCTTCTCCGCCTCTCTTTCTTTTCACCGTTTCCACATCTCTTCTCCGGGCGCCACGACCTGAAGAGACGTGGTATCCCTCCATCTCTGCTAGGTTGTCCATACATATACCCACTCCCCGGACTCCCCATATTCCCCACACTCTCCATTCCCGACGGGGGACTGTCACCTGCGAAAGTGGGAGGTAGGTAAATCGATGCTGTACGTCGATGAAATAAAGATACCCAGTTGACATGCATCAAGCTCTCGGAGCTAATGGTCTGAGCACTGTCCCTCGTACCGCCGTGTCCTACAGGCCCACCTGTGCGGACTGCCTAGCCCTAAACCCTTTGCGTACATAGATTCTACAGACTCCTGTTACCCCAAGTCTATGGACCAATTATGTCTTGACTGGGCGCCTACCACAACGAAGTGACCCCCTATTAAGCCGTGATTGGATGTGCAGAATGCCGAGTATCGACGTGGACTAACAATCACCACGACTTTCACCTTAAGCGCTTCCACTCTAGTCGACGCTATTAGTACCTGGAAACCATTAAAGAAAATTACAGTGGGACGGTCCGAAGCGCGGCCAAAATCATGGAGAGCCGGACACACCTCTTAGCACCATGCAGATTTTTCCTCTGACATGTCTAGGTTGGAACACGTTCAACCCCGCCCCCAAAGATCCTGATATTCCGAGTTGTATTCTCTTGGCAGCCTAACCCCTACCTAGAGCTTCAACAGATCATAGGATGAGATACAACACGCCCTATCGGACCGACTAAAAAAGCTGTCCTCAGTCGTAGAGCCAGACACCGCTAGGTGAGTTGAGGTTACAGAAGAACGTGTCATCGTAGATTTAAAAGTATGTCATGTGTGCAGCATACGAACATACAGAGCGTCGGACGCCCCTGTTATGGCGGCATTGCTGGATCTTTTGGTCTGGTGGCGATGCGGGTAGACAAAGAACAGCCGCTATGGCAGAACAGTTTTCATGGAAACGCAAGTCTAAGTAAGGAGCGCCAAGGAATGGATATACCTGGTAACCGAAGTGGATGGCAAAGCAATGTTCTTACCCCAGATTCTGCCCCATGCAGGCTAACCTAATCTATCTAGACAACATGCACGAGCGGACGAGGTCAGCCTGTTTTTGGTTTTTTCGGTTGCCGATCGCTTACTAACAACCTGAGGGGCCCCAACGTACTCCGTATCTAACCTTAGCAAGGAAGGTAGTCGGCAGGCCGAGTCTGGCGTGAAGTGATGCCCCGTGATTCTTGAGAGAGGCTAAGAGTATTCCAACACACCGAACTGTTTCCGGCTTGCGGGCGGCCCACCAAATATCTTGACGTCTGTCCCAGGCCCGCGGCAGAGTCTGGACGAAAAGTTCAGGTAGGCAGGTACTTCGATAATACTCTTATTTCGTGTAATAGAGAGCTAACCTGAGGGTTTCAGACGAAACAAATTATAGGGCCAATGAAATAAAACAACGTCGATTGTTGTAGTGTTCTCTATAATTATGGTTGTACTGGCTCAATATTCGGGGATAAAATAAGTAGGCTTCGAAAGCGGAACGGTTGTTTCGAGAGTGTGGGAAATTTTCTTCCAGACAGGGTTTGCCCCAGGAACCAAATGCAGTTTCATAAACACCCAGGATCGTAGGATTCCGCTTTTGGTCCACAAGAGAATAGTTATGTCTATGTCCAGGGCTGATTAGACATGCAGATCTCGAACTGAAAGCCCAAAGTGCCTCCTTTAGAGCGTCAACCCTTGTGAGCCCGTCTTGTCTTGATGCTGAGGTAACGGGTATGCTATTTAGTTCCTGGCAACACACAGACCCACGATGCTGCCGTTAATGTCTAACCTCGCATACCTCGCAAGCGCAATTCCATATCGATACGGATATTCCATATGCAGCAGTTTTTAGGCCCAGGGATAAGGCCGAGAGACGCGCCGCGAGCATGGGACTACAGTAAACAGGCCGTACCACTTCCCCTTTCAAGATGCCTGATGAGACGTCCGAGGTTAGGCCAGCCATAGAAGCACCGATTTCAACATCGTGTTTGTTCTTGGAAAGCTAGAAACTGCTAGATCTTGTCGATGCCACTCTGGCCGACGGCAACCCCGTCGTGATAATTCCCAGGGCACGAAGGGGTACGGCGGGTCTCGGTAGCTGACTCGACAGACGGATCCATGAATCCATGATGTTCATGACGAGAACGCTAGCAGTCGGCGCGGACAACGATGGAATATAAAATAGCTTCATGTCCGCCGTGACTGCTTGATTCTTCTCCGTCTGGCATCCAGGATCTCAACTCGGTTCACCACTCTCCAGCAACTCGCAGAACTTTGTCGGCTTCCTTGACGCCTCGTTCAAAGCTACGCAATGTCTGTCTCCAAGGCCCTTCTGGCGGCTGTGCTGCTCGCAGCCTCATCTGTCTCCGCCCAAGATGTCGGTGATACTTTCACCGTCAACTGCAGCCCTCTCTCGACCCAGCGACGTGACCCCGTTCTCAGCTTCGGCAGCGATACCTCGGACCACGTACACGCAGTAGTCGGCGGCACCGCCTTCAAGGCCGATCTCACCAACCAGGACGCCATCAACTCGCGGGCCACCACCTGCGACAAGGTCATAGACAACTCCATCTACTGGGTCCCGACCCTGTACCACATCAACAGCGATGGCCGATACGAGCTCGTCCCCTTCAAGGGAAATGTAAGTGACCCTGCCATGAGCCATTCGCAATTGTGAATATGCTAAAGTCACCCAGGCTGTCTACTACCAGAACCGTGCCTGTGACTACGCCGCCGGCCGTACAGTGTGCCCGAGCTACAAGACAAACTTCGCGGCTGCGCTCCCCGCCGGCCTGAGGATGATCTCGGGTAACAAGGACCTCCGAACCTTCAACCAGAGCGACGTCTCGCAGCGTGCCGTCAACCACCACTGCGTCGGGCCCACCGACCAGGAGACCAACAGTCTTCCCGTGTATCACTGTAACACCATCCGAGCCCAGGTCACCTTCCCTCCCTGCTGGGACGGCAAGAACCTCGACTCGGCCGACCACAAGAGCCACGTCCGTAGCCCCTCATTGCTTGCTTAGCTTTATCCCCAACTCCTCTAGATTTGATCTAACGATCTGGAACAGATGGCCTTCACGGCATACGGCGACTACAACGGTGGTGTCTGCCCCCAGTCGCACCCCAAGGCTGTCATCCAGCTGTTCTTCGAGTTCAACTTCGACACCTCCAAGTACACCGACCGCAACTTTGTCTTTGCTCAGGGTGACAAGAGTGAGTCGCGCCCGTCTTATGATTTCTGAAAGTCCAGTAATGATATTGTATTTTACATCATCTCTAACCGCATGATTACGTAACAGCCGGATACGGATTCCACGGAGACTTTGTCAACGGGTGGAAGGACCAGGGCAGACTCGCCGACGCTCACCGCACCTGCACGGGCGCTCAGGGTGTCAACGCTCCCGGCTGCTCCCTCAACGTTGGCCCCGACGGATCCCCCGGACACGCTTCCAGCCAGGCTCTCGAGCACCCCGCCCCTAATGAGCAAGTTGGTCTGAACGGCCCTCTGACCGCTCTCCCCAACAACAAGGTCCCCACCGGCAGCACCCCTCAGCCTAAGGTGATCAGCCGTGTCTTCCCCAAGAACTACTAAGTGAAGACATGTCGCCCCTATCTGTCGCGGCTCGTGGCTAGCTTCATGGACTGCCGTGGATAGTTAGTGGTAGTTGTATATAGCTCACATATGGTCACATACGTCAGCACCCAATTGGATTGTTCTGGATGGTGCTCCTGGAGAGGGAGAGAAAGCCATCATACATGATCACCGCCATACTTGGAGTATATAGTGGCAATTCAAATCACGGAGATCCTAACTATAATTCACTGTTTCAATGTAGATTCTACTAGGCAGCGTGAACTTACTGGTAACTTTGAGTAGTATAGGAGGCCTTGTTGCGATATCTGGGGTGTTGTGCTACCTTACTATTATATATCTAAGTGAGCCCTTTGATGTTTTAGATACAGGAGTGTTTTAAACACTACTTAGTTAATACTCCAACTATTGGCTAGTGGATTCGAGTTGTTACTACGGTTATACGGGTATAAATCTTGCATGAGATAGATGAGATCCCACCAGATCAACCATATGAATGTCAGGGAATCAGGGCACAAGGTGAATAGACAGGCCAGCTGCAGTTAGATAGAAGTTATAAGAACTTAATAGACCACAGAGGGGAAAAGAGTGATCAATTAATTTCTGAACCTTCCTAATACCCAGGGGTGCGAAGTCCCCTATATATAGCCAACAGGTCGGATTGCCACCCTATAGGGTGGTGGCACTGAAACACCCGACAAGATCTGGCCAGATCAGCCGTACAAGTCTATATCTGAGATTAATTGTATGAATACGTTTGGTGTGACTAAAAAACGACGCCGTTAATCCCTTGACTGGATTAAAGGTATATATGCACCCCGCGACATTTGGTATAAGACTCGCGATGTTGCAATGTTAACATCGTCGGAAATTGCAATAAATCGCAATCAGCGACTAACCTAATAGGTATTACAGGCGTTGAGCCGGTATAAATAGAACTGAACATGTGGAAACACTTCTATTCTTCTTAGGAAATTCTAACACTCTATAGTTGCTCAAAATCTCGACATGCATGAAAAACTACCTTCTTTTCCACACCCAGCTTCGCATCTCCAATCCCAGTTAATCTAGGCACTCAGGCTCGCCAAATATTCCGCGCCGAATGGGTAATCCACATAACCCACATCTGCGCCCATGTAGAACGTATCGCGATTATAGGCACTGAACTTGAGCCCCCCTTTGATCCGATGCACGAGATCGGGGTTTGAAATAAAGTGCCTCCCCATCATGACAACGATATCCTTGTCCGGATGCTCCTCGTCGACAAGTCTCTTCGCGTTGTCTGCCTTGTACCCTCCCGCGACGAGTAGTGGCGCGTTCCAGATGTTGTATGCGAAATCCAGCGTTTCAGCGCCCCCAACATCTCCGTCTCCAGATATGCGCGATTCGACCATGTGGAGGTAGGCCAGCTTCAATTGACCGGCTTTGTTGATGATATCCGTGAACTGTGGAATTGGATTTTTCATCTTCATGCCCTGAAACGAACTCCACGGGCTCACGCGAAGCCCAACGCGTGACGAGCCGACCGCATCAACCATGGCCCTCATGATTTCGTCGACGAACCGAGATCGATTTTCTACGCTCCCACCGTACTCGTCGTCACGCTTGTTACTGGTGTCTTGAGCAAACTGATCGACGAGGTAGCCGTTTCCGCAGTGACATTCGACACCGTCAAAGCCTGCTCTAATTGCGTTCTCGGAAGCGGTTGCGAAATCTTGAACCGTTTGCTTGATCTCCTCGATGGTCATGGCGCGTGGTATCGGGGAGCTTGCATCGATGGGAATGGCGCTCGGCCCCACGATAGCGACTCCCGCCTGCCGAGCTGATTCGACATCACCAGCACGACCCATAGCAAATAGCTGGCAATATATGAAGCTGCCTTTGCGGTGGACTTCATCGGTAACGGCTCTCCAGGCAGCGACCTGCTCATCATTCCAAATCCCGGGTGCGCCGGGGAATCCGCCGCATGCCGAAGGTGATACGAAGGTGCCCTCGGAAATGATCAAAGTTCCGGGCACAGAGGCTCTTTGGCCGTAGTACTCCTTCATCGAGGGCGTTGGCACATGCTCGGCAGTCGCCCGGAGGCGAGTCAGCGGAGCCATCCCGATTCGATGGCTCACTTTGATGTTGCCTATTTGCAGAGGCTTGAAAAGACGTGATTCGGCCATGATAGAGAGCGGTAAACGTAGTATGAAGCAGCGCGGGCCGGGGGCGTTTTTAGAGTGTGCGATAGAGAGGCGTTCTCTAGTATAGTATCTCTTGGGAAGATGAATGCGAGTTCTCAAACGCCTTCAATCTTCCGACTTCCATCTTCCTGCTTTTATACTCCCAGAGGTCGTCTGCAGATAGGAGAACTGCCATCATAGAACGCTCTAGTAAGCTGGAGGAGCTTACATATCATTCGAACTACCAGTCGCGAATCGTGAGCAAGATGGCGAGTCCCATTGACTAGACGCAAGTCACTTCGATATCCATAGACATGAAGCAGAAGAAAATCCGAATGGGGCAAAAACATACTTCCCAATTGAGAAAACAGCTACTTCCAAAAAGAGGTTGGGTCTAAACTAGACTAGCCAAGGGAGAAAGGCGGTTTGACTTCATTGTGATTTATAAGCTTTTAATGATAAGCAAGCATGCGACGAACGCGACGTCGTAGTCTCGACGTTACATAACGCATTGTGGAACACGGTGCAAGGTTGTCCGGAGGGGCTGCGCTGCGCGTTGCCGTCCTTATTATCGTGGAGGACTGATATAGCCTGCGTCTGGCATCGCTATGAAAGTTGACCCAATTGTACAGGGTAAGATCCTGTAATAGGCAAAGGACCTACCGCGGTCTGGCCACTGAAAGAATGCAAAAGAATGACTAAGGTTAAGGATAAGTGGGTTGAACAGGCTTACCCTACTCATGGTAAAGATTCTCCCGCTTAACCAAAAGCATACCTAGTACCGAGCAGAGACTAGCAGCGGCGGCGGCGACAACGACAGAAACAACAACAACAACAACAAACCCATTGTTCGTTGATCGGCTGGATGTATCAGCCTCTGCTGGTCTAGGGTCCCCAAGACACCCGCGATCCGATACCTACCCAAACCCTGGCGCTAGCGGTGCTGCACAATGTTACCAATAAGGCACCGTCCCACAACCACAAAGGCCGGGGGTGAAGCTATCGCTGGTAAGGTGGCCTTAATTCCGTAACATCGCGGTGTTAATACGTCAATACTAACCCTTTCGAGCTGGACAATTCCAGTTCATCTCGATCCAGACTCCAGATGATGTGAGGGACCGGGCCACCTCACACCTGGCGCGGTCGCATGCTGCGAAGCAAGCACTCAAAAAGAAGCGAAAGCGGCAGCAAGAGTTGGGGGATAACTTCCGAGTGATGACGCCGCAGGACAAGCCCAGGATGTCTGCGAAGACCGGGGCTATCGCTGGCGCTGTCGCCGGGACCGTCGCCGGGACCGTCGCCCTGTCGCTCCTCCACCCAGCTGCAGGCAAGCTCGATCCGTTCAACACCCTGGCAGTGGATTCGTCTAGACTGCAGACACTACTTGGCGATCGTAGGCCCCGCCGTGCTCTCCGAAGGCTGCTTGATACAAAAGCTTACCGTAATTAATGATGCAGACAAAGCTCGGCTAGCTCCAGAACCGGTCTTCACTATCACGGAGAAGCTCACATTCCAGAGCTTTGATGCGGTTTTCCGAATGGGCCTGGTTGACCCAGCCCTTGCGAGCGCTGTTATGCTCTCGTTAGCATTTTCCGTCGCCGGCGACCAAATCAACCGAGAATGCCTCGGGTACCACGATCAGGCAATCAGTTATATTCGTGAGAGGATAGGTTCCCCGGCCCAGGCTACGTCGGAATCGACCCTCGGGGCCATATTACTGATAGCCGGGGTAGAGGTTCGCCAGCCTTGCTCTTTGGTATCTCCCTGGCACGTCGGGCCTCGTCCAGCTGACAGTTCAATGTCCAGGCTCGTCGTGGGATGACGTCTCACGTTCAGCTTCACATGGGAGGAGTACGATCATTGCTCGACCTCTGTGAAACGGAGGGTGTTCGTTTGAATGGTGCCATTAAACGTGCTATATTCTGGTAAGCAAGAATCAAACTGATTCGTAGCATGTTCTAACTCTTGACAACAGGCAAGACCTGAATTCCTCAGTTTTGGCGGGAACTAGGCGTATAGTCGATCATACGACGTTTTCCGAGCTTCGGTGGACAAGAGATGCCTTCTCCCCGAGCTATTTTCGGCTGCCAGCTGGATTCCAGATCCGGTGCCACTTACTTCCTCTCGAGTTGATTGAAGTCCTTGAAGATTTAAATGCGTTGCAATGCATCCGAGACGCTCCCCTTACCAAAAAGTTTGATGTAGCGGCGTCGGCGCAAGTCAATAATCACGCAGCATCAATCCAGTCCAGACTTGTGGGCTTGCCAGATCTCGACCCCGTTGTCTCCTGCTGCCGCTTGGCGGGTTATTTATGCTCGGTTACGTTATGCTGCAAGGTTTGGTGCGCCCTGGTCATTCCCGTAAGTGAATCGCCGATAAGGTGCTCCATTCATTCTTCCTGGCCGGTGAACCCAGTCATGTGCCGACTCGCTGCGTCGATGGAGATGCTAACACTGGATTTTGCAGCCCCATGTATCCTCAAAATTACTCGGCATCATACAACATACCAACAACGATCCAGTATGGGACGATCACCCCGATCTACTGTTGTGGCTCTTATATGTTGGAGGCGCATTCGCTCTGGGCGGCGCTGTACGCGATGAGTATGCGGCGCTGTTACGCCTAAATAACAACACAAGGTTTGGGGGATTGTATGATTCGTGGTCAGACGTGGTCAAAATCATGAGACGCTTTATCTGGTCAGAAAAGGCCTTCATGTCTCAGTTCCAAGGATTTCATAAAGAAACTTGCACCCAAGCCGGTTCAAACACACACACATCGGGGCTAGCAAGTAGAGTCATGTGTAACGACTGTAAGGGCTCCCTGGATCGTGTTTACTATGAAGGTCAACTTCTACGAGCCTAGCCTCCTGGACATCTCATAACAGCGTGGCTTCGAGAACCCGCAACGTTTCCCCGCGCTAATATCGTGTGCGCATATGCTGAGCGGCTATAGGCTCTATAACATAAGGGATAAGGTACACGATTATGTATGTATAATGAGGTCGATCTGTGGAGCGACCGAAAACGGGACCATGTGTGGCTATAGAGTGATATCAACTCTGGCTGTAGTGGACTTGTCCATTATACAATCGTTTTCCTTTCACTCCTAAGCGTGACCTCGAGTTCCTCTTAGACGAGGTATTCGCGACCAAAAGCCTTCAACTTCATCTTTAGTGTAGCTAGGTTGCGCAGTGGGGTCTATAACACGTGGTGACCGGAGATC
The DNA here is from genome assembly GCA_022578855.1 of Nemania serpens. Classification (NCBI taxonomy): domain Eukaryota; kingdom Fungi; phylum Ascomycota; class Sordariomycetes; order Xylariales; family Xylariaceae; genus Nemania; species Nemania serpens. The sequence continues at coordinate 148,989 of MU396698.1, forward strand.
GTGTGAGCGATAATACTCGAAAGAGAATCATATTCCTGAGGCTATTTCGTCAAATCTTGTGCCCGATTTAGTAATTATTTCTGCTGACCACTCTTTCCGCGCCAATGAAACTCCCTATTAAACCCACGAAATGAAAACCATTCACCATCCTTAGAACAATCCTTTCACGCCCTGTACCCATGAAATATCAAGCCTTTATTCGGCCGGATGGACATTGCTGTCCGGATAGTGGTCAGGCTTTCTAATTCCTATATGCATTGCCAACCTGTCCTGCGTCTGGTCTGCAGTGCCGCGGCCCGGATCATAAAGCAGATCATCGAACTCTGCTAAAATGTGGGCGTTATCAAGTTCTACAACAAATTAAATTAGATACGGGCCGTAAGTAATACTGTTTCAAACATACAGGGTTTGAAACAGCAGAAGAGGTACGTGACAGGGCGTAAAACTCATCTCTGGTTGCTGGAAACCCCTTAATTGGAGCACCTGTGAGAACAGAATAGAGAGGTAGAAGCTCATCACCGCCTGACGCGTTTCATGCCCGTGCAATACTATTGGTCTCACTATTCAGCTAGTTAGTTTTGTCCAAATCTACCTAAAAACGGCCAGCGGCCTACCGGGTAGCGATATTAATCCTGATAGTTTTCTCGAAGGTATTAATCCTTTTTATGAGATCAGTCTCGACAGACTCGATCTGTCTTGTCTGTCTTGTGAGATCAGTCCTGAGAGACTCGATCTTATCCCCTAGAACCTGTCCAAGAGGTTGGGTGATATTTTGCTGGATATTGTTGGCATTGGGTGCGGCCATGTTGGTTGGGACGCAGGCTAAACTACCCGGTAAGTACCTAAGTACGTTGTATGGGATGGTTTGTTGTAGGGGCTAGTATATATTGTAGTATACCTGAGACATGCTGTAGGATATAGTATGTTGTTGAAGAGGTGGAGAAGTCGAGGAATATATAGAGCGCGTGGGTTTATATAATTACCTTTTACAAAGTATCCCTTCGTTAGCTACCTATTAGGTATCCTTCTGTTGGCTAGGAAACGCCACTCTTGAGTGCACCTACCAGCAAACATGCGAAACACTTAATTCTACAGTAGAAGGCTCTATGTGGCATAAACTCCTCTATAACTACAGTACGAAGTATAATGTTGGTATAATGGGGCTTTTTTATAGGTGCAGTTGCAGTGCGGCCCACCATACAAATTGAAGTAGTCCCTTCCAACTCGGTACTTCCATACAAAGTACCTCTTCGTAGAAAACATTCTTTCTGCTGACTGGGATCCACAGTGGCACTGTGGACCTCCTTACAGTAGGTTGCATGTAATGGTTATATGACAGAATGACTAAATATTGCAATAACGAGTAAAGATATATCGGCGACATGGATTGGAAGTTTTAACTCCGGGGTAGCCGCAAATGCCACCAACAAGGCAACATGAATAGGTGCGCTGTTCAATCAGACCTTCTGCCCGTCGCACTCGCTGCAGCTTGCAATGCTGGAAAAACGGAAACGTGCCCCCGCGGATGATGCGTCGCGCTCGACCACGCTCAAGAGACCTCGTCATACCGTCGCTCCCGATCTGCTGTCGCCCTTGTCTGACGAGTTGCTCGTGCGCATTCTATCGTTCCTCCCGCTCCACGATCTCCTCAACCTCGCGCCGGTATCGGGCCGCTTCTATCGTCTCTCGGGCGACTCTCAGATCTGGAAGCGGCTGTACTATTCCCGGTTCGTGCTACCCCGCGCCCTTCGTCTCCCAGGCTTTCGGAACGGCTCGGCTCGCGGTGGTAAACTGCACTGTTCGTCGCGGAGGGCGATATGGGCAGACGGCCGGAAAGGTGGATGGGTAGACCTGCGCGCCGAAGACGGGGGCGGCGGAGAGGGCCGCAGTTGGAAGAGACAGTACAAGCTACGCCATAACTGGGCGCGGGGGCAGTGTGCTGTCGAGGAGCTGCAACTGGGAAACCAATGCGGGCTGCCGGAGACCAGCAGTTCGCCGAAGATGCTTGTCAAAGTCCTAGAGGGGATTGCGGTCACTGCGGATGCCACTACCGGCCTACGTGCGTGGGACCTGAAGACTAAACAACTCGTAGCTCAGACTCGCCTAGAGGAGGATGAGACCTGCGCACTACCGAGCTGCATGGCGCTGGACGGTCAGCTTCTGCGACAGAATAGCCTCGATATCGCCCTCGGGTTCGCCGACGGCAGTTTCGGTACCTGGCGACTACATATCGAACACAAGCAGATGGTCCGGAGGTATAAACACGAGGGTTCGAGCAACGGCGAAATCATCGGCGTCGCCCTGCTATACCCGTACATATTAACAGCCACCAAGTCTACTCTCATATCATTATACACGTTTGATTCCCCACCACCACCACCCGATGAAAGAGATGGCGTTGAAGATGGCGAGTTCAACGACGCAGCGACAGCTTCGGGCGGTGGAACTGCGCAAACATCATATGCGGAATCCCGTGCCCAACGCGGCTCGCGAGTACAAAACGCTCAGAACGAGGCATTAGCCGAGAAGAATGAAGAGCGGAAGTCGGCAACGCGTTCGCCGTGCCTTCTCACATCCTTGAAATCGCACACCTCTCGTGCGCCTCTTGCCTTGTCATTAAGACATGCAACAGGTAGCACCGTCGCTTCGATCGCTTATACATTCTCTACAATCCGGGGATGGTCGTTAGGAATCCAGGAGCTACATATACGTCCTACTAAATCTGGGGCAAACTCACGGCCCGAGATCGCAACGACGCAGCTAGCGTATACATTACCCGTCAATAAAACATCGCACGATATGCCTTCGCCGCCGCTGTCACCGGCTAGACGATCGCGCCCCGTTACGGCGTTTGCCGAGGATCACAACCAACCTGACCAGCTGGACGGGCCCACAAGCCTTTCATACACACATCCCTACCTTCTCGCAACACTACCCGATAATACGCTGATATTGCATCTATGCACGTCAGGCTCGTCGTCGCTGTCCATTTCGCCAAGTATTCGGCTCTGGGGCCATACATCAGGCATAAGCGATGCCGAAATCACGGGACGAGGCAAGGCAGTGAGTGTAAGTTGTCGCGGCGAGGAGATCCGAGTGTGGGAGCTAGAAGGGCGGACTAGTGGACGGAGTATCGAGGTTCGACCTATGGTCAAGACAGCGACAGGCCATGATGCCGCTTCTGAACGCCCACTTCGGGAGCATCTGAACGCGCGGTGGGATGATCGACGGAACTGGGTCGGCTTTGATGAAGAGATGGTTATCGTGCTTAAGGAATCCAGCGAAGGAAGAGAGAGTCTACTGGTTTACGACTTCACGTGAAATGACGAGATACCCAATTTTTGAATATATTCTGCTCGAAAACCCTAGCTTACTTGAGGACTATGTCAGTCGCGAGACATACCTACCTTAGTGGATAGGTACATATGTATATATGCAGAGTACGAAGTACGAAGTCCCCACAAAGACGTCATGTACCTAATATCCATGTCACCGTCATGCATTCAATACCTTGCAGCCCGACCTAGACCTTTCCGGGTTCCGCGAACTCCACTCCCATGTCCACGAGCCCACAAGCCGGCTTACCTCCATCTGCAAATGGTGCTCCAGTATACGAAGTACAGAAAACGCAGAAGAAGACCGACCGAGAGGCTATCGGATAGTAGCTTGTTATTTCGTCTACTTCAACAAGCTCTTCTGTCTTGAACCCCCAGTCGTTACCCCGGCATACACGGCGAAAAGGTGACGGTGACAGAGGGCGGGGGAGAGTGACGGAGGGATATGGAGAGTGAAATGGCCGAGAGCCACGACGGGTCTCTTCCGGTACTGAGTCGGAGAGCGGTAAGTGTGTGTCTCGCCTCGGGCGTCCGAGGGTCCCGACGTCACATTTCTGGTACCACATTGGCGCCACACCTACCGGCACGACCTGGCCTCTCCGCTCACGGCTGCGCCGATGCTGCCCTCCCACTGTCCTGTACCTGTACCGTACCTGTGCTTGGCTGATGATTTTGACATAGTGTGATCAATGCCGCTTGAGAAAGGTGACCACCCATCGCGCCAGATCAAGAGGCCGCAGGTGCTCTTGCATGCGTAGCGAGAGAGGGCTGACTGGTCAACTCTCTCTTTCCCCTGATAGATACGCTGTGATAAGGAGACCCCTTGCTCCAACTGCCGGAGCGCCAGACGGTCATGTAGCTCCACGGGTGCGGGGCAGAAGCCAAAGGAGCTGCGCCAGCGAGTTCTGATTTCCAGCCAGTAGTATGTGCAGTCCATTTGTGAGCTCCCTTTTGAGGTCTATGAGATGTGGTCGGGCTCGGTCAAGACATCGCCCTTCCATCCGGCATTCCGATTGTGGCATTCCGATTGTGGCATTCCGCCTTCCATGTCTTAGAGGCGATAGGGACATTTTCAGACGCTCGCTGACTCGCAATGCCTTGGTAAATAGCGAGCGGAAAATCGACCAGATAGAGGGCCGTCTGGAAGGTATCGAGAGTCTTCTCCGGCAATTGGTTTCTGCCCGATCGGCTTCGAGTGTCGAGAGCACCACGCACCCCAACCCCACTGCTCAATATGGGCAAATCCATGGAACCGAGACCTTGCGGGTAACTCCCTCGGGTATTGATAGAACGCCGTCGTCCGCATCTAGTCATGGAAATAGAGGCGTCTCTGCTTCGGACAAGGGAGGCGATGGCGACAATTCGAGCACCTTATTCGACCCCGAGGACACAGAAACCTTTGAGGGCAACTCGTCACTGGCGGCTCATACCGCCTTTGCCTCCGAATTTCGTAAGTAGTCTAATGTCGCCTTTTCCCGGCTCATTCTCCGTTGCGGTCTGGAAAGTCACAGCGGCTATACCGTCTCGTTCCAGTCCAGGTTCAGATGAGAGGAAGATAGACACTTCGATCCCCTTTTCGTCCAAAACCCGGCCTCAGGCAGACTGATATGATCTTGTTCCATAATAGTGGCAGATGCCGTCCGCAAGACGACGCTCGGGGATGGTCGCAGCATCAACCCAAAATTCGATGCGGCGCTGAACTCGTTGCGGCAGATCATCGACATGCAGAACCGGAGCCGCCAGCGGTCGACGGCCGGTGTGTGGTCGCCAGCACCGAGCATCACGAATCCTCTGCCAGAAGGTGAGTCCGGGGAAGGTAACGCCTCGGGCCGCAAACATTTCCCGAGGACGAATCTTCGAGACCTTCCACTACCCCCCATGCCGCTTGTTCGCGAACAGTTGAGCGAGATGAGACGTAAGCTGAATCCAAATATGCTCTTGTCATGGCAACCCTTCTGTACAAGCAGCAGAGGTACATCGTGCGATGGCCCGATAGGAAACCACGAGAAGGGTTGGTGTGAAGCCAGGTAGCTAACGCATCCGGCTCAGATGGCCCCGTACCCGTAATGCTCGCCATCCTCTACACGTTCATAGACTACGAACACTTCGCGGATCGTTGTCGACAGCTGTACTTCGCGACCGACGCGCTTTCGGAAGCGAGCTTCATCATCGTGAACGCGGGGTTCACGTATATCTTCTTCGAGGCGTCGCTGAAGACTGAAGACCCGGCCAAGAAGGCACGTTACAAAGAGTGTCGCGCCATGTCGCAGAACAACCTCGAGATCGCGCTGGCACAGCTTAACATGATGATGCCCGCCACGGCGGAGAATATTGAGGCCCTACTCATGGGCGTAAGTGATCCAATCATTTTTTTCCCGTTTTCACATTTCCGATAGCCCGGAGAGGCGAATTGAGCTATTCATTGCTTCAGCTGACACATCAACGTATCCAGGCCAGCTTCTGCATTGACGAATCTCGAGCCTCGCTAGCATGGATCCTCGTGTCCCGAGCTGCGCATAGTACGTCTTCCTTACCCCTCCTCCCTCGCTCCGAAAAACTATCCAGCGATTCTATCTATCCTATTCGTTCACTCTTTCGCAAGACTAAGCTTGGTTCCGCGCAGTGTGCCGCACCCTCGGCTATCACCAACTCCACACCATGAAAGACGACAAGCCGCAGATGAAGGCGGACAAGTCCCTCCTCTTCTGGTGTACCTACATGCTGGATAAAGCCCTCTCCCTACGTCTAGGCCGGGCTTCCGTGCTACAAGACTACGATATCTCCCTCCCACATGTGACGCCCGACGCAAAGGCGGCGTACCCGGGCAAGGAAGTCATGACGCTCTGGATCCAGCACGCGCGCGTGTTGGGGCGAATCTACGAACGGTTGTACTCCCCCGGCGCGCTGCGCCAGCCCGAATCTATGCGCACCGAGCAAGTCTCCGTTCTCGCGGCGGAACAGCACCGCCTCATGTCCGAATCCATGGCCCTCCTCCGTGAATTTGAGACGGCCACGGGTGGCGAGGAGAGGATGTTCGCGATCACGCTCAAGTCCGATGAGGTATCGTACCTCGCCAGCCTCGCGCTAACCTACCGAGCTCTGCCCCCAAACGGCTCGCGCAGTCGGACCTTCGCCGACGAATGCATAGACGCGGCGCGGGCGTCGATAGCCAGCCATCTGGAAGCGACGGAGCTCATGGACGAGCCGTCGTTAAAAATCGTATACATCCACTGGACAATCCTATATGCGCCCTTTATCCCTTTTATCGTGCTATTTTGCCTCGCCATTGAGACCTCGGACGCCGGGGACCTCGCGCGGCTCTCGGCCTTTGTGAGCTCTCTGGAGCCCGCATGCGAGGTGTCTTCGTCGGTGCGAAAACTGCATCGGCTCTGCCAGGTGCTGTACAATGTGGCGGAGCTGTACGTCCAGGCCAAGGCTGCGGAGCCGGTGGGTGCGGGAAGCGAGTTCGACGTCTACCTCTCTCAGCTGGGGTTCATGCCCGTTGATGAAGGAGCCGGGGGCATGATGGGGGTGCAGGCGACGGGCATGGAAGATGGGGACGAGGCGATGCTAACCAGAGCCATCGCGCAGACAAATCAGTTGGAGGACTGGTTCTCCGGGAAGAATTACATGATGGGGCTGTTGGAGGAAGACCTCTCGGGGATTGATCCCATGGCGTGGCGTCCGTGACGTGGTGGGCTCGATGCCTTGATGAGGAGAAAGCCGTAATCAAGATGATCCTGTATTAATAATGGTAGAAGTATTCGGATTGGACATTCTGTATTTGTCAGGGAGCGGTCATGTTACACAAACACTACTCGGTTGTACTAAATACGAGACGAGGAACGGGACGACAAAGGGAACATTGAATTCGCACTCGGTCTCGCTTGTGGCCGCTGTAGATTCTGGTATCCTACCATCAAACGGCGGTACCACTTCTCGACCCTTACACCGATTAACAAGACGCATTGGACTGTTTTGATATAGCTATGTACTGGCAGGTGAGGCCCTTTCGATCAAGTCTGTTCGTCTGTTCGTCTGGCGCTTGATCCTCCCCCTATCCGCATCGATCTAGCCTACGGCGCTCTATTTCCCTAGCCTCTCCGCCTCGAGTTCCCGCTCCGCGGCTCGGTAGTACTTGGCGGTGTCGACGCCGTGCTGGTTGTGGTTGACGAAGTTGAACCAGGGGAGGACGGATGTGAAGAGGGCGGAATAACGGGACTGCCTAGCGGCAACGCCCTGCATGTGCGGCGTCAATTTGCTCTCGCCGTACAGGGGCTCGCCGGACTTGACTTTGGCCACCATCTCCTTCATATCCAGCTCGACTTCGCGAGCGTTCTCGGACATGCCGTAGAACCTTACTGTGAAAAGTACGCCATCCACGTTAGCCCTGCCCGCCTGTCCTGGCAGGATGATTGCGCGATAGGAAATAACACCACGTACAGCACGACCGTTCGTAGAAGTATAAGAAACCGCCTATGGCTCCGAGGACACCCGTGAGACGCATGGCCTGGGCGAAACCTCCACGGCCGACTTGTGAGGGGGCCAGGCGCTCCATGGCGAAAAGGAGACCCGGGCCGGCGGCGGCGGCCGTCACGCCATGTAGGTAATCTGATGTCCGGGCATACCCCACGACCCTCTTGAAGTGCCTATCGACGGAGGGACGTCACACATGTCAGCGAGAGATGGCATCGATACGTGAGACGGACGAGGGCGGCCATGTGCGGGGGTTTCGGGGCGGGCAAAGCGAAAACGTACGGGTCATTGTCGATGAGCTGCAGAGCGGCATTAGCATGATCATATAAGTATCCAGGCGGGAAATGGGAGGGAGAGGGGAGGAAAGGGGAGGAACGGACTGGAAAATCGGTCTTGACGACCTTGCTGGGAATGTAGGTCTGTTGGGTAGGGGTCGCCATTTCTGTTCCGAGTCAATTGCGCTGCCCAACAGCTCCGATGGCTATCATGGCAGTTAGCTTGAGATCGAATCTCAAGCTTCGAATCACAAGTTCCTAAGATGGAAGGCTTAGGTAAGCCGCTTGACGCATTGACCACTTGTTTTAGCGGCATCATTTACATCATACGGTATCCAAGTACCAAAGTACTGGACCCACACACACTAGCCCTGTTAGTGTCCATTAAAAGATGTTACTTTGCAGCTCCCCACCAATTCCATCCGGACAGCACACGCGCTTCCGAATGGCTAGACGCGTCGAAGTAAGAACTAAGTACTTAATATTACACATTACACTTCCTGCCAGAAATCAAATCCATCCAACGCGCTGCATACGGCGAAACACACCTAACAAAGTCGTCATGGCTTCACGATTAGTATCGAGATCAGCCGCACCCCCCACGCGGCCCGTCAATGACATCGACAACTACGATGTCGACGACGACGATCCGTTCGCCGACTCCGGAGACGAGGCTGCCAAGAAGACCGCCAGCGCAGATACACAGTCCAAGAAGCGCAAAGATGCCAGTGGTCTCGGTATCGATGAGGCCGTCTCTGTCAGCAAGAAGCCGAGAGTCCCACGAGTCAAACTAGACGAGACAAGACTGCTATCGGATAACGGGATACCTAAACTGCGAACCAAGGCCCGGAGCCTCCACTTCAAGGGCAAAGGACACGAGGTAGGTGTGCGCACGAAGGAAACCCCACCGAATTTCCTTGGACCATTTCTGTCACGCGAGCTCCCTCTCACTCACAACTGATCCCATAGTTCTCCGACACTGCCCGGCTCTTGTCCTTCTACCAGCTCTGGCTCGACGATCTCTTCCCCAAGGCCAAGTTCCTCGATGCCCTCAGCATGGTAGAGAAGGCCGGTCACAAGAATCAGCTGCGATTGAAGCGCATACAGTGGATCGATGAGGGAAGGCCCAAGCCTGCTGGATTCGAGGATGGCGATGATGATGTCTTCGGCGACGCGAATCAGCCCGAAGAGCGGGAACCTGCCGTCTTCCCAGCCAGAATTGCCCCCATATTTCAGAATAGTGTTGAGAAACGCGCCAAGACGCCGGCCGGAGACGACCCATTTGACGATGTAGACATCTACGATGCGAGCCCCAGGCGGCCGACAAACGCGACATCCGCTACGGTATCGGTATTTGGGAATGGCGCCAGTGCCACACAAGCAAACGAGATGCCCGACGAGGACGATCTAGATGCCCTGATGGCGGAAGAGGAGGCGCAGCGGACCACATCAACATCCTCCATATTTGGCAACGGGAAGACGACGCGGACAGTGCCGACACGGCCTGAGCCAGACGACGACGACGACCTAGATGCGCTCATGGCAGAGGCAGAAGCCGAATCGTCTACCGCGAGACCCGCAGAGCTTGCAAATCGAAGGCCAGCTAGAAGAGCCATAATAGACGACGACGAAGACGATCTAGATGCGCTCATGGCGGAGGCGGAGGCGGAGGGCGCGACAGCCAAGAAATTACCACATCACGAACCCAGCGCCGGACCTACGAATCATGAAGTAGACGAGGACGAGGAGGCCGCCATGGCAGAGATGGAAGGACTGTGGTGATATAGTGGTAACCTAGGTAGTGCACTATGTGAGGGAGAGTGAGAGTGAGAGTGAAGTGTCAGTTTGAAGAAGCATGGCCTGGCGTTTTTCTAGTGTTTGTGAGATGATTGCTAGCATTTTCACGTCTTACGAATTCTGGAGTTTAGTATTTGCTCGCTCTCTGTTTTGGCATTCTCTTGAGGCAATACACTACGGGATCATCAATATCACATGGTACCAGACATCCATGATGATATACATATATGGGTTTGATGGTGCACTGTACCTTGTACAAGTACACACCTGTCTGGAAGAGCCCTCCTGGAGGGGTCTTGTGGGGCGGAGCTATGACGTGTTTGGCGGGGTATGAGCAGTGTAAGCCGTCTTTAGATTAGCGATACCCTAACCTATCTAGGCTAGGGCGCAAGGAGCTAGTACCTTGGTTAGTCTGGCACCTAACATATGGAAGTATGGCTCTCACAGATCCATAATTACTTCTTAGCGAATAGGTACTTGTTGCCAGGCCTTAAATATCCCCAATACCTACCTCTAGTACGAAGCGTCAGATCTAGATGTCCGTGGCCGGTGATAGCCTGGATTAGACCACTGCCATCTTCATTGTCACCGCCATGGCGTCTACGGACGGTCCGGGGCTCGTCGAAGCCATGCGGAAGCTTCACCTCGTCGATGCCGCCAACGACTTCAACATCGACGACGTCCTCTTCCAGCAGAGGCCGAGGAAGCGCGTGAAGCAAGACCCCGTCGAGCTCAAGGCCGAGCTCGAGAAGAAATACCTCACGCCGTCCAACACCTTCTCCACCGAATGGCTCAACCGCCTGCAGCAGCGATGGGACAGCCCTGCCGACCTCACCGAGCTCTTCCGCATGGCGCCCACGCAGACGCGCACCGTCACGCGGTTCCAGCGCCAGGGACTGGAGGGCAGAGTCACTGGCTACAAGAACGTCACCGTCCCGGCCAACAGCGCCACCGCCAAGAACTCTACCTCCCTCCTGCGAAAACCTGGGAGTCGTGTCGACTTCGTGCGAGGCGCCGCCGGTTTCTTCCCATTCGCGCCGGGTGGCCTGGATGGCGTCGAGGCTACCGCTGCTGCCGAGGAACAGATGCTGCGGTCCGCGACGGCCGCAGGCGAGGGGACCAAGAATAAACTCGAGCGCGTCATCAAGCTTGGTGCCGAGGGTGGTCTTCTCGAGGTAGCCCCGGGGCTGGATCGAGGCATCGACTTTAGCAAGAAGAAGTCAGCCGTCAACGAGAAGGCGGCCAGGGCGATCGAAGCGGAGCTGGACCGAGAACCGGAAGACAGTCCTGAAAAGGGTGAGGCCGATGATGACGTTAGCCCACCCGACGGCATCGAAGAGGAGCCGAACGATGATGAGGACAAAGATGACGACGAGGACATTGATGCCCTGCTGCCCGTCGAGTTCCCGGCCCTGGAACCACACGCGAAACTGGCCGCGTCGAGCGCGAGGAAAGCCGGCCGGGAGTGGGCGCATATGGTTGACATCAACAGGGAGATCCCCAATTTTCGAGAATTGGTGCCCGACATGGCGAGAGAATGGCCCTTTGAACTCGATATTTTTCAAAAGGAGGCTGTTTACCATCTGGAAAACGGTGATTCCGTCTTCGTGGCCGCTCATACCTCGGCCGGCAAGACTGTCGTGGCAGAATACGCCATTGCCTTAGCCGCACGCCATATGACCAAAGCCATCTACACATCGCCTATCAAGGCCCTGAGCAACCAGAAGTTTAGGGACTTTCGGGAGACCTTTGACGAAGTCGGCATTCTGACCGGCGACGTTCAAATCAACCCCGAGGCGAGCTGTCTGATCATGACGACGGAAATTTTACGCAGCATGCTCTACAGGGGTGCCGATTTGATCCGTGACGTCGAGTTTGTCATTTTCGACGAGGTTCATTATGTGAACGATTTTGAGCGAGGCGTTGTTTGGGAAGAAGTCATTATCATGTTACCCGAGCACGTCACACTTATTTTGCTCTCGGCGACCGTGCCGAATACCTACGAGTTCGCGTCGTGGGTCGGAAGGACAAAGCAGAAGGACATCTATGTCATCTCCACACCCAAGCGGCCTGTGCCCCTCGAACACTATATTTGGGCCGGCAAGAATATACACAAGATCGTGGACCATCAGAAGAAGTTCTTGGAAAAAGGTTGGAAGGAAGCCGACCAAGCCATGCGTGGCAAAGACAAGGTGCTCCCGCCCCCCGTTGCCGCACGCGGCGGGGGCAGTCAGCAACGCGGTAACCAGAGAGGCGGCAGCACTCGGGGTGGCAACCAGCAGCGCGGCGGTCAGCGCGGCGGTGGTCAGCAGCGAGGCAGAGGTGGTGGTGGTCCTCCTCGGGCCGGCCACGGGCCAGGTCACATGGGTCGTGCGGGACGACCAGGTGGATTCACATCAGTTGCTCAGGACAAGAACTTATGGGTTCACCTCGTGCAATTTTTGAAGAAGCAAAGTCTTCTGCCTGCCTGTATCTTCGTATTTTCCAAGAAAAGATGCGAAGAAAATGCAGATGCGCTAAGCAACCAAGACTTCAGCACTGCTCAAGAAAAGAGCCATATTCACATGATTATACAAAAGTCTATCGCACGGCTACGTCCGGAAGACAGGGTTCTGCCCCAAATTATTCGTATGCGGGACCTCCTCGGCCGAGGGATCGCCGTGCATCATGGCGGATTGTTACCTATTGTCAAGGAAATCGTTGAAATTCTCTTCGCTCAGACGCTGGTGAAGGTGCTTTTCGCTACCGAGACCTTTGCTATGGGCCTCAATCTCCCAACGAGAACCGTCGTGTTCTCGGGCTACCGAAAACATGACGGCCATTCGTTTCGGAATCTGCTTCCCGGCGAGTATACCCAGATGGCAGGCAGAGCGGGTCGCCGTGGTCTTGATCCCGTCGGGTCTGTCATCATCGTCCCTCCTGGGGGTGGCGACCAGGCGCCGCCCGTACTTGATCTTCAGAAGATGATTCTGGACCCGCCTAGCAAGCTGCAGTCTCAGTTTCGTTTGACCTATAACATGATCCTAAACCTGCTCCGGGTCGAGGCATTGAAGATTGAAGAAATGATTAAGCGCAGTTTCTCTGAGCATGCCACCCAACAGCTTCTGCCAGAACACGAGAAAGCTGTGAAGCTATCTGAAGCGGATCTCGCCAAGATCAAGCGAGAATCTTGTACTATCTGTGATGCGGCCATGGACCAGTGCCACCAGGCAGCTATGAATTATAAACAGCTGACACAGGAGCTGTACAAGGGTCTCATGGGCATACCTCTCGGCAAGAAGTTGTTCTCTCAGAGGCGCTTGATCGTCTGGAACAAGGAGGGCGTGCGGACTCCCGGCATCTTACTCAATGAAGGTGTCAGTACCAAGGTGTTGAGCGGTCAACCGACGGTCCACGTATTCGAAATCAAGACGGGGCGGGAGACTCGAGACTCGTCCGATATACTTCCCTTCATAAAGGACTTCAGACCACTTCTCAAATCGCTACCGCAGCAGAAGAGGAACATCGTGGCTAAGACGCTTCACGTGCCCTTGGGCGACGTCGAGTGCCTTACTACGACGCTCGTGGAAGGTATCATTCCCGACTTCTTCCAGGGGGGCGAAAGCAGAACTAAAGCCAAGGAGAAGATGTTGAAAATTTGCAAGAACTGGGAGTCAGATATCTGGGACGAAGTGAGCTTCGCGAAAATCAAGAGCTTGAACTTGCAGGAGATTATACAGAAACGCCAGCAAGAGGCCACGGATATTGCTAGGACGGCCAGCATGCAGTGTCCCAAGTTCTTAAAACACGTGAGTCTTCCATCTTGTTTTCGCCTTCAAAGCGAGCCCGATAACTTTCTCCTAGCCTCGCCACCACAGCCAATATCCGTCGCATAACTAACATCATCGCAGTTCGCCATGTGTCATGACCAATGGCTTATCAAGGAACACATTTCATCGTTGCGCCAGGCTCTCTCCGACCAGAACCTTCAACTGCTTCCCGATTATGAGCAACGTATTGAAGTGCTAAAAGACCTCTCATTCATCGACGCAGATACTCGTATTCAGCTCAAGGGCAAGGTAGCCTGCGAGATTCACTCGGCAGACGAACTAGTACTCACCGAACTCATCCTCGACAACGTTCTGGCCGACTACGAACCCGCCGAGATCGCCGCATTGCTCTCCGCATTCGTCTTCCAAGAGAAGACGGAGTCCGTCCCGAACCTCACGGGTAGCCTCGAGCGGGGGATGAAGACGATCATCGAGATCAGCGAGAAGGTAAACACGGTACAGACACAGCGGCAGGTGATCCAGAACTCCGAGGACAGTAATGACTTTGTCTCGCGGCCGCGGTTCGGGCTGATGGAAGTGGTGTACGAATGGGCGCAAGGCATGAGTTTCAAGAACATCACAGATCTAACGGACGTGCTCGAGGGCACCATTGTGCGGACGATTACGCGGCTGGACGAAACGTGTCGCGAGGTCAAGAACGCAGCTCGGATCATTGGCGATCCGGAATTATACCAGAAGATGCAGACGGCGCAGGAGATGATCAAGAGGGATATCACGGCCGTGGCGAGCTTGTACATGTAAAGACCTTGTTGTGGGCGAGTTCGATAGAGACACGCAAGGTTATGATCCAGCTAGGCATGCTAATTATCATGTCTCAGTCTTTTAGCTAGACGAAAGAGAGGGCGTTGTACCATTGCCAAGAACGTAATGAGTGGTGTTGATTCTATCAGGGCCTATGAGTACTCCTAGCCACCTAACAGAACTCTTGGATCATCTGTAGGGAGTACTTACAGTAAGTGATTACCTCATGCCAAGGTGCAAATGACACAGCTTAGCCGATCCAGGTAGAAAACAGAGTTTTAAAGGAAGCTATGGTAAAAATAGCGCAGTCGAATTTAAAGTGTTGGAAGTCATAACAGGACATATAGTATTACTCACTTATCCTTTCAGTGCGGCTTGTCATGTCGTCATGTCGTCATGGAGCGGGGAGCGGGGAGCGGAGGGAATGGCATGGAAAAGATTTAGGGATGCTTTTCATCTTCACTTTCACTAGATAAAGTAGGCAGGCAGATAACCCATAATCTCGCTGCTCCCGGTATACTGGGTACAAAGGTCACTGTTACAAGCATATGGTCGAGTGGTGGGCAATCGGAGTTTTTGTTTTCGATCGAAAGGCTCCGCGGGCATTATGATGTACACCAATTCTCATGGTGATTCATAACATGGCAATTGGCCGTAGCTCACTTGGAAGGCCACACGCCTGGAGATAAAAGCGGGCAACGCAACACACACTGACACTAATGGGATTCGAATTGTCTACACGTCTTATCAAGAACAAACAATATAACCTAAATCCCTAGATGACGGTGTCTGAAACTCTTTACGTTGACAATGCCATGAGTGAAATCTTGCGTGTTTGTATACTACCTAGTGTAGAGCGGCAACCTAGTCCAAACCTACGTGGATGGGATCTTAATCTCGACAGGGGTCGTTCCAAAACGCATTATAGGCGTCCGATGCTAGGTCGCACATGACGATTGGACTCGTCATGGAGATTTCTCAGCCTATGAGAGAGAGGCGTCCAGAAGCACTCGTCGCGATGACGAGGCTAGGGTCCGGCGAAGAGCTCCGGTATCAATTGACCTGCAGAGGTATAAGTATACCCATTGCCAGGCACCGAAATGGAACAAGACCATCAGGAACAAGACCGGACATAAACACTCCAATCAAAACATACCAGATTCAACAGAATCAATCAATCAATCAATCAATCAATCAATCAAATAGCTGCTACATTACAGCACATATTTTCACCCATCACCAACACCCCTGAGACCTGAAAACTCACCATGGACGCCGCATCGACCGCATTCAACAAGATCCTGCACCCTGGTGCCAGAAAGGAAGATGAATCCCTCTCGCCCGGTAGTAGCGGTGACCAGCAGGCGGCATCGGTAGACAAGGACACGGCGCCAGCAGTCGAGCACGAAACGATCCACAAGAGGCACGAGCAACGGGAGCAGAAGGTGGTCGACAGAGAACGGCATCAGGATCACTACAAAACCACCGTGCAGCCCCTGAAGGAGCGCGAGGTGATGCCCGAGCGACACGTGCACGAGCAAGCCGACGTCCGCCATAAACACGTCGACAACGACCGCGAGCATGACGCCAAGGTCATGCTCGAGCGGAAGCAGGGTCGATTTCAGGATACGCAGCAGGAGCGCGAAGCCCGAGTCGAGACGACCAAGGAGCCGACCGTCACGTCTGAACGCACGCACCACCATCTCCACGAGACAATTCAGCCAGTGGTTGAAAAAGGTATCTTCTCATCCCAATTCCCCACCTCCCACCACCCACGTCGTTATTCCTGGTCTCGGCGGCATGTATGGCTAACACGAGATAGAAACGGTGATACCGTCCGTTACGCACAAGAAGATCCCCATCAAGGAGACGATCCAGGATCCGTCCCTCGACGAGGGCATCACTATCAACGAGGCGATGTCCAAGGAGGAATTTGAAGCGCGCCTGAGGAAGTGATAGGACATGTAATTTGCACACCTGCGCGGGACGTGTCGCTAGGTTCCTAATATTATGGGCGAATAAAAGAATTAGGCATGGAAATGGTATTGCATGATGTATTACTTCTCTAACATGCTTTTGCAGCTCAACTCGAATGCAAATCAAGCTTAGGCTTAAACATGAGTTTCCGTAATGCGCATGATTTATGCAGTCGGAAAATTACGTCCACCTTCCACTCCAATAGTGCCAAGCGTTCATGTCCATGTAATCATCAGTAGAACTACCAAAGCTCTTGTCTTTGTAAGGAAAAGATTTTTTTTTTGTTTTTTTTTTATTTTTTTTTTTTTTTTTTTTTTTTCATTTCCCGTTTCTGTTTCTTGAGAAAAGGTCCGTATTCGGGCTACAACCGTGTGCATGCCGATGGTCGCATGAGAGTCCTGCTACGACACATAAGTGGACCTTGAGTCTTGAGCTTCAGCGAGGCGTATGAAGGAAGGTCAAATGACGTAGAGGACCCGGCACCCGGAGCCTCGAGTCCGGTTCCATGTATCGAAGCGTCATGGCTATCATGTATTTCTTTCTCCGAAAGTATCAAGAAGCAGTTTCGAAGCGGTATCCGCCTGTACTTACTCTTAAAACCAAGGTAGTTCCCCGACTAGTTCTCGAGGGGTGTTTCGACGAGACGATTCGACGAATGTTGCAAGCCGCAAGTCAATCCGATGTACTATCAGAGGTACTTTCAGATCCTGAAATGGGCCGGCTCGTACCGGTACCCATCAATTCTGACCTCGTAGCCACCCGTGACACCAAGTGGCGATTCACAGCGTTTAAAGCCTATAAGCGGCCGTCGAACGTGGACCATGGTTCCGTCGGGCATCGTCTTGATGCTTTCGATGGTGGTCTCAGGGTCGAGAATGGTGAAGATGGCCCGCATCAGGAGAGTGGCTGCTCCGACGCTCAGAGCCGCGGGCGATGTGGCGCCCTGCATGAAGATGAGCGTGAACCAAGCGACGACCAGTGGCAGTGCTATGACGACCATGAGCCAATCTGGCCATGGACGGCGGTATACCGTCTGGGGCATCTCGGGTGAAGGTAAAGGGGAGATGATGAATCGAGAGCGCGGTTGGCAGGTACGGAGTACCTAGATGATTGAGAGACGAGAGAAGACTCCGGCTATAGAGAATCAGACGGGGGACCGGTTATGTAGATCGAATAGATATAAAGAGAGTGATTCGGGACCTACGATGTGGACGGAATGACTGCAAAAGTGCATGTGTGCAGGAGAGGTTGTTGTTTCGGTGCAGGACAGAGAGCATGTACCTGGGTGTGGTGCGGTACATATATGTTAGGCCTGCAACATACGTAGAACTTTAGTACTTCGTGCCTTGTGGTACTTGTACCACCCTGCAGTGACTTCAGTAGGTGCTACGCCGCTAATGTACACTATAAGTACCTTATTGCCGTCGGCGATGCATGCTCTGACGATATCTGGACCCAAGAGTCTACCTGATGAAACAAATCAGCTGATGCGCGGGTTACGCAAACTAAAGCAGTGCTTCAATTTGCCCAATGAGAATCTCCTATGATACCACAACCATAACTCATCAGAAGCAACCGAGAGCCTCAGCGGGTCGATGGTGCAGCTCTCGGTTCACCCTTGCCTGAGGAATGAATTACGGCCTGATACCGAAACATCTGCCATTGCAATGATTGGACACATTGCATTTCTGATCCCGAAAGTCACAACCCAGTAGTGAAGTTGAGATGGATCGGTTGATATTGTTAATTACTCTTTAAGTATCATCTAGATGAACCCGAGGCAGCCACCAGAGGTGATATTGTAAGCCCAGGACGACGTTCTTGACGCGCATTATCGCCACAATTCGACATACCCTCTCCCAGTTTCATCTTTGGCCGTCGGAGGCTCTAGTTCGTCGCACATGGAAACCTTTGCGACTTGACCCAATTGCACATGACTGCGCCGACACAGCTGCAGCACAGGCATGCCTATATCGACCTCGCCGTTAGCACGTCGTGTCTGTGCCAGACAGGAACGCGAAGACATGGCTTGATCACGGGGAACTTCTTTACCTTCCTCTGCCTATCGGCATTGTCCTTCCCATCAATGCATTGCAGCGTCTGGGCGTTCCATCGGAACTGGTTGTAGCAGGCGTTGGCATCGATGACAGCCGCGCAATCATCGCTGGCTATCATCTCCTGTGTACATGTCTGTGCCTGGCCGAATGCCAGAGCGGCCGAGAAGAGCACGAGCGCGGCTGAGAGCTTCATGGCTCGGTGAGTGCGGGATGCGGGACGGGATCGAGTCGAACTGGTGGTCGAGGACAGACTGCGGGGACGACTGGTCTGCCGAATGAACGATGAACGATAATTCGCGCCTGGGACTTTTTTCTTCTCAAATAGCTCTTCGGGACTGACCTGGATGACATCAGAACAGTTATAATGACAACCTACCACCACGTCAACTTTGACATGGTGGCCTCGTCAGGTTACGATAACCCCGACGTTGGCTTGGCCTGCTCGATTTAGCCGAGCAGACGACGGGCGATCCGTCTCAAAAATAGAAATGCATATTGAAACGGGTAGCTGGGGCCATTGCCAATTGCCGGAAGACATGTTGGCATGATGAATATATCTTGCTTTGATCACATGCGTACAGAAGGCTACGTATTGGGCAAGAAGCAGTCCAATACGGCAAGTCTGGAGACGCTGAATCTCATTGTGTGGTATTTGATAAACCACTTGCATGAGAGATCATCGGTTATAAGCAGCTAGAACGTCCACGAGCAGGGAAATAGCTTATTATTATTACCTTGCCTCGTGTTTTCTGAGTGCCCCCAGGACATATTCATGAAGTCACCAGGCATGGAATCCGGGCTGTGACGAGAGTGACGGCAGCTAAAGTAGAAACCTTTGCTAGAAATCGTATATATTAGGCAAGCCGGAGTCCGAGCACCAGTGCATGGAAAGTAAGTCGCTGTTCTCATGATACCAAGGAGATGTTGTCGGTCTGAGCAGGTCAGGGGCACCATGGCATTGGCTTACAAGTCCCGAACCAGTCATCTCCCTCCACATTACCCGGTGTCAATATTGGCCTGCTCGCCAATTACATGAAGTTCCGATATTGATTAACTGATTTTTCCGAGCCTGGGCATCGAGATGGGAGTCTGTAGAAGCAGGAGGACTACGGCAGTAGTTCGTGCGGAAGCATCTAGTCGTTAATATGTTCGAGAGCATGGCTAGCTATGAAGACGAGCCTCCGCCTACTTTTGCTAAATACGAATCTCACGACAATACCATCATCACCATCATCCTCACCTTTCTCGTCACTTCAGCCATCATTAAAGTGTCACGTCAAAGAGAGAACACCAAGATGACCTTGAATTACTTCGTCGCCGCCTTGGGGCTGCTCGCGCCCGCAAGCGCGCTCCTTCGATTCCCTTGCTCTCAGCTTACCGTTCAACGTCTGGATCCCCTCGTCAATCCGGGCCAGAATCCCTCAGCTCATATTCATCAGGTTGTCGGAGGAGTGAGTGTTTCTCTGGCTGATACAGTATAATGTAAAGATACTCATATGTTGCAGAACTCGTTCAATATTACCATGAACGCAAGTCACGATCTAGTGAAACTCTCGACCTGTACTTCCTGTCAGTTCTCTGAGGACTTCTCAAACTACTGGACTGCTGTTCTCTAGTAAGTGGTCGTGATATCGCGTTTCTTCTTTTTGGTGTTATCAATAGTATGAACACTCGTTCAAGTTCGACATTGATCACAGTTTTGCGACTTGCTACATCTCTACTACGTTTACATTGCACACTCGATACGACAACCGCTGACCCGAGTATAGTTATCGTGCAAAGAACGGAACATTCAAGCGAGTGCCACAGATGGCTCAAGACAATTCGCAAAACCAGGGCGGCATGGTACGTCCTAGTCCCAAGGACCGCCTACGTATTCCTGAGATGGACTAACTTCCCCTTCAGATGGTCTACTACATGACCGACGCGCTGTTTGACACGGCCCAGAAATCCACCGTGACGGCTTTCAAGCCCGGCTTCCGCATGCTCGTCGGCGACTCCTACTTCCGCGACCGTGACGACGCCCGGAAATGGCGCCAGTTGACGTATACCTGCATGCAGAACTCGGGCACGCGCGCGCCCGAGACGGTCAACTTCCCCGCCAAGGCCTGCCCCTACGGCATCATGGCCAACCATCGCTTCCCCACCTGCTGGGACGGCAAGAACCTCGACTCGCCCAACCACCAGGACCACGTCGCGTACCCCGAGACCGGCACCTTCGAGTCCGGCGGCCCCTGCCCGGCCACCCACCCCGTCCGGCTGCCCCAGATCCTGCTCGAGACCGTCTGGGACACGCGGCAGTTCAACAACATCGACCCCTCCGACTTTGCCAACGGCAACCAGCCATTCGTCTGGTCCAGCGGCGATCCGACCGGGTTTTCCGACCACGCCGACTACGTCTTTGGCTGGAAGGACGACTCGCTGCAGAAGGCCATGGACGGACACACGTACGTCTCTGCGCCGATGCTCAAGACGCAGACGGTTCAGCAGCAGAACCAGTGCAAGGTCGCGGATATGGTTCACGAGACGTTTGATGGCTGTAAGTCTCGAACCCAAACATCAGTCCCCTTTTCGAGTTTCAAATTCTGTTTGAACCCATGCTGACGATGCTGGATCTTAAAGGGCTCAAGGAACTCCCCGGCACTAACCCCGTTATGAAGAAGAGGGAGTTCAGGGCCTAAGGGTAAAATCTAATCTGGGTTCACGGCGGGCGGTCGTCCGTCGACCTTGGTGGAACGGTAGACTCTGGGCTCTCTAACGTCTGCCTCTGATATCTCATCACTTCAGATGTTACTTTCGATCTATCTCGGCCTTGGTAGCTTCATGTAGCAGGCGGGAGAAGTGTTACGAGTTGAACTACGATGATTTGCTCTTTAATATCTTGAATAACTATGTGACTTTTACATTGCGTAGAAGGTAATTCATGTAACAAGATGGAACATATATATACTACCTGCTTCCTTCATTCTACTCCCCTTTTTCCGTCGTGGTAGTTTGGATCGCCTAGCGCCCAGCTTTGAAGTAGAAATATCGAAATGCCAGTCTATCACAAACGGGATACAGAGAGTTTGGGTTTGGTAAATTGAGTCCGAGGCAATGCGGGAAGTAAGAGAGCATTCGGAACTCGAGGTCTTTGGTTTACACGGGAAACTGTTTATGCCCGCTGGAGACTAGGATAATGAAACAGAGACAATCAGTACAAGTGTTATAATGTAATATACCGAGATATTACCCAGAAGAATGAATTGGGTCCTTGATTTAACTAGGATGACCATGACGAATATATGCATGCCATCGCGATCAATGTTTCGCCATCAATGTTTCGATCATATGAATGCCATCTAAGTATACTCGAACCGCCCTTGTCTCTGGCGCATCAAAATAGCGTGTTAAGAGAAATGCCGCCCGAATCCCTAACGCCGAACAACCCCGATAACCGTAAAGTAAAATATATCTCATTCAAGACGTAAGGCGCGCGGCACCTGAGAGTCATGTCATGCCTCGTACTCCCCGCTCTTATTTAACAAAGGTCGGCTCTCATCAATCAGCGCGCCAGACCTCTCCTCATCGCCCCCTCCACCCCCCGATGCATCGGGATCATCATCCTTAGCCTTCTAAGCCCTGAGCGCCCTTAGACGCTGCTGCAGCGCATCTTCTTCTTCGGCGGTTGGCTCGTTCGTCTGGGCGGGGGTGGGGTCGACCTTGGAAGGCTGGGCGGCGTTGAGCTCCTTGTTTAGCTCAACGCCGGCGTCGTCGGCAAGCTTGCCGAGTAACTCGTGCACGGCGTCTTCCGACACCTGCTGCGACGTGGTCTGGGAGATGGCGTCTTGATATATGCCGTTGTTGACGGCGTACTCCTCGTTCTGTTGCTTGAACTGCTCGAGAGTCAAGAGAGTCTGCGGTGTTGCGACGAGGCTGTGTCAGCAGGGCGCTTCGCTTGTCACGACATGGCAGTACGTAGTAGAAGTGGGATAGGGGGAAGCAGGACTATCACACGCACCCTCTCCGGATTCATGTTCTTCTGTGCGGCGTTCATGGTCCGCGAAGACTGGCCCATCATATGGGTCATGCGGTTCATGCTGTTGTTGGCCTGGATCTGCGCGACGCTCAGCTCGGCCATGTCGGCCATCTGGTCCATCTGCTGGGCGAGGGCCTGCTTCGACAACAGCATCTTGGCCTTCTGGTAGGCCTTGGCCGTCTCGCCTTTCTTCAGCAGGTCTTGGATCTGCTTCTTCAGGAGAGGGTCTTGCTTGGCGGCCTTCTGTGCTTCGCGGCGGGCTTGCTTCGCTTGGAACTGAGGGAGACGGGGGTTAGTAACCGTATTACTGGCGACTAGAAACTCGAGAAAAGCCGCAGACGCAGGGTATGGCATACGCGAGCTTGGAACTCGACCTGCATGTCGCGGGCAAGTTGTCGGTTCGACATGGTCAATGAAGGGCGACCGTGTGCGGGGTGTTGGTGGCGGGATGGAGTTGTCGGACTTGAGGATGCGCGATGCGAGCGCTATGAAGTCGCAGTGGCGAAGAGGCTGTGGGAAAGATTGTCAAGACTTCGGGATCTTCGTCGTCGTCGTCGAAGGGGGAAGACGAATGGATCGTCGCTGATGTGAGTTGTATAGTTCTAAGTGTTAGATAGAGAGGTAGTGTTGCCTTGGTTGTCGACCTGACTGAATTGCCTAGGTACCTAGGCTAACCTGGTTTTACCCTAGTGGACACGGGAACCGATACAAGGACCGAAAGTACCGACGTCGCGAGAGTGCGAAGTACCAGCCACGAAATGACGCAACAGCCCCGCCCTTATCGTTATCTCACTTATTCGCATGTGGCTTCACAGCCACGATCACGAACTTCCATTTTCAGGATTTTGACTAATAGGGATTAGCACAATATCTAACTCGGCCCAACCCGTTGTCGGTTGGGCCTGTTGAAGCGACTCCCCGAGGACATAATTCATAAGGATAATGTTAGTGTATGCAGAACGAAACGGTCCAGAATTCGGTTTCGTTCCCACTGTCCATGGGGGAGTGGTGCGTTAATACAACAACTGGAAATCCTGCTGAGACACATCTGAGGCCACTGTTGATATATACTAGTAGGCAAGCACCAGGTTGTGTCGGAATATACATATATATAGTACTTAAGTTCAAATAGTCTTTTGGACATTGATAACTAATATTTTGACGCAGTGGTTAAATCTGACAGGTTGCAGAGGCATTAAAAATAAAGTAAGGCCTTAGAATGATCATTACATAGACAGCCTCGCTGTCGTATGTTGTAACTGTAGCTATTGGTGGCAAGCGTACTGATCCGGGATCCTACTGCGTACTCAACTTGCACTGGTCGCGGATTGTACTAGTCCTGGGCCTATCATTCATGAGCGAGCGCTACTCCGCCCCGGCGAGTTGTACTGTTTCGGTCCTGATGAAGGTAGCCTTCCCTGTCTCGGTGCCCCTAGCTACGTGGCCGTGGTTCCAATCTCGAGTTGGAAATGGTGGGAGAAGCTCGCCAAGCAGGATTGGGCTCGGCCCCGCGAGACGTACCCGGCGCTGTGGATACGTGCTTCACATGTTCCCAGTCAACGAGGAAGCGGGATAAGACCGCGATCTCTGTGTATGGAACTGTATAAGAGGCTTGAACTAATGTAGGGACGTAAATCTGATGCAGAAAATGGGAACTTCGGAAAAGCAGCACTCCTCACAAGCGAAACAAGTCTAACAACGGACTTTGACTTGTTTTGACCGACTTGGCTGATTCTCTCGATTGACTGGAATCAATTACCTAATTGGACAATTGATCAATTGGGTAGTCTAGCTTAGCAGCCCTTTATTTCTTCTGTTACTGCCTATAAGCGGTCGGAGTCGCCATTCAACTATTATTAAAGTGCGCCGACTAGCTTCTAAATAGCTTTATCTAGATAGGCTGGCGAATTGTTTTATACAGTAGATAAAATAGTCGATAAAATAACTGATAGAATGATTACTGTGCTGTAAGCAATTGGAATTGACCCATTGTTCTGTTTTAATTGGCCAATTTATCAAACAATCAAAGTAAGGGCATCGTTGCATTTATGTGTATCTATGTATCTCTGTATCTCGTCGTGCAATGGATCGGGCTAAAAATCTACTTGGATCCCTAGAGATCTATACCACACCGCGTAGGCAAGTTTTTCGCGACAAACATCAGACTCCAGCCACGGCTGTGTGACAAGAAATTGGTGGAATGATGAGCCTGAAACAAGGTATTTGCTTTGCGCAAGACAAGGTCCTAGATGTTGTGGCTTAAAGGAGCTGGATTTGTGGGTAAGTCTGAGGCAACCGACGACTGTCTTCCATTTTCAGGTGTCAGAAAGGATGCGTAGAGAGAGGAAAAAAGCACGGGGCGCATTTCCCCGTCCGGAGATAGTTTCACATATCTACCTCACCTAGTATTGGGAAGATAAAATATGATATGTGCACGTGAATCACGACGAAGTTCCCTACCGGTACAAATACAGCAGCGGTAATTAATTAATTATTTTATCATGCAGTGGGATATGCTCGGCTCGGCTGGTAGCCTCTCTAGCCTTTTCTGCATCGGGGGGCGTTCAATCGTTACATCGAGCCAAGGGGCGGCGGTATTGTCGGATAGGCATGCGGGGAAAACCCATGGAGAGACAATTCGAGACCCCGAACGGGGATTTCGGGCCTTCCCCAGGATTCGCTAAAGGCTTGGGGTGGTAGACTGTGCCTAATTCATAGGTAGGTACTGTCTAGATGCACACACCACTTGTACTCAGAGGTGAAACCTGATAACCTAGATAGTTGTCAATAGAGTCAGACAAACAAATATCGTAAGAGCGCAGGAGGGCGGCGTTATGGTGAGACCATTTCTGCCTGGGCTCGGGTGGTAACACGTCAGGTCAGCCACCGTCAGCAGCGTGAATGCAGAATACCGAGGGCCTGGTCAGCATAGGTACTGTTAGTCCTTGAACAGCCAGTCGGTAATCCCAACGAGCGGAATTATATGCTAGGTAGCACTCGAGAAAAAAAAATTGGATAAATGGGCGGATGGCCGGCATTCCACCAACAACAAGTCTCATCAACAGCCAAGTAGAATATAGTCGAGGGTGGAGCATCGGCATTCACAGTATGTGCCTGGTTAGGTTGTCTGATGGCTTGGTGTCTAGTATCTTTGATGGAGGTATCCATAGGAGGCACCGATGCTCAACATACCTAGATCAAGAACTAGGTAGTTGAGCACGCTGTCTCAACGATAGCTAACCGACGTGGACGTGGAGAAGCTGGGTCTCGAGAAGGTTCTACTACGCATTTTGCCATTGGTGGGCTGCCTTCAACACAACACCAACACCAACACCAGCATTATACTGTGATCCACACACCGAATGTACCGATCTAGCGTACCTACACTGGGTACATGTAGACCGAGACCAGCGGCCATCTCTGCCGCACTAGTATCTCTGTAGTGTCCAACAGGTTGGTATACCGACATAGTGGCATCACCTCGGCGGACAATCTGTGCTAAGCCCGGCTTGGGACGAGTTAATCTGGGGCCAAAAATGGCCAATTGATTGCTGCGTCCGCCCTCTCCCGGGGATTGTCCAGATGCCGTCAATGGGATGCCATCAATATAATGCTAGGTTTTGGGCCGAATAGTTCCGCCAAACTTTGTGCCAAGCGACACGAGATAGCGTAGCTACCTACATAAATAAGTTACATAAATAAGCTACATGGTATTGAGGATACGAGTGTTGCCGAATCTTGTACTGTAGGTAGTACAAGTATAAGCGATAAGCCCGGCTTATACGCCGTCGGACGCCCTAAGGACTCGCCGTTGCAGCGGATACGTTCGAATGATGCTACGCGATGGGGATTCGGGCCACTGGACTTTTTCAAAGGCACGATGCCGTTGTAGGTAGCTCGTAGCAGGTCCGTGGACCCCAGACTTTCGCTCCGAGATGCGTGTCGCGCAGATATGGGGTCGGGGGTTATAGGCTATTCATCCGTCTGGGGAAGCAATGCCGAGAGTATTGCAGATAGTATTTGACAAAATTTGTCTTTAGCATATTGGGCTCCTCCTCGTCTTTATACTCGTTCGGGTAGTCGGGGCAAGTCGAGGAGGCCATGATAGGGGCACAGTGCCGCCAGCTACTAATTACCGTGGGTTGTGTACGAAGGATGATGGGGAGTTGGTCCGTCGGTCGGATGGGGCTGATACGAGGAAGGCCTCACTAACTGACTGACTCTCACCAATTGAACCTACCGGTAACTACCTAGGTACATACTAACATGTAGTATTTATTATCTTACATGTAGTACAAAGGACTGTTAGTAGCTGTGCTATTTTTGTACGAGGTAGGTAAACTTTGTTGCTACATGTAGGACTGCAGGATAACTCGATTGTCTGTTTGCTGAGTGCTACGACGGCTTGTGGGCGTCGAGTCAATCAGCTGGATCCTGAATGCTATGCTGTACAGTACACGTACGGTACAGTTCCAAGGTTGAGATGCATCCTCTTCTTCAATGTTGCGTGTACTCGGTACTTGGCTACCTGAATTGAATCCTCTCATAGGTGGCTCCGTGGACTCCACGGACGTGCGTAGCTTGGAGGGGAATACCTGCTTCGTATGTTGGTGATATGGAGAAATCACGGCTGCGTTATGTGATGCTTCCGGGACATGTTCACGGTAGAAAGCAGATAAATTGCGTATACAGACGAGAGCCGTGTGCAATACAATTCAGGTGCATCTGTAAGTAAGTAAGTACTTACTCAGATCTGCAATGCTTACAATTCCTGGCTCCGTGTGGCGATTTGCCCCTAACTTTGAGATTCAGATAGAGAGGTAACGGTAGTACCACATGTGACGGTGGCAGACCTACTTGCCTCTTTTGGCCTGATCCGTTGCTCGGTAGTGCGCGTACTAAGACAGGAGGTGGTACCTTGAGTAGGCAGTGTTGGTAGTAGTGTCAGTCGGGTGCTCGGGGCCAAGGTTCCACTGTCCATATAGTTAATTGAAAGTGCCTGAGTTAAATAAAGGCTAGATAAAGACTACTACATGTACCTGTAACTTGTAAGTAAGGTAAATGGTAGCTACTTAAGTACTTGCACGTGTTCCAGGCTCCCCAATCAAATAAAAATAAATAAATAAAAAGAGGCAACGCGGCCATGCCTCCGGACCCGCCCCCCCTAGCGATTCCTTCCTGATGCTGCCCCACTCATCAGCGAGCACGCACCGTCATCCCTTCTAGGCACAGTGGCTGGCTCCCCCTGTTCCGTAGCCTATGCTGTCTGAGACCAGGCTTACCTAAGGGCCAGAGAAGGGGGTTCCTTCTGAAGTGGCCACGTTGAACATAAAGGGGTTGCCACCCCTCCTTCTCTCTGGACAGCAGACCTCGCCAATCTATAGGACAAGGGCACCACCTAAACTTTTGGTAAAGGACACTCTGTCCTCAACCACGAAGTGCCATCCCGAACCTCACACACACACCACATACACACACCACACACGCTACCTACACACAACGCCATTGTCACCTTGGTCTCGTACCAATGGATCGATTGATCTGAGTCATCTAGTCGCCCCTCTTTTTTATTATTCCCTGGACAAACTGGACAAAGGCCTGTAGGCAACCATGAAACGGAATTGTATTTGATGCAGTGACGAAGTAGGACGGGACATCATTTTCAAGACCGCCATCTCTACTTTCCCACTTCCCATTTACCACTATCGTGACAAATCCATAACTCGCCTTCATCCACCAAAACTGCACAGGCTACTATACACGCTACTGCACACGCTACTACACACCTCTCTCACCTAGACGGTAACCGACCACGGCTGTCTACCTACTCATCACGACACCTCTTATCAGCCCGGCCTCGCTTGAAGCCCCAAGCCAACATGGCCACCTGGGATGATCAACAGTACGCCTCTGAGCTACCGACGACCCCGACACCTGAGGTCAAGTTCGAGGCATCACCCGCCGAATCCTTCTTGTCCATTCCCGGCGAATTGTACCCTTCCCTCTTCGACGCCGTCACTCCCATGTCCACCACCATGGACCCCAGCGAGAGCGTCATGACCCCCGACTCGTCTGCCGGCGATGACACCACGGCGAACCCCTCCACTCCGGATCCTGATTCCACGCCCGCAGCCACCCCGGCCGCCGATGGCGAGAAGAAGCCCGCCAAGAAGCGGAAGTCGTGGGGCCAGGTGCTCCCCGAGCCCAAGACCAACCTCCCCCCTAGGTAAGCTCACCATCATCCCGTCAGCTAGTCAACATAACCATCCTTACCCCATACTTATGCCCATACTTGATGCCCATACTTGATGCCCATACTCATAATGTGTGCCATCAGGAAACGGGCCAAGACCGAGGATGAGAAGGAGCAACGACGTGTCGAACGCGTCCTGCGAAACCGCCGCGCTGCCCAGTCCTCGCGAGAGCGCAAGCGCCAAGAAGTCGAGGCCCTCGAACTGCGGAACGCCGCTCTCGAGTCCGCCTTGCACAACCAACAGAAACAAAACATGGCCTTGATGGAGGAGTTGGCCAAGCTGCGGAGAAACGCCGGCGTCGTCAGCCGGAGCTCATCGCCCCTCGACGTCTTCGAGCCTTCTCCTCTCACCCTGTCCCAACCACTATTCCAACAATCCACCAATGGTGCCGGCATCATGGACGACTTCATTCTCATGCCCGAACAAGATGGCACCGTGGATCCCGCCTCCATCTCGCCCGAGCTCGCCCCCATCTCCGACTCCGACCTAAAGACCACGTCGTCCGCGACCATCGAGACGGAACCCGTGACCATTCCCGCGGCGGCGAACGCTTCCTCTGACGCGACACAACATCCAGCAGCGGTGTTGTGCGACCTGCAGTGTCCGACAGTGGAAGCGCCGCCATCGTGGCTGGTCCAGAGCCGAGCCTCGCCGCCCTGGCTCCTACAAACCTGGTTGATGGCCTCTTCGGTGCTGATTTCAGCCTGTTGCCATCCTCTGACCCTGATCACTGGGGCCCTCAAGACCAACTTAGCCCTTCAACCGACCCCCTCAATTTTGAGTACAATCATCTGGCTAGTGACGCTACCCCCGAACTTCCGGAATTTGACATCAATCAGTTCCTCAGCGACGACGACGTCAGCGGCGCACAATCCGGCGCGACCGCGGGACACGACTCGATCGCCCAAGACCCCGAATCCACTTTCAGCTTCTTCGACTTTGAGAATCAAGTCCCTGCAGAAACTTTTAACCAGCAGCCCCATACTGGCGCGTCCACTCATGGATGCGACGATGGGGTTCTTGCGGTTGGTGTCTGAGGGATGCGATGACCGGGTCGACGAACTGGCGAGTGGATCCTCGGGTGTCGACGGAGATCAGAGCCGTGGACCGCTGATGTGGCCAGATGGCACCAGCTTACCGTCCCGCGAGGTACTGCTCACACTATTGTGGGCCATAAGAGTCGAGGAACGAAAACTATCATCGTCGCAGGAGACCAAGGACGTCTCCTCGGCCCGTTCTCGACCCGGATCAAGCATCCTTCGAAAGAAGACATCACCAGACCAAACAATTGTATTATCGGTGGCGGCAAAACGGAAGGGCGACGGCGCGGTAAACAGCGGTGGGAAGCGAATCCGGCTTGGTTTTTAAGGGACAGGTCAAAATGGAACATGGCCACCGGCGTTCCGGATATGACATGAATTGTTTATGGCAGAAGAGTGCCTGTACTATCCGTGTGACCAACATTATTACTATCGATGAAGAGAACTTTATTAAACAAAATCTGTCTGTACCCATCTGCTCGTGACATGTTTATTGGCGTGCCCTCAATAATGAACCGACCTCATCTGCCATTGCCGTGGCGCCGTGATCTGCAAAATTAGGACAGGGCATTGTGTAGGACTTGGCGGTCCATACTTTCACGCCGTTCCTGTATTTCTGCCCCAAGAGCTACCACTTTCAAATCCATCATTTCTTAACAGCGGCCCACGCCACTCTAGCACTCCGTCTATACTCGCGTATCATTTCCCGCTCATTGTGTACACAAATAGCGTAGAGTTATAGGGTACAATGGAAGAAACAATAGCCGCACATTTTCGTCAGAGGTCGAAGACGCGACACGACGACAGGCGGCGGTATCAATTACCCACCTAAATAAGTACTTAGGCATAAATAGCACCCATCGGGAACCGGGACGCCGCCATAGTCAATCCCTCTGACTCGTGCGATTACTGCGCCTCTGAGCGTCAAGTCGATTCTGCTTTTCATCGTCAAATATAAAGTTACGCTACGTAGCCGGGCTTTTCGCAGTAAGAATGACTCTGCACCTTTATTTTTGGATTTTCCTAGGATCGCATGTGAGAGACTGGACTGCGGACTTGATCCGAGTATGACGCGATTAGCTATCGGGGAGGAAGAGTATATTTAGGGGCTCAATAAAAAAACCATGACGATGCTAGCGCAGGGACCTAGTAGGCACAAACTTCCATGCTTCGACGTGCTGTCTATCGTCGCGCCGAGAGTTCGTTTCTTGACACCACTACGAATATATATATATATATATATACGTTCGCGAATTGGAGTTACATTGTTGCCGATCAGTAGGGAGCCTATTCTTAGACTGTTGGATTGTTCGAGGAGCGGATACTCAATTTAGTTTAGTTTGAGACGAAATACAAACGCTTCTGACTTTTACTAACGCCTGATTAGCAGCTGAATTGTATTTCAGCCTCGGCGGCGTTAGTTAGATACTGCTTCTCTATCTCGTAATGTATACGTATAGATTATAATTTCACGGAATCCACAAAGTTGCCCCTGATGGCACGGGGGCCACGCGTGTCACTCGTGCAGTTTCCAATCTGCGATGAAAGCAGTATACTGGCCTAGTAGGTAAACACGGAATAATACGGACCTTTTTCCTTAGTATTGTATATAGATACTGTTTAATTATTTTTGACAGTATGTTAGACACACCATCAACACCAAGACACGGTATAATACCTCGTCATGGTCCGAGAAATGCTCGCTCGTCTTCGCGGTCGAGAATACTGATTCAGCGACTGACGTCCTTCCGTGGATCTACGTGTACTACTAGAATCTTCGGCTCGAGGCGAAGTTCCACAGTCACGAGAGAGTTAACACCTTAAGCAGGAAGTGACTTGTGGGTGTCGATACTTTCGACAGATTCGGCTAGTGATCGCGCAAGTTATTTTATGAGCAAAGACGTGATCATGCTAGGTTTATCGTCTTGAGTCACACAGCTAGGCACGAATGTGATGCAATCGGCCCTAGTTTTCTTACCGCGTTCCATCTGATTTCAGTGACCGAAAAGAGGTATACGCATCTATCCATAGCGGATCCTTCCTGGTGCCGCCACGTTCTACGAATGCAGGCGTCATCAACACCACCACTCATAAGCCAAGTTTCCCATGGGGACGATATTACAATCTATCCGATCAAGTTTTAGTCTTTTCGGTGTACTTCAGCATAAAGTGTGCGTCGCGTCCATTCAGATAATTGTTTTGGCGTTATTAATGTGTTCGGCAACATAAGATATGCTCTCAACGACGCCCGAGTCAAGAGAAACACAATGCCCTCCACTAGAATGACGGGATTGCGCAAAAGCACCGAGAAAGGAGGCAGCAGCTACGTAGTTGCTCTAAGAACCGGGGCTATGAACGTGGGGCATAGATAATGGCGTCGCGAAAAAGTCCGGCGCTCGTGATAGACGATGGTGGGATTCCACGTGCCGCTGAGTTTGGGATACATAGCTGCCTGGAAATCTCGAAGTGGGTAATCAGAGAATATGCGGTTCTGCAGTACCAAAGTCAGTTTAAAGAGGCAAAAGCAAGACCGCTGTGATGCTGAGCTGTTGGCAGCCACTCAAGTACCATTTGCGCTATATCAAGCAATCAAAAGGAGGTGTCACAAGCAAGAGGCTTCATGGCAACATTGTTGAAAGCGTTGATGTCACGCTTTTCCTAAGCTCGACGAGCTTTGCGAGACAACACCGACCCTCCACTAGGGCCTGGCCAGAGAGCGAGTTGAGTGTTGTCAGGGGACAAGGTCGCAGGTGGTTAGCTTCTACACCCCTCGGCGTCTTTGTATCAGGTACTACTATTATATAAGGAGTCGGGCTCTCCCAACTTCTTGGGAGGAGCCCAGGAATCAATGAAATTGTACCCTGACCCTATGCTACCTTACACATGCTACCTACAAGAGACCTACTTGCGACCTATCCTCACTCTGGAGTAGTAATACCCTGACAAGTGTAATATCGACTCATCTTCCTCCCGTCAAGTCCATGGTTCGCTGAGAGAATGAAGTCTGGCGACTGGAGAAGAATTGATCAATTCGGATGCCGTATTGATTCATAAGCAATTGTTTATTTTAGTCACTAATACTTGACAGTAAGTAACACTGCCGCTCCTCTGCTCTGAGTTATTTGTATAGCAGCTTAGCTAACAGCGCCTTCTACAGCGTAGATTAGAACTCTCTCACCAGACTTGAGTCGGCCAAGTTGACATTGTTCATATTGGGCCGCTGCAAAATACAACTGAACTGGCATAGGCCTTGTGATGTAAGAAAATGGCCTTGCGCCTTCATACAAGCGAAATACTTGGCACGCAAAGGGTATGAAATATACCCTTAGCAATGCCACAGACTCTGTCGCCGGTTGGGAAAATAGACGTCTATAATGACCCGACTCGTGTGACTTCGCCAGCAAGTCCCTGGCCGATTCGGTCGTCTTTGACTCTATCTAGCGCCGCCATGACATCCTTGAAATTGATACCGGCCGGATTGACAGAGACCTCGAGATCATTCTTATCAAGGGCGCTCTTCGCTATGGTGTTTCGAGGCGATGTGGAGGGAGTCAAGTGACCCGGGCGTAAATCTGATTTCTATTGGGATTTGCGAATCGTCGTCCTCGTTGACATGGAGAGGCTCAGCCAACCTCGAGCTTAGTAACTTCGGAAATTAGATAATGCAAGGGATATGTAGTATTGTATTTTGTTTGATAATCAGCAAAATGTTGGTAGTGACACATGGACCTCGTTCGGTGTTGAGGCGGATGAAACTAAGACTTGGTCTTTCACGAGGAATGACCTTACTGAATAATGAAATCGTAGATACTTCGGGCCTATTAGCACTGCTTCTAGAACTATCGTTGATCTATAAGGCTTCTTTTGAATATCGCAGTATCCGTTGGAGGGCAATGAAATGTGTTTCACATAGTTGGGGATTTATCAAATTGAGCGAACGCCCCAGACATGAAGTGCCGCGCAATTATCTCAGTCTGTTCTTAGGTCTTACCGTAATCTTTCATATGTGAAATTCTTTTGCAATTACGTTCGACCCTAGTTTGCGAAAGGAAATAATATCGGTCTTACGGCCAATATGATGGAAAAGGCATGGCATTTAGTCCCGAAACTCGCCTGAGCGACGCATTGTACCAACAAAAAAAAGCCGGCAGCACTGAACGATGACGAACGGAGTAGAATCTGTCATGGTGAGATCGCCATCAAGGCTATAAAAAAAGCCCGTGCCTCCTGATGAAGCCTCTACTCGCTGTCGGACACGGTAGAAGCGAAAATACTCAGATCTTGTGGGTTTGGCTAACTGGGAGTCGTGTTGAAAATATAGTCGTGGTTGGGCCTATACTCCTTCCTCTATGAGAGGTACTACAAGAGCCCCATGCTTCTCTCGCATCTCTAAGTCGCTATCCACTTATACCCGATTGGTTTGCGGTCATGGTTCGAACTTCATCAAGGACGGTCTCTCGCGGGATTCCCGAGGAGGTCATTTCGCGACACGTCGCGGGATCTACGTTTCCGCGATAATCAGCTCTCTAACTAGTAAAACCCGGTGTGATAGAGAGGTCGTGGAAGAAGGTCGTCACAAACTTTCAGCCGACTTTGACAGATATCATGATTGTTCACTACTGGAAATTGATCAGAAGTCCCTCTCGTAGAAACGCGTCCTACTAATTGCTTGGCGGTCCCAGACATGATACATCGCATGAAGCAATTATAAATTTACTGGTCACGGCCTGTGATGTTGTTCTTTACTGCCCATTCCAACGCACAGTGGTAGCTCAACTTCAACAAGGAGATATGTCGGCCCCGGAAGTAGGCCGCTCGCTCTTACATCGTGGACATTCGACGTAGAATCTGGAGCGTGTATTTCGTCGGCATGACTATATTTAGAAACTGAGAGAATATGCACAAGAGCTGGCTAACTCTAGGAAGGAAAGCCTGTATTGGGCTGTCGCCAGAAGGGTCACAATCTACACGAAGAATACATGTAACAGCCTGGATGTGACTGGAAGCAAGAAAAGCTCAGTGAAAGAGATATACTGTTACCCTCATCAAGTACGTAGCTTGGTCATGTGACCTGATTAATCCGGGAAGTTACCACATTGTACCTAAGCCACCGCACGTCACTTGGCACAGCCACACACACCAGCCACTTAGGTAGCGCGAATGGCAGTCACCTAACCTGGTAGAGGCAGGATGCGGACCTCGATTGCGCATCACGCTTGAACTCGTAACGATCCAACGGCATCACGGCTGCATTCATATTGGATCGACGTGGTGTTGAGATGCTGTCCTAACCAGGATCAGCAATGATGTGAGCATTTATCCGAAATAGCCTATTCCGGACGCAGCGCATTCAACACGCCTCCGAGCAGCGAGCGAAGACATCGTCACAGCGCATCGTGAACGATCTGCCGCCTTGGCTATACAATGCCATGTCGCATGACCCTCCCGTGTCTCCTGGGCGGCAATATATATGTGCAGAACAATGTGGGGAAACCCATGTACGCCTGACAGAACCACCAGCCTGGTCATCCAATTGTTGGACGAGGATCGGCCCCTTTCGCCTTGCCATCATCTATATAGGTCGCAAGCGGCCCCTGAGCTACCGAGGTGATTCCAAGCCATTCGGTCCGTTGGCCGAATTGTGATCCAGGAAGCCACAGACCATGATAGGTGGACGCAATGGTCTAGCCAGCACGGGGCACATTCCGTACGGTGACGGCGTATCCTAGGTCTCATCGCAACCCGTTTCGATGCCACGCGTCAAGAGACACTATATTCTCGCTCTTTGATACGGGGATATCGGTTGCCGTGATAATTAATCCTGTTGGAGCGAACGACCCGCTGTTACCAGGTGCCGCAGATATAACAGCCCAGGTTCAGCCGTCGTGAAGTTCTCGGTTCCTTGTAACCAGTTCATTCCGCTCTGCCAAGCTGTTGATCCTGTTCGGATTCCCCGTCGTCAAAATGCTGTTCTCTCTTCCACTCCTCGTCGCGCCGGCCTTGGTCGCCGCACATGGCGCCGTGACAAGTTACATTATCGGCGGCACCACCTACGCTGGCTACCAGGGCTTCTCGCCGCAGCCCAATGCTCAGATCATTCAGAGACAAGTATGTCTGTGCCCGTGGAAGCTGACCCGTCTCGTAGCAACTTGGCGCGCATTACGTTGCTTGATATTTCGCTGACTTTTTCAAGTGGCCCGACTACAATCCTGTCATGACCGTGACAGACGCCAAGATGACCTGCAACGGCGGAACCTCAGCCCCCTTGTCGGCAAAGATCGCGGCAGGCACAAACATCACCGCGGTATGGCAGCAATGGACTCATCAACAGGGACCCGTCATGGTGTGGCTGTACCCCTGTGAGAGTGGCTTTGCGTCTTGCGATGGAAAGCAGAAGAAATGGTTCAAGATCGACCAAATGGGTCTCTACGGAGCCGCCCTGAACAGCAACGACTGGGGAACTGGCGTCGTCTACAAGACTCTGAAGTGGTCGAGCAAGATCCCGGCCAGCATCAAGCCCGGCTTCTACCTCATCCGCCACGAACTGCTTGCCCTCCACCAAGCCAACACCCCGCAGTTCTACCCCGAGTGCGCGCAGATCGAGATTACCGGCTCTGGCACCGCGACCGCCCCTGCGAACCTACTCGCTACTATCCCAAATTACGCACCACAGTCCGATCCCGGCATCATGGTAAGTTGTAAAGCACAGAGAAGCACCACTAGCAAAGGTAACTAACAGAATAAAGGTCGATATCTACCAGGGCGGCCGAACCTCGTACAGGGCCCCCGGTCCCGATGTCTGGACTGGTTAAGAAACCAAGAAACAGCCAGCCGCAAACGAAACTTTCAGTGGGAATCGCTCGATTAAATCTGAACGTGTAATACTACTTACCCCAAGCTAGCTCGTGCTACACGTGTCACAAATTCCTCTGCC
The DNA here is from genome assembly GCA_022578855.1 of Nemania serpens. Lineage (NCBI taxonomy): Eukaryota > Fungi > Ascomycota > Sordariomycetes > Xylariales > Xylariaceae > Nemania > Nemania serpens. The sequence goes on from MU396698.1 coordinate 185,723, forward strand.
CGCCAACATACAAATAAACACTGATATTGCACTTTGCATATCAAGAATAGCTTACAAGTTCCTTTGATTTGTACACTGTATAATAAGCACTAAGCACATAGGCCGTCTAGGAGGTAGTCCCTATCATCTATCTACCTCAGAGTAAAGATAGATTGAGATGACTCACCTTTATATTAGTAGTAGGGTCGCAGTAATAACATTCTCAGAAGTGATATATGCCCACCTCCAATAACTTCACAAAACCGGAATCATAATTCCAGGCTAGGGGTTCTACAGCTGTTTGGTCAATCATTGGTCCTAAGATACGCTGAGGATTCATATCACATTTCCATCTCTACGAAGGGTCATAATCATATGAGTAAATACTGTATTAGATCTTGTTATAACTATCGCATTGTTGTTTTTGCCCTGTAAGAAGCTCAAGATGCTGGACAAAGAACCAGATCAGAGCGCCGAAGGCTTGGGGGGAAAAGAATTCTCAAATAAAGGAGTTGCCGCCGAAGAGAAAATCGCGTTTAGCGGACGCTCTTTGAATCGCCCTTTATGTACTCGACGCGTCCATTACTGGGCGCAGTTCAAGAAGCAATATCTACAAATTCCAGTCCTAGCCTCCGCTCCGCTGCCGCAGCCATTTGGGTTGCATTGTACGCAAGGGCAAGGCTTTGGCGGGTAGTTGCTGTAAGATTGAGAAGACATATTAAAGTGGTTGACGGTGATGTGTGTGATGTGTGTGATGTGTTTGTTAGTCGTGATTGCTAGTCTTGATATGAAGATGCTCGAGTTGTTGAGTTGTGGTGGCGATGAATAGAACCTCAGTCAAGAAGCAGCTAAGGATATTTATGCTCGTGCTTAGACATTAAACAACTATTGTGAATTTTCGCTCACAGTTGCTGTTTAAGAACAGATTGATTGTTTATCATGACAGTTTTATTATACAAAGACATATAGTCAAGATTATGTTTACATGGCGGTAAGCATAGGAAGTAGGTTAGTTGAAAGAAGGCAGGTTTCATCAGTGTCAAGATTGTAAGTAGATCCGGTTGTCTCCGCAGCTGAGACCCAGTCGTAAAGCTTACGAAATACCATTCTATCATAGGTCGTCATATGGTACACATAGCAACAACAATCACACAAGATTGCATTCGCGGTATGATTGGGGTCATGATGATTTCCCAAAGCCGGTCCATAATATATTGAAATAAAGGGTTTTGGGATGACCTTGTGTTGCCCGGCGGCGCCCTACTAGGAAACAGAACTGCAGCGCTATACCGGTACACTAGTCGGACCTAACGGCATAAGTATAATCCTGTCGAGCCGGGCATGACAATCTATAGTTACTTATATACTGCTGTGACACACCCCGAAATTTAACATCGCATTGCTTGCTAATATATTATAGAGATACAGTATCAAGGCAGAGTAGATAGAACCCCTTTTAATTATACCTCTGTTACACCTAAATTATCACTTGCTTAAACTCGGCATTTTACATATATCTTATTCAAGGATCAAGAACATAATTATCCTTGCGGCTAGTTTTGTTCTTTTAGATATGAGTATTGGGGTGTCTGTGGCGGTGGCACGACTCCCTGAGAGAGCCGATCAAGCGCCGGGCTGATACAGGGCTGAAGACGATGCCCCAGATTCAGAAGCATTAGTAGATTATTGCTTTAAACATAATGAAGGTGAGGTGGGATATTATTTTCAGCTACATGTTAAAGTTGTCTAAGCTTACAAATAATTATCTAATTAACAACTAGCCAAGCCGGAATCTTTATTTAATACCGTCTTCAAAAAATCGGCGGCGGCGGCAACGTGGGACAACGCAACTGTGGGGGGATGGAGAGAGAAACATACAAAAAGTATGCGTGAAAAGAAAAAGCAGGGTCGGGCAATAAAGTCGGAGGAGGGCAACTGGGGACCTGGGTATCTTCCTTTGGGTAGCTATTATTCTGTAAGCATTGAGTTCTCCCCGACTATCTAGGAGAGCTCAGGAATCAATATTGTCGAAACCCAACCCCTATTCTGCTACCTAGCTGCTACCCATACGGACCTCTATGTACTGTGACTTATCTTACTCTTCAGTATAACTCCTCTAACATGAAGGGAGATAGTCTCGCGTGAATACATATATCCCGGGCGTACCACCAATGCGTTTTACTGCTCATTTGAGACTTCTCACTCCTATTTAAATAAACGTACATCATTTGTATCTTGTTCCGCTCTAGCTGCGGCCTCACGCCACGAAACTAGGCTGTTGATGCCATGTCCTTCAATGCCAAGCCCTGTAGCGAAGTACAACGTAAGGTTGACCATCCAACTACATTTCACGCCAGCTTTGAAAATCGTCGGCTCGCAAAGAGATAAGTTCCCGAGAGAGGCGCAAATCTGGTACAGTGATAAGTGCCTAGAAGCAATTGCATAAACTGTCGAACAACACCTGATAAAGCAAGCCTGACCTAGATAAAATATAAATAGTCGAAGTATTTATATCTGCGTCGAATTGCCGATGTTCAACATAACGACAACCTCACGAACCTCTCCGAAGATTGACTCATACGTCCTAACGAAGAATATCATAACCCCATCGCTCCCATGAGTTCCTCTAATCGCGTCTTTTTGAAATGCCTCTCAGTACTAATAAACTGTATTACGTAGTTTTCTAAGATTATGTATCTGATATATAAACAATCACAAGCACCGCGTGGTTCACGTAAGCACACTCAAGGCGCGCAACAACTTAACATAACCTGATTTATTTATTCAAGTAGGTACCGAAGTTAAGTCGGTCGATACGTCTGAACTTAAGTGTAAAAGCGCGTGGCATAATTAGCCATGCGTGTGATGTGCGTAGGTATAAATTAAAAGACCTAGGATGACGGCGCACACCCCTGATGCAATGCACAAGCCCCGGACACACAACCACGCGTTCGCTATGTTCAAGGTATATCCGTCATGCATATGTGTATGGAACCTTGATAAAACAGGCGACCCATCTAGTCAGTAAGGTTAGGTAGTCTATGGGAGGAATTGAATCCGTGCTGCGCTCGTCTAAATAAACCGCTCTTCACGACATACATCTATTGAGCCATCGATCCTAGCCAATCATCTTCGTCTCCGCACCGTTCCCTAGCTGTTGACGTTGCTGCTGTTCCACAAGCTCGATAGCGCGGGCCAGGACTTCTCGATCCTTGCGGAATGTGAGCCGCTCGACGGCGCGCTCACACCTAACAAACACAGCCTTGAACTGTGCCTCGCCTTCGCCGACCGTGCCATCACGCTCGGCGACGAACCACCAGACCAGCTTCACGCCCTTCTCGCGGCCGAGATCGCGGACGTCGAGCATGAACGGCTCGACGGCGTCATCGTAGACGCGGGGGACGTCCGCGGCGTTCGCGGGCTCGAGATCCGAGGGCGCGCGCGTGGACAGCGTGAGCGGCTGCAGCGATATGCCGTACCCGCTCTCCTCGCGCACCTCGCGGCGCACGGCGTCCTGCCTCGTCTCGTTGCAGTTGCGCCGGCCCTTGGGGAGCAGCCACTCGTCGCTGCTGGCGTGGTACAGCAGACATACTTTCTTGGGGTTCGTCGAGGTGTCGAAGACGACGGCGCCGCAGGCCTCGACGAAGAGGTCCGAGGGGTAGAGCGTGCTTTTCCACCAGCTTTCGGCCATTGCTCTACGCTTGGGAGAACGGCCGTCGATGAATGTCCTCCTTCGGCTTTGCTCGATCTGCTATTCTTCTCTTCGTAGCTTCTCGTGTCCCTGTTATCGAGGGTTCGAACATGTGGCTGTTCCGTCTATCGCTTGTGCTGTGGAGAGGAGTTGTGTAGTCGTGTCTCTGTGGAAATGCAGATATTTTTCTAGTGCCTATCTCGCACGCTCGAGAAAAAACGAAGGTATGGCGGCCCGGCCTGTCAGAGGCTACTTGACAACGGGTATTAGGTGATTTGACGCTACGCAGCAGCACTCGTATAGGCTAGAGAGTGGCTGAAAGGGACATGATAGCAGCGATTATTGTGCATATCTAGGATCTAGTATCACAAGAATGCACGATTGGGAGGGAATGCCGGACTGACGCCGTTGCTGACGGGAACCAGGAATTGTTACTGCCTCTTGCATGACGGCCAGCGAGTGAAATCGCAGCCCGGCCAGATGTGAGATGTCAGATTTTCGGCATCATGCAGCCGAACCGTGGGCACGCGGGACACGTTTTACTCCTACCTGCCATACTGTGCGCCGATAGCATTAGCAATGGCTCTATCACGACGTCCGGCTACGGCCCGAGAAGAGGAGCTGCACCGTGGCCGAAGTCAAAGAAGAGATGGGACGGGACGGTACGACGAGAGTATCATGGTGATCCGACATGACCAGTACACCGCAAAAGACGAGGTGAGCGGCGCATCGCGCCGTGGGTGAGCCAAGGCTCTGGAACTCGCTGTCGCCAGGCAGAGGCGAGCTGAGTGGTTATTTGCCGGTTGGTGGCGGAGTGCGCTGCGGGATGCGGGATGCGGGATCAAGGCGCAGCCGACGGGGGGTCTTGTGGGTGTCGTCTATGTCTTGATCCGTACATGGGATAGGTAGATACGGTAGTATAGGGGGGCTCGTGGGGGGGAAGGGGGAAGGAGAGGTATTTGGTAGGTTGGTCTCTGGCACATGAATTTCCGATACTACGGGAATACTAAGACGTTTAAGGAATATCCTTTTACCTTTATCCGCCTAGTATGCAGTTCCATAATGCAACGCTGTAACCGGCAAGCGGAGAATCACGGGAGGAACAGTAACTGCGCTTGCCAATGCAGGCCGACGACGCCAAACAGGAGGGGCGTTATCTGCCTAGACTGTGGCTGCTCTGTGCGAGGGATATATATGAGCATCGCGTATACCCGTATCTCCATGCCCTGGCCTAGGTTGGTGGTACAGCATACCTACTTACCCAGAGCCCGGCAATCCGATCTACAGCAGCAGAAACAGCAGCAGCGGAGATATAGAAGGCTCGACGATTTGCAACCGACCCCGGATCTCCAGGGCGGTGGGCAGTAGAAGCAGGGGTTGAGCGGGGGTCGAAGTCCTGGATTGGTAGGCCTTGCCCTTGGTAGAACCGGAGATGAGGAGAGGGGAAAAGAATCAAAGACTGAGAGCGGTGAGCGAACAACCTAGATGCCTGACTATACCTGACCTACAAGAGAGAGAGAGAGATAGATAGACAGATGAATTGATAGATGGATAGGAAATGCTAGGGTATACGTGCCCCGAGGCGGGGAATGGAATGAGAAGAGACCAGAAGAGAATTGGTGTGTGCGTGTGTGTATACGAGCGTGAAAGAGAACAGAGCAGAGCAGAACAGAGGAGAGGAGAGAGGAGGGGATTGTGTGCTACGGAAGCCGACCACTCTAGGACCTCACTTACAAGAAGCTATCAGATCAGGCACGTAGGTATCTTATTAGCAGATGGAGGGACACATGCAACCAAGTCCAATTCGGTCCCTAACCCACGTACTTACGGCATCTTTAGACATTGGGCATGTTTGGAAATTGGACAGCTTCGGACATGTTTGGTGGGTAGCATCGAAGCTCTCCATCGGCTCTATCGATTGTAGATGCTACCAGCTCGGCTTGACCACTGACATTTGTGTGCTTCAACGTCGGTGGGTTGGAGGGGTAGACGATTCCAACCCCTCCACGATACGACTTGGCCCATTTAAGATGCTGCTGCCGATGTTGCTGTGCTGCGTTGGGTTGAAACAACTTGGGCAGATTGAGGGGTCGGAGGGGCTTTGGAGGGGTAAAGAGAGATGGCTTTCCTAGCTTGCTCATTATCGGGGAGGTCAGGTAGGTACTCGGCGATGCTCTTGATTGAAAGGACGATGTAAGCAAATCAATGAGCAATGAATGTACAAAGTACATATGTAGCATCACACAAATTAAATAGAAGTACCTGTATCTATCTATCTCTCTTAGGTACCTAAGTTTGTGGTATCTCTGTGTGGCGCCTGTCGTGCCACGAGTTCGTGTCCTAAGAATATAATATACTCTGTGCCTCATATACCTACCTCAGCTTTCTGGTCAAGTATCACAACAACAATTGGGCTACATTACTTGCACGACTTACACTCCTTGCCTGTATTTATTTACCTCAGGTCCGATAGATGCATGCAATCAGGTTTGTGGATAACTACATGTATGTGGACTATATGTACCCCAGATACTCTATCAGACCATGTTTGAACATGTGAAAGTCAAATATCTTGACACTCGCACACCATTCGATAAATCTCCATTATGGCACCTGACTACCCTTAAAGTAGGTAGGTGGTGTACCTACCCTATCTACTGTGGGCTACCTACACACCAAGTATCTAATACTAGGTAGGGTGTACCACCCTCCAGATGCCCCCAATCGGTCAAGTGACCTCCGTCATCCCGGGAGCGTGACCAGAGTATGCTGAAGATGGTGTCTAAGTGTGAGCACAAAACCTCCAAGATAGCGGCTTGATTAGGGAGGTAGTCTAGATAGGTCATAATTCAACCCGGTCATCGTGTATCTATAGCAATGAACCTGGAGGCATGCGGCCATCACATGATGAAGCTTGCCAGGTGAGCAGAAGGGAGGGAACAGATTTGACGGCATATCGGATCAACATGTCGATGCAGAATTGCTTGGAGCAATCGGAAAACAAGGTTCGTGCCGCTGGCCGCTTCGCGGATCACGTAGATTAGGTTACCGCGACATCTCAACTATCCGGTAGCCGGCGCATCATGGCTTGTCGCACTGTACCTGCCGGGCTGAGATCCGAGCATGATGCATTTTGTAATGACATGAACATATTATACGACCAACTACATGTAGTTACGTATGTATTGTACAGTAGATAACCTACAATTGCTTGAATGAGAAAAGACGGCAAGATTACATACTGTCTGCATGGCTGTAGCGTACCCAAGTCTCACTCTTGTCAAAGTTGGGACCATGGAACTCATGAGCGGGCGAACATTCTACCCGGCCGGGGTGCCGTCAATTCAGCAACGCCCAGAGAGCAGATGACTGTCCCGCGTGTTGAGGCTGTGTGTGCGCTAAGGATGATAATCAAGGTGGAAGAGACGGTGGAAGAGACAGTGGAAGAGACAGTGGAAGAGACAGTGGAAGAGACGATACTGTTAGTTTTGCTCAGCAACAGTGGCGACAATCCCGTAACAGCCGAGAATGGGGAATCATCGAAGAGAACGTCAATTAATGGTCGTACCAGAACTATTGCCGGCGCGGAAGAGAAATGTCTTATGGCGTCGGGTAGATCGGATAGACCTCGACCGCTCTGAGCACTCACTCTCTCACATTGCGAGCCACGGAGATCGTGGCACAGACTAGAGGGATATGATCATGATATTGTAAGAGGAGAGAGCTGTCGGGATGATGCTGGTAATTCTCTGACAACTAGGTAGTTTAGAATCGAATACAGAGTAGAAGGTGGACACTGGAGGGCTCCTGAGGTGGTACCCGAATTATCGTCTTGCAGTTGTCCAACATGTAACTGTAATAGACATTGCGTGCTGGGTTACAGTACACTACATGTAGGTAACTGTAGGTAGGTAGTGACCTGCATGTTCAGAAAACACCCAGATACTTAAGTGGGATGTATCCGGTGGGCACACGAGATAGGTAAGCAATTGATCCTGCAACAGCTGGTAGTACTTGGCCTACACATGTATAACATTAAGCTATGTGATTCAACATTCCGAAGGTGTTAAGTTGGAGATTAGATCAATTGAAGCCTGGTTCATGTCTACTGGCATTACCAAGAGCCGCCAGATTCAATATCGTGTCATAGATGTAATCCGTATCTACATATAATTAATAATCTTGGTGACGAGGTGCAAATGAATTGAATTGGCCTCGCGGAGGGGGCGGGGCTTATCTGCCCACACGCTGGTAAACCAGAGATGTAGCTAACTATCTAATTAAGCACCCACTCGGCTCAGTGACTTCGTAGATCTTTTGTAGACCCAGAACAACCTTAGATCTTCGATTTTTATTGGCACTATGCCCTTGTTTAATGCTTGTTCGAAGTCGCTGAGCCGAGTGGGTGCTTAATTACATGTAGATACATATGAGTATTTACACGTACATGTGGTACACAGGTAGATACAAAGTTGCCAGGCAATGGGATTAATTGGCCGCCTACAAAAGCAATCTATCAATAGATGTATTTTAGTGCTGTTAAAGGTACACCCTAGTCGGTAATGTACTGCTAGGTTGGACAATGTATGGCTTGTGACTTCGCAATTGACACATGATGTGTGGCTACAACCAAATCAATATGAGTGTATCGTCCCGTTGGATGCTGGTATCGATACCTTTTTGCGTGCAGAGATACATGCCAAGAAACTCTTCATGGAGAGCTGGCTAGGCTTTGGAATTCTTCAGCGAGCACCACGCTAATCTATAAAGAGAAATTAATAGCTCTGCCTAGCTGGCTTCCGTGAACACGAGCCAATGATTACGACGATGAATTGAGAAATAGGGAAATTACCCAATTGCATTTTACCATGACAGGCATAGCGCAGGGGGAAAATAATAATCTGTTAATGGATATCTGCCTGTTTCATTTCGCCTCAGACCTTCTAAGCATTCTATCCAGTTCTCTCCATCACATCACAGCATGACTCACAGAAGCAGGCTACTGCATAAACAAATACATACGCCATCCTCACCTCCTAACTCCATCCGCACCAATTCTTACATGCAATTGGCCAATTCTGCTATTCTCTTCCTGCTCTTGAGGTTCCCCTTGCTTGCGTCTCCCCGAACCCCGAAGTTTTCTGCCTTTTCGTTCCGTGCTACAACTAGGCACCAGGAAGAGGCACGACATTGTTCTTCAGCTACCTAGCTCTAGGTCGGTAGGTACCTAGATGACATGTCATCGGTGGAATCGCGCGACATGAATGAACCCACAGTATGTTTCCCGCCCTACCCGCCCGTCATAGTAGTGTCGAGATGGAGAAGCAAGGGAGAGAGGGGCACGGCACCATAGTATAGAAACCTTAGCTAACACAAGCGGTAGGCTATCGTGGGTTGACGAAGCTATCGACTATTGACCAGTCAGTCAGCACGGTACTCCATCTACCCAGTGCAACGTAGGCGCACGTCAGCTTGTATCAGGCAATGGCATCGTGCCGCGCTACACCGGGAAACCTGGGCAACAGGCAGAAGCATCACAATCCATCAAAACAACTGGAGAACGTTGCTGGCCAATAAGTCTCCTCGAATATATTGCTTGCTTGCTTCGGCCTCTTGCTACGGCTCCTCTGCGCGGTCCATACCCTACCAATTCATACCTGCATACACGTTCTGCCTTGCTTTGTCTGGTATTTGGTATACAAACAAACTGCGCCCTATTACGGCGCCGTGATATCTATGTCCCATTGGAGTTCCATCGTGATGGCAATACAATCCCCTCATTCATATATGCCCAATTGTCTAGATTGCTCGACAACACGAGTCTGGCGACCTAATTGATATTGCTAACCGTACATGCTATGATTATATCAGCTACCTGTCATCTACCTGGGTATGCAATATGTTTTGGAGCCTCCAAAGCCGCCGTAGCCACTTGACGCTGCTTCATCCTTCAGCAATGCCAGGTCCTAGAGAGTGTAAGCAAGCCCCTCGCCAGATCCCAATGCCATCCGCCAATAGCCGAAAGCCAAGCACAATTCCCTGCATACTATTCGCGCAACTTATACTAATATTAGATACTGCACCGTCCGTCCGGCCGTCCGCCCAGTAGCAGGCTCAGCAGAAGTATAACAGCCTGTGCTTGGCAGGTGCAGCACCTTCGTAAAAGATACGCTTATTTTTTTTATCAAATCTCAAAATTGAAATCTGAAATCTGAAATCTGAAATCTGAAATCCGAAATCTGTCTTGGATGAACCACAGGATAGTTCGCCAGCGTCGTGGCCCACATATCCGAACGCGGCCGTGACATGGCATCGCATGTCCTGTGCTGGATACAAGAAAAAAGGTGGGAATCGCGTTGCTGGTCAAGTTGTGTCAATCAATGTTGATACCCAACGTACTACTAGCAGGTATTCTCCTCAGGCTGGCTCCATAGCTTGCTCAATTGGGAGTTGCCATTGGGCGTATGGCGGCTGCGTGGCCCACCTGTTTAGGTATCACAGACGCTCTTCGATAGGTAGTCGATATAGTTATGTTCTTGTTGTTCCGCCTCAGCTCGTGCACGTACAGTATCGCGCCCGTCGTTGGGCGTCAAAACGTGGAACGCGAGGAGACGCTATCTCGACTGAGGCGAACCTATATGCAGGCTACGGACAACGGCCGCCAGTCGATTGGCGAGTCAAAAGCTGCCAATTATTGAAGAGCCGGACACTCTTTGTCTACGACGGCCCGTCGCAAAGAACGGCATGTCCATTGTTGAGACACGCAACGCACACGCTGCCAGTCTATGAAACTTGGAATCTTGTAATTGGCGGGGTACGGGAAGAGTCTGGAAGTTGCTGGTGTTTGTTTCTCCCCCTCAATGGACAACAATGCCGTTACAACTCTAGACTTGACTTGAGTACAGGATGGTAGTATCTATGATCAGAAAACGAACTGGTAATTTGACAGGAGCAAATGTGTGCTACGGAGACCGCGTGAGACGAAAGCCTCACACCTACATCGATACGAGGGTCCTCTTTGCCTCTTACACCTTTACATGGTATTACCATAGGCAAGACTTGCCTCCAAACAAGTACAGCAGCTCAAACAGTTGGGGAGAGGGGAGAGGGTGTGTGTATAGCGGCATCTAGATTACCTAGGTACTTTATGTAGCCCCTGTGGTCTACCGTAGGTACATGTAGGTCAGGTAGGAGGGGTTGGCTGAAGTCGATGCGGCACGTTGATGATCTGATTGGCCAGACCTGACGATAGCCGAGCCTGGCAAAGTCAACTTTCCGACCCCAAAGTACCTCTGAGACGGGGGATACCTGAGATACATGTGTTATCGGCGTGATTTTCGTCTGCAGGAGGGTTGGCTCGGTGCCAAAATCAGTCAACGATGCCACCCCTCCCCCCTACTACCCCTGCCATCCCTGCCGCATCCGCCGCCCTGCGCTACTTTAATGTCTGACAGTTGATGGCTGCTGATTGGAGAGGGGGGCGCGGGGGGTCAGGGTGACTCGTTTTGCGCACCTACAACACCACCAACCACTACCACTACTATACCACTATTACCACCACTACCAACACCGGCAGCACCCACCAGCACCCACCAACAACCACCAACTTAGACCCCATCAATCAGGAGACACACACCCACCCGTGTCGACCAGGTACGTACGGCTACCATATACTGTACTTATTTAGGGCGCCATGGTTTAGCTGAGCTTTAGGAGTACTTGAGTTTACTTGCACAACACAGCCTGTCACATGTACCCCAGCGTGCCATCAAGATCAAACCTTATTCTGGGCCACGTACATATCGTAAATTTGTATGCAAAGTTGAAGCTATTTGGCCTATATATACATCATCTTACATGTACATGTTGATTACATCCGAGGACCCCCAAATACGGAGGACGATATAAACATATCAAGTTCGATACCTTGCACGTAAAGTAGGTGGTAGATGCTTGGTGGTGTGTGCATTTGCACTGTTGGTGCCTGTCCATCTGCCTGTCTCTCTGTCTAGTCTGTCTGTCCGAATTGCATTGCCGTGGCTACCGTTGTCTTGCGGTTCCGTGCTGCCTCCATCTCCATCCACATCTCCATCTCCAGTCCCTACACCATACGCATCCATCATACATTAGGTGCTCGCATCGCGGTCATCTGTCCACCCATCGACACCCATCAACACCCATCGACACACTGTCGTATCTAGCTTCTTCGTCCGCGTCTTCTTTCTCCCCTCCCTCTTCTTCCTCTTCTTGGAGTCGTCTGCTCCGTCTGCTTCTCTCTCCTTCTCTCTTCCACCATTGCATTCTCAGACCCGTCGCTCCAGCTTATACACTTATACTTGGTGATTCCTCATCCTCATCATATCACCGACAACTCCCGCTTCTCCGCGTATAATTGCGAGAGTCGGACTTTAGGATTTCTTATCCCGCTCACGGATTGACAGCCATTCGCCACCTCCCATCTACATACACATCCCTACATCCCTACATCCCTACATATCTACATTGTCTACATATACGCCTGCCTGCCATAGCTATTCTATTACACATATATGTACCCGCAGCGCGCCCCGGCGGTATATAGCAGCTGAAGTACCTTGTGGCATTGGTTGTGTTGGCCGGCACTTGGTAAATCTGGTGTTACGCACTCTCTCCGGTCGCCGTCCAGTCATCACCCACCCAGTCACCATCAACCCGGTCATCATCATCGACCATCGACCATCCATCATCCGCCATTCACTTTCAGGTGACCCTTAGCTCCCGCCGAGGTATAATACATCGCCCAGGCGCCCATTGTCGTTTGCAGGGTGGTTCGCCCTCCCAGACAAGCACATAATAGAATCCTCTCCAAGACGGAACACAATCCCTCGTTTCATCTCAAGGCCCTCGTTGTTCCTCAATCAGCTCTTGTCTTGTTATCTCCGAAGGCAACTCTCCGAAGGCAACCCGGGCTTGCGTCTTCTTCCATTGCCCTCTTTCTACATACCGTACCATAGCATAGACTATTTAGGTACCATACCTACGGCATACCATACAGGATACACCCCCCCTTTTCCCCTTCTCTCCACCCTCTCCTAAATTGGACGCATTCATCCATCGTCACTCCAGTTAACCAACAATTAACAACGGAGCTACATACATATAACGCGCGCACACACACACACACACACCACTCTCTCTCTCTCCATCTCACCTCCTCCTCATATTCAAACCTTTCTATCTATCAATTCGGACTTCTGCGCAAGCCAGCTCCTCTCAATTTGCCTGCTTCTCATCTATTGCCCGGTCGCATCGCCTCAATCGCTATTTTGCTACATCTGGATATCCTTAGTTGAGTCACGCCGCATCTCGTCTCGCGTGTGCACTCAACCCCATTCGCCACCTCTCGGTGTCAAGGTGCGCAACCTATTGTGGCTGACAAACCAGCAATTTGCTTGCTGCCTGGCAATCTTCCATGGCTTCCGGCTCTCCAGTTCCAACCGTTAACACAAATCCCATAAATTACTTTTCTTTCTCTCTGCGGCCTACACCTGCACCTGCACCTACGCATACATACGCAACCTACAAACACAAGCCCAGCATGGCGTCATCGTCATCGTCAGCCTCTCAATTCTCAGAGTCTAGGAAACTCTGTGACATCAACAACCTCATGTCGCCCCCGGAACCCCCCAAATTTGAATCGTTCAGCCACGGCAGCAACGCCGACAAGCACGCCGCCATCCGGTCCAAGTCTCTCGACGGCATCATGTCTGATGCGCGCCGGATCGCGGGGCCGGTCCCACCTCTGTCTCCGCCGATCTCCCCTGCCACGAAGCCGGATGATGTGATGAACGTCATCGTGACATCCGCTCAAGATCCTATCCTATATCCGACGACACACGATCTCACCAATTCGCCTCCGCAACGGCCACTATTTGTGCGAGAGGAGTCCGCCGATGCCAGGCAAATCGTGAACGACCACGTCTTAGCTAGGCCTGTCGAATTCTTCAAACATGCGACGCCACCCGAGCAGGACGACTACGAGTTGGTGTTGTACTTCAAGTCGCAGGTGATGAGGAGGTACCTCGAAAATCCCGGATCGTGGGTAAAGAGGGAACGCGCCCTCCTCATCGCCGACCGACAGGCTCAGGCGCGAAACAGGAAGTTCAAGCTGCACCCCATCTTGCCTGCCAAGCCGCAACCTATCCGCAGGGAAGTTCAACGCGTGAAGCCCACCAGAGCAGCGAGGGTGACCAAGCCTGCGGCGGCCAAGCCTGCTCCCGCCAGGCCTCGGCCCATTCGTGCGGGCCCCGGCCCTGCTACGGCTGCCGCCGTCACCGTGGCCGCCGCTACTGGGTTCACGAAGCACGTCAATCGTGTGCCCAGTGCCACGCCCGATCCATCGCCACGCCGTGTAACTACGCAGACTCGCGCGGATGATGACTTCAATTCGGTCCCCGACTACTGTCCGCCACTCGACTCTATGCCTGACAAGATCAGCAGCCTCAAGATGGAGTGGAAGACGGGGATCACGGACCTCACCAACGACCCCTACCGTCATCTGCTCCACGCCGAAGAGATAACGCTGGCATCGAGCCTGCGACTAAGTGCTGCGGTCTATCTTACGAGCAAGCGACGAATTTTCGTCAAACGTCTCGAGTGTCTTGGCAAGGGCAAGGAGTTCCGTAAGACGGATGCGCAGCAAGCTTGCAAGATTGATGTCAACAAGGCATCTAAGCTCTGGACCGCGTTCGAGAAGATTGGCTGGCTAGACAAGAAGTGGGTTAGCCAATATTTGTAGAACAGGCGATGCCCGCGACATCGTCATCAATGGTTGCCACCGACCCATCTCGGTACCCATCTCACCTCACAGCATGAAGATGGGGCTTCATTAACACCACTACCACTCTCCCAGCGCTCTTATTCGTGTCCCTTGGGGTCGGGTTAGACACGTACCTGCGATTTGCATCCTCTACTGGTTTTTCAGCACTAGATTGACCCCTAGCGATGCAGCGGTTTATAATTTGTTCGATCTTGATCTAGTATTCTTGCGTCCCGCTTTTTCGCAACAGTCAGCGGCATATCGGGAGAATGCGGTTCTGTTTTTACTCTCTCGCCATCTCATATTTTTGTTTTACTTTTTGCAAGGTCTGGTTCACGGCACATGACAGCATCAGGGGCATGTTCACAATGATACCCGGAGTGCGTGGATCTCTTATTTACAAGGTCACCCCACTCCATATACACACATATCTTCATGATCGGGATTTTCATGACATCTCGGCAAGCGGTTGGTCGGTCGGTTCGGTTTTTGGTACGGTACGGTACGGTACGGTACGGTATGGTATGGCACGGTTAAGTCGGCACGGGTTCAGTCTGAAGATGAGAACATATCTATCCTCTGCATCATGTAATGGCGTTCTACAGAATGGGCCCCAGCAGAGATTGAGAGTATCAGCAATACGCATCTAGCCTTTGCTTCTCGTTGGTTATGGCATCGGCATCCGTTTTTTGGAGTTTTTTGCATATTTCCTAGTCATACACACATGCACACCGAGCAGGGCCGAGCAGATGGCAATCTCAATACCCCATGAACCTGGTTGCGACGGTATTCTTGGATTGGATCAGGCGCTATAGCACCTACACGAAACATTCGTGTAAGCGAATGGAATCATCGCATCTACATGTATCTAAGCATACGCCTACGGCCGTGTCGAGGAGACTGGGTGCAAGCATCTATCTCCTTCGGCGGCAGTGTAGCGAAGCGCATGGATTGGATTAAATCAAGCAGATTGCTTAACCCCCAACCCCGTTTACCCCTCTTGACCTTAGATGTGATTACATTTACTTGCCGTGGAGACACTTAGAAATCGTGTTTCCTACGTCGAAACAACACTATATTACCGATATGAAAGTCATGGATATAGTTTTGGGTAAGCAGATGAGGCAAGACGATGGTTTTCTTTGGGTGACCTGAACTGGCTCCAAGGGTCTATCGCCCGCCTCCTATGTAACAATCTGTTCATTTTGATTATGGTTCAATGTTCATGTCACCTTGCACAGCTTACACCGCCTTGTACGCCTGTATTACGCCACCTTACGTACGTACATGCATACATACCTTGTCTGCCAGGCATGATCAATTGCTAGATTGATTGACCAATCAATCAATCGACTCCTTGGGCGTAGCAAAGGCTCATTCCCTCTTATACTTCTATTCATTCATTCATTCACTGTCTACTTAACTACCAACTACTCACCACCCCTCCTTTCCCAGCGCTTAACCACACGTCGTTTGAGTTGAATCAAATCGAATTGAGTTAAGCCAGGCAAGGTTGAGGGGCTTGTTTTCTGTCTGTCTTGTCGCCTTTGTCCCGACGGTTTGGGTCTGCGCTAACCTTAATGAATTAAAAGCGTACACGTATACCAAGATGGGACGCGCGGTGTGTAGGGTGTATCCCGTATGACTCGCCTTGGCTTTTCTTGGCTGCCTGCTCACCTACAGCAGGTACTTCACTGTACCTAGTACACTACTGCACGATACCCATGTCAGAATGAGTATAGGTATGCAGTTAGTATTATTATACATTGCACGCACTTAATACATGTATGTGCGTGTATGTAGGCATGGATAGATGCGGGCAGACGTGTAGTGTACATAGGCGTAAACCTTGCAGGGGTTTTTTTCGGAGAGAGGCTCTGAGCGGGGAGATTCGCCGGCCTTGCTTTGGTGGTTGGTTTATACACTTATTAACGTCTTCTTTGTCTTCTGCCTATTTGCTTGCTGGTTTGCCCTGCTTTGGTTCCCCTACCGGCCCGCGAATGGGGGCTGGTGTCTTGTATCTGCCTCACAGAATCTCGCATTTGCACTTTGCTCGGGATATGAGTCTTTTTAATGGTTTCCACGTCGGGCTGCATATCTACCATGCTCTCGTAGGATGCAGAATGAAGGATAGAACTCACCCGCAGATTTCTTTAGTTGGAAACTGTGATTACGTACGTTTTATATTTATTTCTCGAGTCAGCGATATTTAGTATTTGCCTCACGATAGGTCTGATACATTTGCATTAGGCCCGAGGGGTGCACTTAATGAGCACTGCCTCGGTATGTGCGCCCTGGAAAATTATGATTTCCTATAGGTAAACTCAATTGATGGGAATGAGATGCGATAGGGTAGGACAGGTTGGGATGTAAGTCTTCCGGCAAGAGACTGCTTGCCTTGCTCCTGTGTTTAATCGAATGCATTCGAGACGCTGGGCCAATACCTGTCTACAACCTCACCGAATTACTTACGCCGACGTTTCAACTATTAGAGACATAAAACCCAGCGATAGGACGCACCTGGTGCGGGCTTAGGTATAGTCGCAAGAACTTCGGCTTGTAGGTACTTGGTGTGGATTGGCTACGTGGGTAGAAAGAGTAGTTTCTAGCAAGTGTATTTGCTTCGGTAGCTCAAGTTTTCTAGAGCAGTCACTTATCTATGGAGGGGACATCATTAGCATGACCTTTTACAGTATTCCATCGGTATGGTTATTATGAAGTTAGATGAAGCAATCAATGAAATCCATGCTGTTTGTGACAAGGATGGTACACTTACTCATGACATATATACAACATATAATCTCGACTACTATTATGCATCATCAGTAAGAAGAGCTCATGTAGTAGGTTTTATACTCGTCATGTTGCTATAGAATAGTTATATCTGGCATTAGGACACATTATCTCCACCTACTTAAGACAATTTAACTATGTGCTACGGCCGCAATGCATATTGACTCAGACCTGCGCGTAAAGATGTTCCGGGAGCCACTTTCTCTTCGCTAGGTTAAAGAGGCAGCTCGCTGATTTTCATGCAGTCTCAGTTTGATAGTTATATAGTGATAGCAGCAGCTTCATTTACGCTTCATCACCAATGGGGTCAATATGATACAGCAGTAGCGGCTCTTCTAACGGCTCTATCATAGAGTGCTTTTGCCACATACTGTGATCTGTAGTGTCGGATCTAATGCTTGGGCCAGGCATCATTACAGCTTTGAAGCCGTCGTGGGTGTCCAGCTGTGTAGAAAGTTATCACGTAAGTGAATAACTTCACATGACTTAGTCGGCTCGTGGGGCTATTGTCTCAAGACGGCGCTGCTGTTTTGATTTTATCGATGGCGGTATGTATCTGACCCTTCGCGGATTAGTACTGTTAGAGATAGCTGCACTCTCATTTCAGCATCTTGTTCTTCCTCATTCGACCGGGTTGAAGTCTTTGTCACAGCCTGATCTCACTTGGTTGGCACTCTTCTCATGTTAACCGACTGATATTATCAATAAGTCTAATCGGTAATAGCATAAAGACGAGAATGAGAACGAGGCTTATCTGGAGAAGAACAAATGCGAGATCATGGAGCATTGGGAGAACGGCCGCCGAGACCACCAAGGTTGTGAATGAGAGAAGGGGGGATTGAAAGACGGCATACACAAATTCCAAGAGAGCACAATTGACTACTACTTAATCTAGAATATCTATCATGAGTGAGAGACGAGCACTTTAGACTATTAGAAAAGCTCCAAGCATACCTATATAGCAACCTAGCTCTCCTCACAAACTCGACCGATTCGCAATAGGACAAAGCAGCGAATAACGCTATATGTCAGAGGAAACTCAACTGATCCCTCCTACAGCTAGACTGCGACATTTTTTCATGTCCCTCAACAAGATATCGGGCGCAATAATAAGCATCCCTTTCACGACTATAGTCTCGGCCGCCTACTTGTGGTTCGCGGCAGCTCGGGCAGCAGTAGCTATACCGGAAGTGGCGTTGCACGCTTTGTACACGGCCTAAAATTGACGTGAAACTAGCGTGGATACACAAGCTATTGAATTCACGCGATTGAGTTGCGCGAATGAGCTTATTGATCTTGTCTTTAGGTGGTATGTCTAATGTGATGGGGGTGAAGATGTAGTGGTCCTCGGAATACATCTCTACAGCAGAAATTTAACTTATGATAACTTGTACGACGTATGGAGTACACCCAAGTAGCGTTGACTCAAGAAGTATGCACTTCAAAGAAGTGTAGGGATTGTGCCCTAGATAGATAACAGATATCCGAGATTTGATGAAGATGATTCATACTGATATATGTGTCTGCTTATATGTAATCCAGGCTTACCGGTTAAGTTAGACAAACTCTGATGAGAGGAAAACGGTCCTTGGCGTCGAAATAGGTGGCCTCCTATGAATCTCTGTTGATAGGGCTATTTGAAGACGTCCTGCGAACTTGAAGAGGAGGCGTAAATAGGGGCTGGGAAGGGTTTGTAGATACTCAACTATATGATTAATAGGTTGGAGAGCGATTGAGGGCTAGCTCGTCATGTTTGAAATGATGAGTAAAATGCTATAAGAGAAGATCATGAAATGAGGTTCTCTTTATAACGACTAGCAATACGGTGTTTGAGTGGTAAGATCATGACATCGACGGCTTTTGTTTATCAACCGGCATTGATGGTAATGAATAGCTATTATTAACTTGATGATGATGATGATGATGATGATGACGATAATATCAGTGACAATTAAGAGATCATCTTGCTAAGCTCTAGGTTGGTAGACTGTTCGTGTAGTGATCTCAGTATTGAAACCGGTGGTATGTATAGATGGCTAGCACCATATTACAGCCAGCCGTGGACTAGAGACTCAAATAATACTAGGCATTTTCAAAGTTCGAATACAACATTCGAAAATAGTAGAAGCGATTAATCTGCGAGGGCTAGCACTTGACTAGCATTAAGAGAAATTTCACAGTGTGGGAAAAGCAACAGTGAAGCAATGTAGAAACAACTGAGAAATAGAGCGTCCATATATCTCCTGGGCTATATATGTTACACAAGTTATAAATCACTTGTTTCTTATCTCTGCCTGAAGATATTATACAGAAATTGCAGGTAATGACAAATTTTGTCCAGCTTCTTGTTTACCGTGGCCCCTCAATAGATGCAATGCTTGAGGGTATGTTGATGGAATGTCACCCACGCTATTTATTTAGGACGCGGTTACTGGCTTATGCTTGACGTAAACCGAGGATATTTCGAGAAGTTAAAAGCCATGAGCTATTTTAAAAGTGATACTGGCTTATAAAGCCATTCAACCCGCGAGCACGTGATGTCGTCGACCTCGCTTATTTAGACATGTATAAGAAAAACTTCCTTGAACACAGTCGCTTAAGCTGCTTTTACGGTTTATCTATTTCTGAATCGATCCTTAAATGCCTGTGTAGACAGACAATAAATAAGCCCAACGTTAAATTGTCACGAAAGTTACCTAAAAGCCCGTGTCTCAGCTATTATAGAACACGGAAACTTAACACTAAACAGAATAACGGAACGGCCCGCTGAGTTATGCCCCGTCCTTGTATCGTAGGCTTCTAAATTGTCTTTCATAGGTTCTTAAACGCCCTCTAAAGTCGATGTTTCAGTCCCAAACTGACTCATACTAATGAACAGTAAGTCTATCGCATTTGTCACTTACATACTATTGACAACATCTGTATCTATTACATGACATTCATCATCACTCTCAAGGGGAGGTGAACCTTACAGTTCACCTAGATTCCCCGAAACCCGAATACTTTTGGGGCCTCGATATTAGCTCGATATTAGCCTAATGCACGCTAAGTCTCGACTAGCTTGTGGCACGCCATTGGAGCCAGAACCAATATCAGGCATCAAGCTCTACTTTGAAGTTATTGTCGTTGAACTACAGAGTAGGCTCTAAGCTGATGTTAGGATATTTCTATAAATGGAAATGACATCACATAAATGTCCGAACTCAGCAAACGTCGAGTTGAACATTCCCCTCCTGGATTCCTTATAATGTCTCTTTATCATAAGCGCTATTAGTAGTATCGCCGGGCCTTCCGTGGGTAGCCGAGGAGTGTGGAAACTCAGTTCACCATACCTATCGTGGCTGTATGCTAAGACAGCTTGCTAACTATAATACTTGGAAAAAGAAAAGATCCTATACAAAAGATCCTGTACAAACCCAAGACCCACCCACCCACCCTCCAAAATACCTTGCTAGTTTCATTGTCAATAGTGTCGCAACAATACTTATCTAGTTGATGCAACTAAGTACCGCGGTAATTCCACTACGCAACCCACCCGAGGTGAGCTTCACCGTGACAACCCCGCCCGTACACTAGAACGGACACCGTCACGGCGGCTCCACCGCTAGCTAGATTAGCGGATATGCTAGCAGACGTCGCCAATCGCGCTCGGTGAGGGGAGGCTTGAGGCTACTGAGCGGGACTGGTAAACTACTAAGTAGCTCGAGGTTCGGCTCATGTCGATCACATCAGCAACGACGGGACGCAGGACGAACTACAGGCCTATAGCACCATGTGACTGAACCCCTCATCCGTGACGCCGGTTCTACACCATGCCATCTCCTCCAGCCTGACCCTAACAGCCGCGTCGACGGCGCGGACCTATATAAGCGTGTGTTAACCATCTGTGATAGGGTCAGGTGGAACACGCCGAGGACCGTATACTCGCTCTGCTGAACACCGAGGTCCGGCTATCTTGACGCCATCCCCTCTCGCTCATACAGCGGCGGTGCCGTTTTGAGCAAGCCTAGTCAGACCTGAGTCCTGAATTGGGATATCAAGCACCCGTGACCTTCGCTCCGCCTCCACCACGACCCTGGGCACTGGGAATACCTAGTATACATTCACGTATAACGTCTCCCAAAGCCGAGTCGGGAACCCTAGGGCTTGAAGGCTATCATGTTTACCCCTCAGCTGATTCGCTAGTGAATAATCAAGAACCCAGCCTAGCCATGGTGCTTGCGAGGATACCGGAAGCTATCTATTTCGAGTATTGCTAAGTCAACTCTGGCATCACTTAGCTCCATCTAATGCTCAAAAGGGCAGACTATGTGTGTTGGCTTGTTCATATTTGGTTCATATGCTAAGTATCGTCGTCATCATTGCTGACTCGCAAGCTAGCACCAACTAGAGGCGATATTACGTTGGCAAAGCTGACATAACGGCGGAGATATGTAGTGTAACAGAATTGGTGTCACCATTTCTTCGCTTCTGGCAAGCCGTGGTATACTTGGAATTACTCCTGGAAAGTCATAGATAACTCAGAGTGAACTTCGGCTAGGTAGGCTAGGTAAATATCCTTGAACTTTACGTGGGGGCTTTGTTGACTTGTTGATTGATCATGTTTAACGTCGTGGGGGCATGCTGCGATGCGGTGGGACGTTGAATGGCTCGTCGCGCTCTCTGGATGCTGCTTGCGCATACGATATGTGACGGGAGGGCCTATGATACCTCTAAAAGAGTGCGAATGGCATATGCCGAAAGTCTATCCTCTGTCTGACATGCATTCAGGTCTCATACTATCTCTACAAGAATGCCAATGGCATATGCCGAATGTCGATCCTCGAGCTGACATCTGACATGCATTTACGTCAACGGAGGGTGATTTCTTATCTCCAAGTGAATTGTATTATCAACCGCGAGCATGCCGCCAGCATGCCGCACGAAAATGATGCATTGTTTGATTGACCGACATGTCTGAATGATGTGAGATTGCTGATGTAACTTGTTAGATTAGTCGAGGTGACATACCCCTAGATTATCACATTGACGGCTGTAAGATTACCTAACCTAGTGGCTGAGACAAACAAGGCTACCGGAAGGAAAACTTCAATCAGTCCAACGGCTTTCGCGGAACACATCTATTCATGTGTATCAATCTACATATCGTAGTTTTATCAAGCTATCGGAAATAAAAGTAGGCACAAGTTGAATCGAGCATGAGCTGGGTATCATAAAATACGATGGGGTCCATTGACAGCCCTTTCTGTCCCAGCCCCCATATCAGGCTGAGACACCGAGATTTGATATGTACGTAGGTAGTACAACGAAAGTAGGTAGGCCAGAGCGTAGGTAGTGTAGGATGAGATTTATCTGCTCCAGTGCAACGTTGCTACAGCGGTATCAAGTCGTGAAGGATAGGCTTGAGGCTCGGGATGAGACGCACCTGACCAGGTATGTATATATGTATACAGCTCTCATCTCGTTCATCAGCTTAGTGCTAAGACAGCCGGGTTTAGGTACCTACCTGAGGATTATAGAATAAATAGTGTTTTCAATGGAGCTATTTACTGGTATTATAGAGTAACGAGGCAAACCCAATAGAAACCAAGGAGAATGCCGGTGTAGTTGCCGATAACTCTCTATCTCAACCAAAGATATCACCTTAGTATAAGTATATCGTGACGATGGGGGTCACATCCATCACTAGCACTTCGTACCTAGTGTAGTATAATCTGCATGGGACAACTGTAGCGTGCCTTGTGGGCCACCAATAAATTGACGATACAGGATCTCACAATGCTCTGGGGGACGAAACTGATAGCGTAGCATTTTGATATTCATAATTTAGAAACGCGTGGAACTTCTTTTTGTTATGCTACACTGGAATCTGGGATGTGATTACATGCATGTGCCCGGCGTCCTAGAAAACAAGACCAGCTAAGTAAAATAGTGTATGATGATTGATGCAACAGGTCGAAGCTGGTACCAACTATACTACTAGTGTGGAAGCACAAGTCTTTATGATTACCTACATGTATATCTTGGTACATGCTTACCGGTAATAGTTTAGTTTTGCTTGGAGTTGTCCGCTATATCGTTGGCTGGACTGGTCCAGGATCCGCTTCTCATTCCAATCCCAGCAAGTGATATACGCTATAGGTAGGTAGGCTAATTATCTTGTACGGAAATGGTGAATGGGCTAAACTGACAAGGAATGACCTGGGTTCAAGGTGGTGGCGTAGTGTACACCACACTAGCGAGCTACTTTAGGACATATATCCCCTACACTAACTACATATAGTCTAGTAGTAATGCATTGAGTATAAAATGCAAGGTACCTGAATCTCAGGGTATTATTATCCACGTGCTGCGCAGACTGCGGTTGACACAGCTCGCTGTAAATACCTATCATAGCATGGAGTGTATGCAACATGAACTTCTCTGACAAGGGTTCGACATTATAGCAATCTCGCATTACCTAATAGGAGCTACTCATATACTGTGCTAGCCTGTACCAGCCGAGGCAACCCATTCGATATTACAATACGATGCTCAATGTGCCATCAGCATTGATGCATTTCGCCATCCCGTAGCGACGTGACTCCAAACTCCAGTAAAGAACGCCTGTGGTGAAATAGCGGCACCATTTGATGAAGTCCAAAATGTTGCCATGTAACTGTGCATCTTCCGGAGCTATACTGCCGAGCTCCTCTGCAGCGGCTTCAAATCTCTTCATTGTCTCCGCTAGGAATACGTCTAGATCTCGGGATACGGCGTCCATGTTCTTTCGGCTCTCGGGCTTCATATTCTTGAACATGACCGGGACGAGGTTTAGGAGCGAGCCTTGAACCTATGACCACGATTAGAGTTTTGCTAAATACGTAGAGTGATTATACTCACTATCTCCTTCTGGACCGAGTATACGTCGTTGAGTATAAGACATATGTAGATAGTCTCTTTCCAGAGAGCCTTCATGGCTGCCCCCTCCATTACCTCTTCAGGGAGCCTGATCTTCAACATGTAGCTATGATAAGTTAGCGGTGTCCGTCTCTCGGGGCAGGGCTCGATGCTTACTCGGTCATGGCAATTTGGGGTGCGCACCCGACTGAACCTGATCGTATGTTCATGTACTCTTCAGTTGTCGGCATGGTACCAGCCATACGATGTGTGTGCTCAACGCCAACTTGTAGCATGAAATTCTCGAGCTCGTCAAAGAATCGCTGCCGCTGCTGAACATCTGTTGTGTCCCGCATACCATCACCCACGTCGGCAAAGAGTGCCATGTTCTGGTGGGGTGGCTTGGCCTCGTTGGTCCGCTCGTCGAGCCCCAGTACGCTGTGAATATAGGCAAGGGACTGCCTGTAGTAAGCTTGCGCCAACTCCTCGTTCGCTGCGGCATCTGTGTCTCCGGCATCGATCTCGTCATCCCAGACGAATATCCATACTGAATACGCAGTGGCAACCTTCAGCTCTGGCCATTCTGCATCGGGATACCACCTGGTGGACGTTAGTCACGGCCCATCGAGCTGGGACGAGGGAGACTCACAGTGACATAAGACGTGCAAAGTCGGCTTGTTTCAAGGCTTTCAGCTTCCTTTCATTAGTGACGATTCGCTCGAGCATCGAATCGACGAGAGCCTCTAATTCGTTGGCATGTTTATTTATTGCTGTGGGCCACGAGGCAAAGACCTTGGTGAGGTCTGAGAGGAGTAGTCTTTTGCCGTCAAGCTCGGTGGCCACGGCTAGGGCTTCGCCATGGAGATGTGCGGGTACAAGTGTTTTCTCAGGTAACGCCGCGGGCTTGGTTATTTGATTTTGTGTGGGCTCGACGTGGTAGAAGAAGGAGGTTTTCACGGCGGAGCGAACCAACCGAGCAATATGTAATATCGTGGTCCTCATCCTGGCGCGGTCGGACCTCTAAGCTTGGTGCGCAACGGGACGGGCACGGGACGGGCACGGGACGAGCTGCGAGTCAAAGCGCAGATCCAAACTTTAGGGGGTTTGTGGGTAAATGGGCCGATGACTGCGTAGGTACCGGCTTCGTTCTTTCTCTGGGGCGAAGGCGATGTTGCTGCTGGGGGTTATGACGTTCCGAATTCAGGAGAGGTACAGTATGATGATGTTATGTTGTCTCACCACTTCATAGATCAGGTAGGCTATTGGTGAATTATGAGACAAGACAATCTTCATAACTTATGATGTGAGACTTGATATTTCTACTTCCACAAGATCCACTGGGGAAGGCCGAGTTATGAACACAAACGGAACCGTGGCGAACTACACTACGACCACGCACTAACCATGGAGGTATCTACCCTATACCACATGGGGAGGAGAGTACACTATCATGGATCATCTGCTCAGCATCTCTCGGTGTAGTGCAAAGTAGTGTCAGTTCTATTTAGCTTCAAGCCTGATATTAGTGGGTGGGCTTGTAAGATGTATCCGGCATGGATTGATAGCGGGTTATTGGATTGCGGCATTACCCGTTCGGAACAAAAATCAGAGGGTGGGCTACTACTATCGAGTGTGTGTGACGTTGGTTTAATTACATTACATGATAGATCATTAATATAAATCTGTATGTATATTCGGAGGTGTAAGCTGTGTAAGCTGTGTTGCATCAAGTTGACAAATATGCAGATAAGATCATGCAGGCTATGAATGACAAGTGAGGCTGCGTTCAAGACCACGAGTGAGGCTAGCTACGTCTACAGAATACCTACATCTAAACCTGCAATCCCGAGAAACGGGGACATCACGGTCAAATCTCCATACTAACCATGCATCCAACGTGCATCTAACATGCATTCATTAACTCCGAATAGTGTACGCTAACCTAAGGCTAGCAATCCCCGTTGCTCGCTTGGCGCGCGCCCAGATATTCTTTGTTCGCTCCATAGCCACTCCACGACCATCTTCGGCTGAGACTAGTCATTTTGGGCGCATGCTGATGATCCATGATAAAAGACCCAGGTACTTCGTAATGTAACTAGACTGCTCTAGCATCAGGATGCATGTTTTGCTCCGTACTTGAAATTCATGTGGGGTTATCCTCAATTATACCTGGCCACCTCACTCAACATTAGAAGTGCTGTGGATATATCATGGCTGCGAGAATATTAAACCTTGCCAAGGTGTGTGTGCCCGATACAGTAGGTTCCAGGTCGCCGTTGGAGTTTATGGCCCGCACAAGAGGAGTTCAGGGGTTTTCACTTAGACTGTCCACAAAATCCGCTTATTTTGGTTTCCCCTTATGCATAACCCCCTCCTCGCTAACTTCTTGTTCTTGGTTCCTCATTTGTGTTCGTTGCAAACCCCTATTCGTTTAATCTTCGCAACTTGTTATTAACTCATGTTAAGCCTGGTATAGAACAACTATAGTCAACATTCACCATAATGCGGCGAGCTTAAAGACTTTGTAGTACGGCTGCTGTTTTCTATCTATAATTAGCCTGCCTGCCTACCTATAGCCCCATCAGCTAGATAACTTGTTTTATTTAAATCCCGCTGAAACCGCGCTGACACTACACTAGTATATATCAGTACGAGCCATACTAGTGTAGTAAATAAACACTCAACTTAGTGCTATAGGTACTCATCGCTTAATGCTTGGAAAGACATGGGACATAATCCAGTACAGTGTACAAGTAGCTATACTATATAGGCATACTGTACACTAGGGGACGTTGTGGATCGGTATATTTACACTACTTCGCCAATCTCCTCTCGATTTTCAAATTTACCACGTCAGGGGGGTAGAGTGAATGGCGTGAGAGCGGGCGGTTAAGGTTAGTGCATGCTACTCAGCAGATGGTATACCTGGTCAATCACAAACCGCTTTTTACAGATCCGCTGAGCTAATTACCAGACGAAGATTGACCCATCAGACTTCTCGAATATGGGTTCGACTTATCAAGCAGATGTTCCTGCTAAGCTAGATCGGTGCTGCTGATCATGTCGCGTTGGCCACGTCGCTATGTCCCCTGTTGCTAACGACAGGGGCCGCCATGTCCCGGCTGCAACGGTTACCGTCCGGCCCTTGACCGAATACGTTCCCTTGCAGGGGAGGTTAACAAAATTGACACAATTTTTTTCTTGGACAGGTAGGGGCGATGTTGGTAGGCCGCTGGCCAACCCAAAATCCACTTCACACTTTCATTCGACACCCTACTCAAATAACGTTGCTCCTACGTGCTTCTCTTCACCTGGGGTAAATCAACATCATCGACAATGAACCATGCAGCGGATTAGGGAGACGCTTGCTCGCCTTACCCGTGCCAGCGGCCGTGACTCGCGGGACACCTCTCACGGCCCGCGGCTTGATCGTGTCGGCCGTACTAGCAGCTCGGCTGGCAGCTCCCGGGAGAGGATACTGTATAGCGCCGACGGGAGAGGGCCATGCATACTTCACGATGGGGTCCAACCAGGGGAGGAAGGCGTCGACATTGTCTTCGTACATGGGCTCTTTGGGTCTCGTTTGGGTAGTTATACTAAGGGAGGTGTTTGCTGGATTCGCGATCTGCTGGGACAGGATCTGCCCAACTGCAGAATCATTTCCTGGGGATGGTCTAGTACGCTGAGTTCGGGAGACGCGTTTGCTGGGCAGTCCGAGATTCTCCTCACTGACATCTCGCGTGTCCGTGCGGGGACGAAGCGTCCGCTCATCTTTGTTGGTCATGGTTTGGGGGGTCTTCTGATCAAGGAAGCATTGGTCACGGCGGCTCTGTCACGAATCTATGGTGCTCACGCGGAGCTGGGCAATGTGTATCCACGCACGGTGGGATGCATATTCCTGGGGACTCCTCATGTGAGGAGTGGCAAGCGCACTCTGGGAGATTGCGTCGCGGCCACGGCCGTCCTTTCGCCTTCCATGCCCGCGCCCCAACTTTTACGAGCTCTTCGAGGGAGTAATCAATTTCTCGAGACACTTCACAGCACATTTCTCCTTGTCTCCCGAGACATTAAAGTTATCTGTATCAGAGAAAAGTTGCCGACGACAATCGCTGCGTCAATCGACACGGTTCAGGATGACTACGGAGTTGAGTTGGGGACGGGCACGGTGCAGACCATGGTTCCAAGAGACTCGGTAGTATATGACAACTTCAACGTAACGAAGGATGAATTGCCAACAAACCATCTGGACCTATGTAGATACAAGAGTCGGGATGACGCCGGGTACATACGACTTATCTCACACATACAGAAAGTGACGTCTGGACCCTCGCAGGCAGAAATAGAAGCCCAAGAACCTCGGAATCAAGGTATGCCCCCATCAACGTCGTAGCACTACGCTCGACACGATTTCGTGTTTTCTCTCTCTCGACTAACCTACCTAAATAGACATTCTCAATGCCTTACACTTCGATACCATGATGGAGCGGGAACTGTTGATTGATCCAGCGTATGGGCAAACGTGTGAATGGATACTATCACCAAAGGTGTCTCCGTTCAGGTCATTTTTGAGTTCTAAGGATCCTGTCTTGTGGATTAGTGGGAAAGCAGGGTCTGGCAAGTCGACGCTCATGAAATACGCTTGGAAATCAGAAGAAATGAGACATGAGTTACGCCATGGTTGGGCCCAGGGCGGGGAACTGGTCATGGCTAGGTTCTTCATGTTCGAAGGTGGCAACCGCATTCAAAAGACCTACGAGGGCTTCCTCCGAAGCACGTTGTATCAGATCCTATCGACAAGGCGCGAGCTTATCAAGATCGCCTTCCCAAGCTTCTTCGATTGTTCGTGGCCCCCGCCCGTCCAATTCACTAGTACGACAAACCTCAACCAAGGCTTCTACTCACTATTCGCACACATGTCCGAGAAGCTGCGGATGGTCGTGTTCATTGATGGTATCGATGAGTATAGGATAATGGAGCGCAAGGACCATTACGAACCCGGCGATATCGAGGTGCAGTATGACAAGGAAGAAGGCGACGAATCTTGGGGACGCAGCAAGTGGCGGACCGATTCCCACACCGAGATTGCAAAGCTCATAAACAGCATGGCAGACAAGGACGTCATCAAATTTGTCATTAGCTCTCGCGAGCTCCCCGTATTTGAAGAGGCCTTCGCCAATTTCCCCCGAGTTCGACTGCAGGAGCATACTGAAAAGGCCATTGCCGAATACATAGCAGGGCGTCTGGATGATGAAGCCCCGGGACTACCAGATACGGTGAATCTATGTGCCGAGCTGGCACATAAGAGCCAGGGAGATATACTATGGGCGCGTCTGGCACTCGACATGGTCATCGACGGTAGCCTTCGCACGCTAAGAAGTACATTGAACTCTCTGCCCACTCGGCTCGGCGGGACCGAGGGCTTGTATATGAGGATGATCGAGAACCTCAAGCCTGAAGACCAAAACGATGCTTGCCGTATCTTTCATCTTGTCTTGAGGGCTCAACAGCCTCCGAGCATCATCACTCTCGCTTTTGCCGATCAAGGGCACCTAGACCGTTACCACAACGTGCTTAAAGTTGTTCAAGATAGCAAGAGACCATTCACGAAGGAGTCACTTCAACATTTGACAGATAGCATGCATCGCCGTCTGCGGGTATGTTGCGTCGGTCTTCTAGAGGCCGAATCAAAGGCGTCACCGGACACCATCGAGACAGCTCGTCGCGTGGTCTTCAATCATCAGACTACGAAAGAATGGGTAGGACGCAGAGATGTCTGGAAGGTTCTTCCGAACATACATCCGGTAGACGATATCGATTTGGACTTTTCGCTGCTCAGCGGCTGCGTGAGACATCTCAAGGCCTTCGAGACCATCCAGCCCCCCGTTCTTACGTGGCCAAACGTCCGATTCCGACCCGATGCCTGGCTTATCGTCGCCAACGCTCTGCGTTATGCGGAGAGGATTGACGGAGAGACAAAAAATACCGAGATATACGCGGAGCTTTTGGACGAGCTCGATGCATCTAATCAACGCTCCTGGGCCGCGGCCTTGAAACATCATACGCCTCTGGTCGAGGATCCGGACTGGTACGACCGCAAGCTCCCTGAGCTCTTAAAGAAGCACTGGGCTGGCTTTGAGCCGATGGAAGCAGGCAAATCCCCCAAACGCAAAGACTTCCTTGCCCTTGTCGTACAGGCCAATCTAGTTCAGTACGTGCGCTACAAACTTCTCCAACTCGATGAAGAGTCCAGGGGGAGAAAGGCGCAGGAGCTGCTCGTCTACGTCGTCAGTCCCAAGGGAGATGGTTTCAGCGCTTGTGTCAGCTTGAGTGGAGATTATCTGGACTTCCACCACGATATGCCCGACTCCAGACTGCTAGATGTGTTGTACGAAGCAGGCGCAGACCCAAGGAATGACGCACAGGTCTGGCTGAGGGCACTAAAAGCAGGACGACATTACTTCTCCAGAGGAAGCGCGACTATGACACACTTGATGGAGACATTCGCGAGCAAGAGGCTCATGTTGAATCGTGAGAGATGGGTGGCAGCTGTCAAGTCTCTGCTACAGCATGGTGCCAATCCTCACGTTGAGCTCCAAGTCATAACACCCAGCTCCGGGGAAGACAATCACTCGTCGAAGTCCACGACCATAACCGCGATAGACTATATTCGGGAGACTCTGGAGGGCGAGCCGGAATACGCCATCGACCTACTTCAACTCGAAACAATGATGGGACGGAGGCCAAGCGTTGGACTGGCGCGGTAAGCGATGAATAAGTATACATATGGCTTTTTTTTAACGGATTAGCGTAATGTAGCCTGGTTTAGGGCTGGATTGCATGACAATGGAGGAACAACGGATGCATCATTGGATTTTCTTATAGACGAACTTGGAACAAATTGAGACGATCCTTACCTAAACTCGATATCCATATAAGTTAATACCTTGGTACCCTTGCGATCAAAGTCTCGAACACGAAAGTCCAAATCCACTCGAGTCAAAACGGGCATAGTTATCCCCTGAGCCGATCTAATGCGTATTATTCCCGGCTTAAATACCTCCTCCCTGATGGGGCATGTTGAACTAGTGACGTGTCGGAACTAGGCAGTCCTTTTTGTCTGAAACCAGGTAAACAATCTACACTAATATAGTTCATGCAGGCTAAAGGACTACTAACCCACCAAGCGGGAATCGTCGCAAAAATGCGCCTTAGCCTGCGTCTGCCGTGCTTCGAGACGTCGTATGCCTGTCGTCAGGAACTCATTCTACCTATTTGTCAACTTAGCGATTGCTTGCAGCTTATTTCAACTGCTGCATGTTTTGCATTAGGGTGCGTTATCGGCGTGATCGATAAACCAAGATCACTAATCTCATTGCTCTTGATGTATAGAACCTACCATTTCTCAATTAAGATACCAAGGCCTTACGACAGGAACAATGAACTTAAGTGAACAGAACACACAGCAAGAACTGTGTCATCCTTGATGGTATTAAACATCCACCGGTAGCCAACACTCCAATAAACTAATATGTATCTACCGGTTGTTGAGCTCAACCCCGAGTTATCGCAGGTCCGTCATATGCATATACAATTTACACCATCGCCTTAATAGGCAGAAGGCGTTATAATCTCGTCGCGTGGTAAATGAGGCGGAACTCTGGGTTATGATCTACCAGTCGGTGCTTAACCCTATCACCGCCACTCAAATTGGCCACCACTTTCACTGCTAGTTACAATGCCATAAACTTTGACGGGAGAAGGAAAAAAAAACATGCCGTTCTCATATGCCAACATATTATGATATAGAAACTGAGGAAAATCTTGCCGAAAGAAGCGGCACGGGTCCTGCCCGAATAAATAATACTACCCGACTCTTTTCATCTTCAGCCGCAATAGTCTGACATCCAAGACTTCTGCCTGACCATCCTCTCGCATCTCGAAAACCCAGTCATCCAGAGCGACTTGTCCGTAGAGTGGCGCACCCAAAGCAGTCCAAGCAGTGAGACATGGGTCCTGGATTTCACCTGGTTTAGTTGCGTTGAAGTATGTAGTTCTGAAGCCAAGTCGAGAATCATATGTTCCCGGCCGGCTTTTCGACATACTCGCAGCTCGTAGGTTTGAAGGATAAAGTCTCGCAGACTGCCCGACGCCGTATATTTGGACCAGCGGGCTCTGCGGACCTATGACTTGAACCCCACGACTTACGAGGCTCTCAACTAACAGCCCGGAACTGCCAGTCCGTCCAACTTTGATTGTTGCCGAGCTATTCGTAGCTTTATCGGTATAATTTCCCGCGAAATTTGATTCGGCCTCATCTCTGGCTTGCTGCTCAGCCGTGGGAAGGAATATAGAGCCGAAGGAGTTCATCAATGATTCTCGTATGCTGGGAGCGCTCGAGCCTTTGGTCCCGGCAGTGAGCACAACCCACCCAAGGTCGTGCTCTGGCGAGAGTACTACTGCCGCGTTATAAGTGCCTACGTCGCCCTGCTTCGTATATAGTTGGCTGACGCGCTGACCAGACGGCGCGAGGTAACGGATCTCCCACGGGGCGCCAACCGCAGTGCTAAGAAACCCGGTCTGTATCAAGGGCTTGAGCCATCGACGGGTCTGAGCTCGCGACATCAATGTAGATTGCAGGATGGCCTGGCCAGCCTTGACCATGTCCGATGTTGAGCTATATATCGAGCCGGCGGGACTAGTAGGACCCAGATCATCACCCCACCCAGTTTCGGACGCGTTTCCGCCTGGAATGACACCGCCGGAAGAAGGTGTCTCCTGAAAGCTGCTGTGAGCCATACCCAATGGCCCGAATATGTTTTTCGTTATGGCATCGCCAACTGGGGACCCAGTAATGGCTTGTTGGGCGTACCCGAGCAGCGTGTAGGCAACGTTGCTATATGACGGAGAGTGTGCGGTAGGATAGACCGGATGCTGCTTCAAGAGATATGAGAACAGCTCTAGATGTCAAGCATTAGTGTACTGCACGAAGGGAATACAGCGCCTCCCATTTCTGACGCGATATCGGGGGACGAGTCATACCACTACGCGTACAAATCCGATTCACTCCTGGAATACCGCATGCGGGGATTTCCGCGCCTTGTAGGGCTGGAAACCCAAACGCCGAAGCTTGAGTCGAGTCGATCTCAGCCGAGAGATCATTGAAAGTGGCTGTAGGTACCTATGTATTAGCGATTATATATCACCGCTGCTTAGAAATGTCTTCACTAACGATCACGGGGTATTCCGGCCGCATGGCTCGCAAGTTGGCCCAAGGTGATCTCGTCCCATCTGACGTGGTCGATATCGTTGTATAGTTCATCGTGGTCCGTGCAAGTCAAGTTCGCGAGCTCGGGGACGTATTTGGTGATCGGGTCATTGAAATGCTGATCGCCGACCTCCTTGAGAAACGACCAGACACTGAAAACCTTTGAGATACTCCCGATGCGGAAGATGGAGTTACCGTCGACTTTTGACATTCCGTGAATCGGAGGGGTGTAGTAGTGTTCGTATAACGTCTTGTTCTCTTTAGATGAGAAGAGGGCCACGGCCCATGCAGCTTCGTTTGTCTGCAAACCGAGTTGCACGTCTTGAAGCGATTTATTAAAGCTGGAAATGGCCTCGCGCAACAATGAGCTCTTGGATAAGTGCGAGGGCGATGGAAATCCGGGTCCTGCCAGAGCGCATTCGCGAGGGGGCGCGGCGAAGACTCCCGCCGCAAGGACCAACGGGCCGAAGATCTTAGGACTGAGAAGCATTGGAAAGTGCTGTCGACTAGTAAACCGAGAGAGAACTGTTATGTGATGCTGAATACTGGTTGTCTAATACCATTGGGTATTGTAAGAAGACTGCGAATTGCGAGACTTTATATAACACGTAGTCCAGGTATAGACTTGGTCTTAGGAGTTAGAACGGTGTAACATTAGGCTGACGAGCTCCTCTGCTGACGGATTTAGTATTAAGATTAATGGTGTTCGATAATGGCTATCTAAATATGGACTGGGGCGTATCCGAGATGGAATCGCACGAACGACGACTTCAGGGGGCGAGGCTTCTCGCAAATGCCCCACACGCCGCGCCTGTGTTCCTAGAGGCTTAGAGCAGGGCGCACAGCACTTCTTGGCGAAATGTTTCATCTAAGAGTGCAACAAGGTCATTGAAATCGGCTACAACGACTGAACCGACAGCCTCACGAGGGCCAATTTTATCCTAGTTTAGTGCTCTTGCCTGAGATCACTAACTGAGTTAAGCTACGGATTCGCCATTGAAACAAAGGCGACATCTGGGACATGTTGATCTAGCTCTTAGAAAAATAATCATTTCTACTGTCGTGATGAGTCGAGGCTTACGATAATAGAGGTAATTCTTGTTGCAGCTACTAAGCATAATATTGTCTTAGCTTATTTCAGGTAGATATATCCAGTCTCGAACTATTTCGACTTTGGCCTCGGCATCACGGCGTACAAAGAAAGATATCCTCCGCCGGGTCATCTTTGCATCACCGTAATCTACATGTACTTGTGTCTCATCTTCAAGATACATCTCTCTGATCCTCTGAGTATCGCTTGGCAACGCGTGTTCGGATTGTATGTGCTCCAGTTTCCCCTCAATTAGACGTGAGGAGAGCTCAATGCCATGTTCCCACTCGATAAAACGGCTACCAATTGCGTACATCAAAGCCGCATCCCATAAAGACTCTCTAGCACAACCAAGTGTCCTGGTGAATGACAAGGCCTCGAGTCTAAGCGGTAAGAAGCGACATTTGAGAACTACGAAGTGCAGTAAAGGCGCTAACCCCATCTCGAATTTGAAAACACTCGGTTTGGTAGTTCCGGAAAGGGCTCTAGAAATCGCCTCTTCTCGCGCAAGCGAGACTATGCGCTCAAATTGATCTCGATATGCATCGCAACGCGTCTCGTCCCGAAAGGACGCGATACGAGCCCAGATGTTGCAGACGAGCCGTCGCATTTCTAGACTGCGCAGAAATGCCCGATTTTCATTGTTTGACTCAGTTTCTCGTGCAAAATATGCGAAGTCTCTGTGCCATCTTTCCAGGCCTTGGCACAGGTCGCTTTGCATCAGAGTCAATGAGCACGGCAATTCAGCCATCTCAGCCATATCGAGCCGGTATGGATCGAAGGCGCGGAGCAACCTAACGGACCTTGACATTAGGCAGTCTAATGTCTCTGCCGCTTGAGATAGCGTATGAATATGTTGACTTGAATACTCCGGATTCGGAAGAAGAGGGAAGTCTGAAGGGATGGCGCCGAAAAAGAAGGGGAAAATACTCAGATGACGGAAAATGACGGTAATGTCGGACGAAGCACGCCTCGTAGATTTCAGTATGTGTATGCCATGGCGGCAGTGGTCAATGGCTGCCGTGACGTTACCCCGTAGAAACTCGATGCAGGTGAATAATACGCATATCAGGAGCACTGTATCCGCGTCGAAGTGCGTCGACGTTGCAACCTGCCCCAAGGCCTTGTTGTAATAGCGTATAGCCGGACCATGCCGCTCTGGAGACGAAGAGCTATAAGATAAGGGATTGAACTTCTCATAAAGACAACTAATTGCCAACACGGCATGTCTGGCAGCTGGTTCCTGCATCGCTAGTTGAAAAACAGGACGCGCCCAGAAAGGGCCGGCCAATGGGCTTTCCAGGGCCGGCGCTACCATGCAGCGGAAGAAATCTAGACCACGCGACTCGGCACTGCTGGACGCCGAGCATGGAATCGTGGAGGGCCGGCTATTTAGCAATTGGTCCCAGGAGAATGATCCGGGTGGAGGTGCACGGTAACCGCCGCAGGTACGGCTGCCGGTTTGGCATCGCAGGCAATGAGGCCGGGCCTCGTCGCATTTCACCTTTCGGACTCTTATTTCCAGGCGGTCATGTAAGTCTCAACTCAGGGATACGAGAGCGAAGCGGCTAAAATGAGATGACTAACTTGCATGTAACGCATCCGGTGCGGGCTTTCTCAAACCATTTGCGTGGCATTTCTCTGTGGTGATCGGGTTGGAGTTCGCTATCGAACCCTATTTCTGTGGGAGTGGTAGAGGCTGGAAGCTGTGAGGAGATTGAATACGAAGTTCAACATCTCGACTTTGCCTTGGTGACATGTATGCTATTGCCGTGACCCCTGAACAGTGAAGGCTGTGCAAGATGCCAATTATAGCTGATACATTGCGCATTGTGGGGCGTTTGCGAGCTCAGAGTCACCAAGATGTCACGTAGAGGCATATAAGCATGTATGTAGGTAAGATGTAAGGATGTGCCCATCGATTGCATGTATGCCGTTGCAGCGAAAGTTCATGCACGTACGCTAGAAGTTGATTGAATGACATGTAAGGATGGCATCGCGTGAAGGACTGGGTCTTCTGTTCCCTGTT
Organism: Nemania serpens; assembly: GCA_022578855.1. Classification (NCBI taxonomy): domain Eukaryota; kingdom Fungi; phylum Ascomycota; class Sordariomycetes; order Xylariales; family Xylariaceae; genus Nemania; species Nemania serpens. The sequence goes on from MU396698.1 coordinate 222,247, forward strand.
GGCGACGTCATATAAACCCCTGACTTTTAGGCACCAGCATTCACATGGTGTAGCCAAATTCCATACTTCGTATGAAGACAATTTTAATAGTTTTAGGTTCTTCGCTAGATGGCCGCCTAGATCTTTAGCGACGACGGAAAGATGCTACTTATTCAGAACCATTCTCGCTCTCATAAATGCGATCACAGGTGAGAGGCATAAATTGTCAGTGCGCAATCATCCTTATCAGTGTGCTTAAGCGCGCCCTGCCAGATACGATAGGAGCTGCCTAAGCCCTGAGCTTCCGGCAGCTCGATTGGGATCGGCGACGAGTCCGAAGTGGTCTCGGCTAGGTACTAATAGAAAGATAACTGCAGCACGAACGTAGGATATCACAGCTCTTATTATTTTTCAATAACTAGATAACCCAAAATACATACCTAGTATAACGAGATCATTTGTTGAGTAGATAAGTGTATGAAGTCCATAAAGCTTGGGCGAGGCACGGCTCAGCAGCTCAAACAATACTAAGGTAGTGAATCTCGGTGCTTCATCAAGTATATGCGTAGATAGTTTCTTGACAATTACCGCACCCTAAATGCTCCTTATCGCTACCTACACGTACATTATCTGGCATACATTTGTCACAAGGAATAGGTACGGAGATGGGTATAGAATTTGTATGTACCTAAAATGGCCTAAGATGCGCCGTACGTGGCGCTGACAGTCGTACGTTGTATACCTAATCAGTAATATGTAGATAAATAGTACCTACCCAAGGTTAGTAGTAGTAGCTCTCCAACACGAGGGTGTAGTGTCATCGTATACGTCTTCATACCAAGTTAGGCATCGGGGTATCTTGCCATTGGATGAACCATAGGTGACTAAGGTAGGTAATCGTGCCGAGCCCTCGAACCGTTCCATCTAGTGCCCTTTTTTTAATTTATTTTTTATCTCGTCAAGCTTTTACAAGCACAATGCTGATGTTAAACTGTGCCCGACAAAATCAAACTCATCCCGGCTCTCTCGACTTATACCTTGCGCTGGGACTGACGGGACAGTGGGGGCGACCTGGCCTCTTCGCGGCGCCTTAGACGTGGACGAAGGATCGGCGACGGGGGGGAAATTCAGCGAGTCTCATGCGACCCCAATTGGCCGACTGATTGCTTTTAGCGGCAACCTAGCTCGAGAGCTGAAGCAGCTGCTTCTCCGGAACATCTGACGCCGTCAATTAGTCTTTTTCTTCCATCATGGCATAAGAGTAATCCATCAGTCGCTGTTGAGGCTCGCCGCAGCGGAGAGACCCTTTCGAAGATGCGAAACCCACGACTCGCGATCAAATCGAGATAATGCGCCCTCTACTATCATATAAGTCTCCGCCGCGCGTGCCCGAGGGGTCGGCGTCGGCGTCGGCTGATCTACGACAGGGCTTCGGGCTGCAGAGCCTCGCCTCGACGACATGGCATCTCGTCGACCCCGTGACTTGGTCGGCCGGGGCGGCTCTGCTAATCGGTGCATTGTCGTACCATTTATCATCGAGACCGTCCGAGCTGACCTCGGAGTTGCTGTGCTGGGTGCTGGTACCGCTGATATTCAGCATAGCTAGACGCCGTCAAAATGCGGACCAACATGCCCAGGCTCTGCCGTTGATCAACGGGCTCGCCACGGAGCCGAGCGCGGGTGCGGGCCGAGAATTCTCTGCAATTTCGCTATGGCTAGTCGCGATATGCATTGCCGTGTGCAGCGTCTTCAGAGCCGAGAGAGGCCTGATCGTCTTGTTGGTGAGTGGCCAACTTACGAATGCTATGCTATAATGCGCATTGCGAGCGACCCTGCCTAACACGGAGAAGCCAGCATTAGTACCACTTCTTGCCGTGGGTCATAGGCATATGAGACCTGGCCTCTACCCCTCTGCGGCAACCTATATGTCGCCCTTATTTCTATCAACCATCAACCTCGTAGGCATGACTTTAATTGCCATATTCGCCATCGCTGCCTTGTCGGCGTGGGATCCGCTAGGATACGCGATATCGGTGGTTCCCCTTGTCGCTCTCTGCGTCGCTTTCACCTTGCTCACCCCTCAAGCTGGCCACCCCGCTCAGTGGCTTCGGAGCTTTGACCTCGCAGCTGCAGCATGGCCCCTCTCGCTTCGTGTGGTGCTTATATTAGCCATCGTACTCTGTAGGGAATCATATGCGATTGGCTTCCCCAGCGCTAGCGCGATACAAACATTAACCTTGGGCTCGGCTAAGGCCTTCACATGGTATTACCTGTCGCAGTTGGTATGTGTCGCCCTTCCCATCATCAGACAAACGACTCATTGACTTTTAGGCGCGGAATTCGTCATGGATGACGGCATCCGTGGCCAGCACCTTCAGTCTCCTAGCGACACGTAGTCCGTTTGCTCAGAAGACAGACGCTCGTGCTTTCATGATCGTGGTAGCTTCCTTGATCTCTCTCTCTCAAACTCTGTATCTGCTACCAAAGCCGGCCAAAGCAAAGGTGGCGCTTTGGGCCCTGGCCCTCATGCCCTTGCTCCCTTACTTCGCCGACTTGGCGGCCATCCGACTCGCACAGTCATCGGCTCTGGAACATATCGATAAACACCCAGTCGAGGTACTCATTCGAGAGGCCAAGACTGATTTCGACGTTCTACTCCGAAACCAATCGAACACTTTCCCAGCTGCCTATGCCGAATATCAGCGTCGGTATGGGTTCGACCCACCACGTGGTTTCGAAGAGTGGTACAAGTTTGCACAGGCGCACCAATCCCCGATCATCGACGAATTTGACATTATCTCCGATGGCATCGCTCCTTTCCTCGCCATGAGCGGGAAGGAGGTGCTCGAGAGAATGATACAGGTCTACGACCAACCGGACCACGAGCTATGGAGCTGCGCAATGTCCGGCCAACCCGTTCAGACTCAGTGCAGCCATCACGGCCGCGAGAACGACAGAAACAACGCGGACTTCTTCAATAGGATCACCGGCAGGATTCCATCGTCGCTAGATTTGAAGTTTCTTCTCAATCATCTCGACGAGCCGACCGTGATCATTCCCCCGCAGTCCCAGCAGGCAAACAAGCCGATTATAACCAACGTGGGGGGCCAGCGGGCGTGGGAAGCCTTAACGAAGTACTGCTCGTCCAGAAAAACCACCAGTCCCGATCGGAAAGCGCCAATCGAAACGTACGGCCTGCCTTTCGTCACGAACCGCAAGTCCGCCGTAGACTTGTGCGAGCACGTCGAGTACAGCGAGATGCACGGCTTCCTCGCCATGCCCGAATCCCTGCGTTTGACGGAAGGGTTGGTTCCCGTGCTGTCCACGGGCGCGCCGTCGACTATGGGAGATCTCCTCTATCCCAGCTCCGCGTACGTGGAGGAGGATCGGTTCCGATACCACGAAGAGCAGGACATGGACTGGGAGAAGAAGCAGAACAATGTTTACTGGGCCGGGTCCACGACGGGCGGGCACGCGCGCGAGGCGCAGTGGCCACGTCTCCACCGCCAGCGCTTCGTCGAGCTAGCGCAGAACCTGAAGCCAAGATGGTTCTCTTACCTGCGCGAGAGAGATGGCGTCATCCGCCGCGTGGCGTCGTCCTTCCTCGACGGCCGCCTCTACGACGTCGCCTTCGCCAACGTGCTGCAGTGCGACGCCAAGGCCTGCAGGGAGCAGCGCCAGTACTTCGACACGAAGCCCTGGGCGGACGGGGACCGCCAGTTCCGCTCGCGCCTCGTGTTCGACCTCGACGGGAACGGCATCAGCGGCCGCTACTACAAGCTCCTGGCCTCCAAGTCGGCGCCGCTGAGGCAGACGCTGTTCCGGGAGTGGCACGACGAGCGGCTCGTGCCGTGGGTCCACTACGTGCCCGTCAGCCAGAGCATGGAGGAGCTCCCCGAGCTCGTCTTCTACCTCACGTCCACGGCGAGCGGGCAGAAGCGCGCCAAGGAGATCGCCGAACAGGGCCAGCAGTGGTTCTCGCAGGCCTTCCGCGAAATCGATGTGGTCATTTACGTCTACCGGTTACTGTTGGAGTTGGCAAGATTGCAGGATCCGGAAAGGCCCGCCTCGCTGGGTAATTAAAAATCTCTTGCTCTCTTGTTCTTAGGATACAGAGTTGTTTGTTTATGCTTTACGCGACACGGTTATGTCTGGAAAATTGAATAGATGGGAATTAGAATAATGACAGAAAGACTCGCTGTAGGTTAGTTAAATTAGTTCGAAGTTGTATTTACGAGGCCATGTGTGTACGCGGAATTTTACAGTGGACATAATAATCAATTAGGTGGCACCAGAACTCTCCTCTTCAGCTTCCTTTTAGGGCGAGCGGGCTATGTTTCTCACAACTGAGGGAGGCTTTCTGGGCTGTGTCCAGGTTTTGCCTTCAGACCGGCCGCAAAGGTGACCCTTATTTTAGATTCAGAGGTTGCACAGCAAGGTTGGAAGTCTCCCTCTTATCGTGAAGGTTACGGCCTCCAAGACTATAGGTATCTATCTTGGTAATTAGCTTTGTGAGCATGACTCAACTTCGTGGGCTTGACATTTTATCAATAATTCCCAGCAGACCCCATACACCACCAAATCTCAAATTAGGTGATAGCGTATACGGGCGTGTCAATTGTACAGTAGAGATCGAGGGCCTCTGGATCGTAATTATGTAAGGAGAGTGTAAGAACACAGCTTGTTTTCCGGAGAGGAAATCGAACTTATGTGTAGATGTTTCTCATATCAAAACGGAAAAGTGCTCGCGCATTCTGGAAATCTACAGCAAGGTACTTCACAGAAATTTAGATAGAATACATCGTATAGCTAAATGGGCCACTTGAACATATTCGCCGAGGAATGAATCTATTCGCGAGGCATTGTAAAACCACTATGACTAGGAAAAAGCTCTATTGCAAGACGCAAAGGAGTGTAGCTATCTATACAGAAAATCAACGCCAAAGTCAACGCATACCCCTAGCTTCAGCGAATCGTTGCAAAAGCAAACATGCTATTTGTGGCTTATTCCGTCCGCTCCGATTCAATAGACAGGCCCGACTGATGTGCAGAAGTAAAGATGGATTACTTCAATCATCCTCGCCTCCTTTATCGCACCGGGCGACATGGCGCGGGAACAGCCCAGTGTCTTCGTTTCAACCAATGTAATGAGGGTGCTAAGGAAGGCAAATGACGCCGTTATCCCCATCGGGGATATACGTTAGTGGGAATTATTTTGGTATCTTTATGAGAAGACGATCCAACGCCACCGAGTGCCAATGCGCCGGCATTGTGTCCTCTGCGCCCAACGGCTTTTTAATTGCCGAATCTTCAGCGGCCTTCTCCCGCAGCGATTCGAATACTTTAGACCACGAACCGCCGGTTAAATTTAGCTTATATAGCTCAACGTACATTTCCTTCCCCATACCATTCTGTAATGCTGCTGAGTCGGCCAGACGCACCAACTCATCCCCGTCCATCGATACTCCGTTCAGGTATAGACTCTCTAACTTTGGCCACCCTGCATGGGGCATTTTAAGGCCAACAATCGGATCCGAACGCTCGAGATTCCTAGGGCACACTGAAATCGTCACAAGACTATCCGTGTCGAGTATCGCTGACATAAACTGGTGAAACTCTGCCTCTCCTCCGACCGTTCCTTGGAATCCGTACTCGCCACAGTCGAAGACAACCTTCTCCAGCTGCTTCGCTGTATCGCGGAGATTCCTGAGTATGTCTTGCTTGAAAACTGACATGGATATATTGAAGGTTTCGGGGAAGAAGGTCAGCTCTTTTATAGTAGATTTGGTGGTAGCCATGTCCGCCAGAATCTTCACAGCAATGTCGAAGGAAATTTCGGGTTCCAGTCCATACTTGTACATATCCAACAAGCCCATCGGCATGACACTGCATTTGCTCAATTTAGGCGGGTTGTTGGCAAGTTGGTCCCATGTAAACGCACTGGCAGGGGTCGAATCTCTGAATTCCAATTCTTCCAAGTTTGGAAACTTGGCCAAGGCCTCGGTAATGGCCTTAACAAACTGGCCGGTCTCGAGCAGTTCTTTGTGATCCGCATATCGTTTTTTGTAGAGAGCATGACCGGCTTGGTATGTTTTCATGAGAGCCTGAAATTCTGGAGAAGGTGCCGCCGTAGCCTGTTCCCATTCCTTCAAGATCTTGTCGATTGGGTCGGCGCCGTCAGCAAAAGCGCGCGGCTGACAATAGGCATATAGTGCGAGATCCTTGGCCAGTGCAGAGTGATAAGAAGTAAGGCGCACTTGAACTTTGCGAATAAGCCTCCTATTGATTGAGTTGTTTGATTCATCTTTCAGGTAAGAGATGGAGTCAGAGTGTGGCTCGACGTAGATGAACCTTTTGAGTGACGACATGATGGTGTAGGTTGAGTCGAATGAAGGCTGATTCTGATGAACACAAGATGATGGCAAAATTCTCTGATGAAGGAGAAGGAAGGCGATGTAGACTGGAATTTACCCTCGAAGGATCGGTCAAATATATAGGTGAGCTGACGGGTTATAACATGGGGTCAGTATTAAGCAAGGGAGTTCAAGTTGTATATCATGTGAGCCAAACCAAGTACCCAGGGATACCTGTAATATGAAATAGGTCGTTCTGTGTAGATTTAACATTAATGAGCGGCTATGCTCTTGCTTGTCTCCCTTGAATTTTGAACCTGTTAACATGGCCATGTCTTCGGGAACTAAGCTTTTCAATACGAACTAGCTCCCTCATCATCTGCACTGCCCCCTAATGTCGGCGAAACAGTAACGGGCACTGTCGTTTGAAGAGACAAATCATAAATAAATAAACAAACAAATAAGATACGTTTCTTGTTATTGATTGTCAAGGACAGCGCTCCATGACACTGCCACAACTCTAAGCGCTCGAGCCTGCACTATACAATGAATATCTGTCTTTCAGGACATCACTTGATGTTGAAAGCCCCTAGTCTACCTCGATCGGATGTGTTCACCTCAAAGAAGTGTATTCAATATTGTATCTTATATTGATTGATTCATTGGCACGAGGTTAGGGTAGTCGATATGTAGCTCCCCTTGCTGACGGACATCTAATCTATCCGTTATCCCTACATAGACAGACAGACTCCCTCGACACGTTTCGCCCGACGTGTCAAGACATAAGTAGCTTGGTAGGCAGTGATGAGGGAAGCGGATAGTCGTAAAGCGATTCAAGACCCTTCACCGCCTCGCCAACAACCTAACAGCAAAGCACATGTTGGAAAGTCGATGGGCTACCGCAGTCGGAGTGTGGCGCAATGATGGTATCAAGATGTTACAAATCGCTGGAGTTGTGTACCGGCATGTCGACGAGGGAGAACGGCCTCTGCATGGCTAGCTACGTAGTGACCAATTCCATTTTCACATTTCAAGCTAGACCAATTCATGTCATCGGCGAACCGGTCTGTTTGCTAAAGAACCATCGCTTGTCTCGCCGAATCCAAGCCATAATAGGATGAGCACCAGTGAACTCATAGTCAAAGTTCGGATTAATTGCTTGTAAGCTATCCGCAACACAAAAAAACCAGCTAAAAAGTCCGGTTGACAGTATCCATCGTCTATTCCGGTCTCGGTCGTAAGTCGTAGTCTTCATCATCAAGTCCCTCGCTGCCATCTACATCCGTACCCAGCAGCAGCTGGTCTCGCGCCACCTGCTCTCTCCCGCAGTGTCCACGCAGCGAACTCCCCTGCTTCCCCCTCATCTCCGAAAACAGCGCCTTGGCCCGCATCTCCGCCTCGACGCCCCTCCACCTGCGCCCATGCCGATGCGAAAGACACACCCCCCGTCCCTCGTCGGGGTAGTAAAGCCAACAGGCCCACTTCGCCCAATTGCCCTCTTTCATCTGCGCGCGCGCCCGCTGGCCGATGGTGTCCTCGATGAAGTCGCCGCGGGCGATGGCGAGACGGCTGGGGAAGACGCGCGCGAGGTAGTGCGCCGCGGACGCGACGTGCGGCTTGTCGTGCCAGAAGAACAGCGGCGTGAGCGGGACGCGGGTACTATTACTACTATCCGGCTGCGACGCGGGGACGAAGTCGCGCTTGAGCTCCGCCGTCAGCGTGCGGAGCGCGGGGAACGGCATGACGTGCGCGGAGGTCGCGTACGATAGCATCCGGACGGCGGGGAGGCAGACGTATTTCACGGGCGCGGCGCTGTCGGTCTCGGAGGCTTGCATGACTTCTATCATGCAACGCAGCGGTATGTCGCGGACTAGCGGCCAGTCGTGCTGCTGCACCCAGACGTAGGGGGTTTCCGCTGCTCGGAGCGCGGAGCGCACGGCGAGGCCGAAGCCGAGACGGGCCGCGGGCTCTATGAAGGTAACGCGCTTGTCGTCCGTCTGAAGCGTCGAGAGCACGATGTGGTTCTCGGCCAGATGCGGGGATCCGTATTCAGCCAGGCTCTCGCTCTGGACGAAGACCCGCGACGGGTCCGCTGCTTCTGGACACCACTGCTTTAGGATAAGATCCTTCACGTTGAGCTTGTACTCTTCGACGGCTCGTGCTCCTTCGGCGGTGATCTGGCCCTTCTTCAGCCTCATGCACTCCGCGATCCGGTCATACGTGTCGAAGACGACGATGACTCTGCAGGCGAGCAGAGACGGACAGTACGACTTGAACGAATCTAGGATATCTGAGATGAGATCCGTAGATGGAGCAGATGGGGTCGGCGATGTCGTGATGATGAGCGTCACCAGATCCGATGTCTGGGCAGACATTTTTTTTTACCTGGATCTCAGGCTGGAGTTTGCACGATTATGAAATCGTGAGCTGCGAATATGATGATTATCGCGAATCATCTTGGTTTCGATACGCATGCCGTTATCCGGTGAGTTTTCCCATGATTTCGTGAAATCCTATGCGATGTAATGCATGCAATGGGAAGGAAGTTGGAGTTCGGCCAGTTAATTTCTGATGGAGTAGGACTTGTCGGCTTGGTCTTCTAGGCAGCTGTACACAGCTGCATCCACATGAAAGCGTTAACATCTAATCAAAAGTGAAGTTCACCAGCTCAGGTACTTTAGTAACCCGCCTGTTGCGTGAACCGTCTCTTCGCTTATTCATTCAATTCTACAAAATTTCGGATACAACTGCAGCATTGGAACAATTCAATGCGATGGTATATACTATACACAGCATGTTTCATTTTGTAGACAACTGGATTCAGTGGTAATACGTCGCGTACGGTGACTTCTTCTCCAACGCCTTGGCAAACTCTGTTCCAATGATCTCGTCTAGCTTCATGTCAGTATCACATCATCCCGGAAAGTCGACGTTAACTTACCAGCCCTGGCCGACGGGTGTAGATCATCGTACCTGTCCATTGATTGATAATAAGTCTCGATTCGCATGCTGGGACTCAGTTGACTCACCATAGGAAACTGGAAAGCGGATGCTCCGAGTTGAAGCAAGAGCCAGAGGCGGGACACGTGTGATATGTGCCCGTGACATTAGCAGGGGCGGTCAGGTACTTGTCGGGATTATTGTGAATGTCGAGAATGATCTGATGAGTATTGAATACGATGAAGGAAGCGCCAGGCCATCTCTTCCGTACGAGTAGCTGGAACGGGGCCCCGTAGTCGTAGATGGTATTTACAAGTGTCGTGTATTCGCGTATCTTCTCCTCATATGCAACTGTGTCGTATGCCGTCTTGTTGTCCCAGTATCCCCCGTTGCCGGCGCCTCCGTTCTGGATCGCAGCATATAACGGGGACAGTTCCAGCGGCGCCTGTGAGAAGAGCGCGAATTGGCGCCCTCCCGTGCTGTAGATCCCGTCAAACACGGACCATATACAGTCGACGTAGTCGGAGATGGTCTTCCCTGAAACCTGTAAGTCGAACAGAAAGCCGCCGTTCCCGAGATCATTGGTACCGATCCAGAGCGAGTAGACAGTATTTTCCGGTGTGCGGTGCCGGAGTAGAGGCGTTTGGGGGTTAGTGCTGGTGAACTTGAGGTCGGCTTGGAATGCCGGGATCTCATAGTCGATGACCGAGGGATATGGTCCATGGATCTGGTCAAGGTATCGATATACAATTTCATTTGAGCAGGTTGCGCCAGCGACTGTCTCGAATGGTCAGAATACTTCCCATCTACGGAATCGCAAGCTTTCCCATGACATCGGCGCTTACCGGCATAGTTATATGTCGCGGCGCCTAGCTGCTTCGAGGCATAATAGGGCCACGAGTAACCACCGCCGGCAGTGGCATTCGAGGTCGGAATTATGGTGCCAGGGGGCGGCGCTACTCCACCAGTACCGAGGAAATAACCCAAACGCCCTTCATCTGTATAGCTGTCGCCGAAGACAACCAGATTCTGGATTCTATGGCGAGCGTACCCATGGATCCCGACAGTGAAGCCACCGAGCAGTAAAATGAGGAATAACATTGTCGCTCGAAGCCGGACTCTTGACACGACAAGACGTAGGTAAGGGACGGTCAAGTCGAACAGAGCTCCCCCGTCGAAACCGGTGTCCCCATGACTTGTATTTATGTTTATGCCCAGAGCGGGATCGGGATGATCACATCTATTTCCCAATGTGGCTGGATTGCCCATGGCATTCCCACCCTTACCCCGCAAAGCCTGCGTGGGCTTCCGGGTTGACAATCCGCCCGGTTGAGAATGCGACTTGGCGAAAAGCCTCGCATATACGAGAGAAGCCCATGTAGGTCGAGGATCTGTGATGATGTAATGCAATGGGAGCCGCCCGGGTCCGTACTATGATGATACCTAAGTGAAGATATGCATGGTAGGTATCTCCGACTGTATTTGTAAAACACCCACAGCAAGCATTCATATTGGATACGAGGCAGGTAGAGATGGAGGCGCTGATAGGGTTTCTACCTATAATGAAACTACAAATTAAATTGATGCTGTAATACCACGTGGGCTTGGAGGTCGCGGTGCTCAGAGTAAACTTTAAGCCGACAGCTGTCAAACCAGCTCGTGAGTCAAACCAACTCGTGAAGACTGCGCATTGCCGAGATCTCACAGACTTACATGTATCCGCCTACCGGCATATAAATGGCAGTCCTGGCAATGAGGTACCTACATATTCGAGGTTCAAGGATACCATGTCAGTCGAGGGAACCGGACTTATCACTCAGACAATGTGTTGCTGAGAGCTTAGAGAAAAGTGATCTAACATCTGATTCAAACTCGGGACACTCGGGATAGGTATCTCGATGCTTGCGCGGTTCCGTGCTTATGTAGTACCTACTAGGTTGTATAGGATCCATTCTGATGCATCCAAGATTGACCCGAACCCCAGGTCGCAGATCTGCCCAGATGATGCTAGGACAGCGCTAGAACAACCAACCATCAGAATTCGAGAAACTGCAAGGTATAATAACATTGTTTAGCGGGACAGTGGATCCCACAGCTGCCTAGAACTTCTGTGCCTACCTGCTGTAGGTAGATTGTTGGCGGCGTGCACAGTATCTGCGCACGAGACCGGAGTGTGGCACTTAGACATGGCTTTTACACTGAATTTGGTGATAGCATAATCCTGAATCAATCAATTAGTTCATGAACAATGTTTGAGCACCCAAGTTCAAGTTTCCTCATGTGTATTGTATTGTAAGTCTGGATACTTGTAGTGGGTCTTGTTGTTGCTACTGCCGTTTTGTAGGCAGATGGTACCTATGTACCTGCTCGACTTCAAAGTTTGCTTGCAATCATTCTGCCGCCCCATACCGCCTTATCACGGGTATATAATCTCGTCCCCGCTCCCACCTCTTTCGGCCTTTCTCTCTCTTTTCTTCTCCATCCCAGTGCACGGGCTTTACGCGTCACAATGAGGAGCAATCCGAGTGCGTGTTTTTGCTAGTTGAAAACTATACTATGACCACTCCTATTTGGCTTCGGCCGGGTAGGGAATTTTTGTACCACTTCTGGAATGGATTTTCCAATCTTTTCTCCCCCTTTTTTCATCTCCGTCGTTCCCTTGCTGGATCGAGGCGAAGAAGAAACCCGCTTTGGATATTTGCGGATGCATCTCGGCTGGCTGGGTTGTGGGGGAATGCTATTGGCCGCGTGGATGATCATGTGGAATGTTCTGCGTTGCAGTTTCGCGATGGGCGTCGTCTAGATTTGGAAGGTTGCATTAAGGTCTGGGTCATGCTTACAGTTTGAAGTTGATCACGATGGACGTGTTTGGAGTAGCAAGGCTCTATAGAAGTAACGCGACGCGTTTGAGTTTCCTAGGGCCCTCACTGTGTGAATCTTGTGTCATATTCTTTGCATCTGCTCTTGTATCTGATGATAATAAGCCTCTAGCTATTGATCCAGCCTACTGCTGTTGATGCACCTGCAGAAGTAACGCATCTTCACTACCTACATACTTCTGTAGAGCTCGGCCTCCTGTCCGCCAAGCCGTTGCATGTAGGCTTCCACATGTGTCACATACTTGTACGTTGCTGCTGGTTAGCCTGTACCAGGCTCCGAACACGGCACGCCGTTCGCCTCGTCGATGTCCCCTTTGATGTCCAGGCAGAGTTCAGCCATCGCCTCACGAATCTCAGCCCTAGCATTATAGCATCACGGCTCGACGCGGTGACTATCTCACTCTAGGCAGATCATGCCAGTGGCCGCATGCCTGATAGTAGCCAACCTTCCGCCTTGACGCGACGATGCTAGTCGCGTGTGGCAGGTAGGTCAAGTGTCCAGATGTCCTATTCCAACCACCCTTGGTATTCAATCCGTCGGAAAGCGAGGATCGTACATCTCGTACCCTTCGTCCTCCGTATCGCTCTCCACATCGAGCTCCCTCCTCGTCACCAGATCCTCTCTCCCGGGAATCACGGCAGGTGTTTTCTCCACCTTCGCCTCGACGTCCTCAGCACCAGCACCGCCAAGGGGCGCAAACGCGCTCTTGAACCCCGATTTCTTAAACCCGCCCTTCTTGAATCCCGCAGCCGCAGCAGCGCCGCCGTTCCCGCCCGCGCTACCGTTGTTCGCGTCACCGCCGCCACCGCCACCGGAAGAGCCGAGCTTGATGCTGATCAGCCCGTCGGCCTTGGCCTCGGCGCGGCGCGCGCGTGCCCCGGCGGTGGGATCTTTGACCATCTGCTTCATGTCCTTCATGCGCTGGCGGTGGCTGTGGTCGTAGCTGCCCAGGTGGGCTTCGTAGTCGTTCATGCGCGAGTAGCCCTTGGAGCAGAGGTCGCAGTAGAAGGATTGCAGGGCGGCGCGGGCCGATGAGGTCTGCGCTGGCGGCAGGGTCTGGTGACGCTATCGTGGGCGGGCGTGTTAGCTAGCTACCTACTACTTAACCAACAAGTTGTATTCGGCACCTCGGAGCCGGGAATGTATGACGGGATTGCAAGCTTACTGGGGGCATCTTGGCTGAAGTTTAACTGAGCTTCGGGTCTTGTATGAATGGGTTGGCTAGGATCTGAGAAGGCAAAGTTGGTGTGGCTGGTGCAGATATCGTAGGTTTTCGTATGGTGAACGCAGCAGTAAATATTGGAGATGGAACCGCGAGGCAAATGCAGCATACCCAGGTTAGCGAGAGAGAGAGAGCTAGCTCTAGCCTACTTAGGCAGATGACTAGCCTATCTTGGTCATGTAAACACCAAAATAGGTTAAAGGGCCCAAACATTTATCTAGTCATGTGTGAATGGACTGGGGTATTTTATTTTGCCAGCGCAGCTCATCCCACATCATTTTATTTATTTACATCATATTATTTGGCATCCCCGGCCGCACAAAACTTCCCAACGCCAGACGTGGCTCACTAGTTGACGCTGCTCATCACTATGGCGTCCGACACGGCTTCTCTGTATCGCCAGGATTCCCAGGAGACGCTGGTCTCTCTGGCACAGCTCGATCCATCTCCAATGGACATAGACAAAGATCTACCACCACTGCCCGGAGAGACCATGGAATCCTCCACGTCGAGTCTCGGAACGCCCATGCGGACCTCGACAGCGTCGCTGCTGGGACTCGGTGGCAGCGGTCGGGGGCCAATATTCTACTGTTCGTACCTCGCAGACCGCACATGACGACCATGACACTAGTGACCAGAGACGCTCATTCGCACACGACCAGTGACCCGAATCCAACGCTACTCGAGCTACACATTCACCTTCTTCGCCGGCCTACACTTCGCCAACACCTCCCTGATACCGCTCATCTACCGCTCCGTCCCGTACTCCGAACCCTTCCTCCTCATGACCCGCGAGCTCTACCAGACCCGTCTGACAGAACCCCTCCTCGTCGGGCTGCCCGTCCTGGCCCACGTAGTCTCGGGCTTCACCATCCGTCTCCTGCGCCGAAGCCAGAACAAGAAGAGGTACCACGGGGACGGGCACCCCGGCTTCTGGGACCGAGCACGCTCCAAGAACTCTCTACCGTCCCCCAAATCGCACGCCTCGCCACGGATATGGCCCGTCTTCAGCAACATCGCCGCCTCGGGTTATACATTCGCCGTCCTGCTCACCTCGCACGTGGCCATGAACCGCGTGCTACCCCTCGTCGTAGATGGGGACAGCAGTAACATCGGCCTGGCGTACGTGGCCCACGGCTTCGCACGACACGCACCCTCCGCATATGTCACGTACGCCGTCCTCCTGTCCGTGGGCGCCGGCCATATGGTCTGGGGTATGGCGCGTTGGCTCGATCTTGCGCCGCCCGCGAACTGGAAGAAGATCACGTTTGATAAACCTACGCGCAGCCGTCGCCGTCGTGCTTGGTGGGCTATTAACGCCACTGCCGTCTCGCTAACTTTGCTGTGGGCCGCGGGTGGGTTAGGCGTTGTAGCGCGGGCCGGAGCTACGCAGGGGTGGTTAGGCAGCGTGTATGATAGGATTTATGAATTGGCTGGCCGGTAGTTGTTTTTTATGGGTGAATAGCGTGCAAGGGAGTAGTCGTGTTTCTGCACGTGCTTGCTTGTATCCGTCATGTGTATATATCATGTGGTATATATAGACTACAATAAAGGATTAGAATGGTAAGTTCTACAGGAGAATGCTTCTCTATGTAGACGATAGCTGAAATACTCTTCATGTATAGGATTCAATGTACAAGTGAGGAGTCAGATGCACATCTAAATCGTCTAACGAGTTAATCCGGACGAGGGCCGTTATATCCCCAGATCAAGATCGACAGGACACAACCTAAGCCTTGGATATACCGCCGTGGCCATTCCCATTCTCGCCTCATCATTGGCCGCCATCTTACACGTGAAAAGATTGTAGTATGGTCAGAGGAGGTCACGGCCACGTTGAGGATAATCTCTCAAGTTGGTGTGCCACAGGTGAATTTTGATCTCCTATCAGCGAAACAATGTAGGCAGCCCCGACATTACTCACCCACATATATTTACTATTTCCGACTGCACTGAAGCGCGTTGTCTCTAGACTTAATTTAATGCCATCTACTATCATGTTGAATTCATTATTGTAGCTCTAGTTATGAGTAAGAACTTACGCCAACAACAGAGCTCAGGAGAAGTTAAGGGAGTGGGCCATGATGTTCACTGAGCGGAGCCAATGAGAACCGCTAACATTGCACTAATTTATAGCTGCATGATCACGCTAGAAGTTGAAAGTTAGGTCTGAAAGATACTCTCGCCTGGATTTATATCGTGGCCGTGGAATAAAAAACAACTTAGCACACAGTACCGTGACAGGTAAATTTCCTGAAGAAGCTACGACAAGATTTAATGTTCATCAAGTTCAATGGTTGGAGATGTCAATACATATGTCCAAGTCCTGAGGTACCTTAGCAGTGTACATACAATGCTAAATCTGCGCGGAAGAGCATGCGTCATAGGTCCAATCGACAGAAACATCGATATCGAAAAGTGACGTCAGAGGCAACCCGCCCAACTATAAGAATCAGAGCATGAAGCACATATCAACGATAGAGATAGCTTTCCTTCAATCAAAAACATTCGTAAAACCAATCACTGCAGTCTCTTACTCTACCTATCATCACACCCACACCCTAAACAAGCATCCGATCAACCTAGGTCCAAGAATCTGATACAACTTCCAAATAAGGAAGAACAAAGCATCGCGAAAATGTCCTCGAGCTCCCAAGCCTTTTCCTACAGCTTCTACAGCTCGTCCTCGAGCTCGAACTCGAGAAACGGCGGCACGCCGCAGACCACGACCTACGCCGAGCACAGCGTCACAGACAACTCGGGCACCAGGACCGACCGCATGCACCAACTACCGGGGCAGCGACCCGTCTACGAGTCCTCTGAACAACCGAGCGGTCGTCGCGTCGAGGGCGGCGGCGGCGGCGGCGGCGGCGCGTCCTCGCAGAATCGCATCACGGACGTCACAGATGCTGACAAGCAGTACGAGGAGCGGATGGAGGACGAGTATGCTAAGCGTGAGGGCGGCGCGTAGATATGAATGAGAGAATGGATGGAAGAGAGCGGCGGAGCTATGGAGTAGGTTGATGAATATTTCGGGATGAAAGAATTCGAATGATAGGTTGTACTATTATGGGACAATGGGATGGGATTAAGCAGGCGGATAGATTGGTGCCGCTCCGGCGTTTTTCCAGATTGTATTATTGTCTCCCTATATGATGGGGCTACGCAGGGCCACGGGGAGATAATTGAACTGCTCGTAGCTTATCTGCTAAACCGAGAATCCTATGAAGGAGTTTAGGAAAGAGTCTCTGGTGTTGCTATCTCGTATGATCAATGTGTCGCAGTTTATCTGATACTAATGACCGCATCGCCTAACCAACAGTCTTCTAGTCGTGACGTGAAGGTATTATCGTTGAAACAGTAGAAGGCGCGGTGGCATTTCGCACAAGAATCAGCCCTGGTTTTTCTTGAGGACTGGCATGTAAATCAAAGTTGGTTGAGCCTTCAAATGAAGAGAATAGCAAGGAGCTATAGAAGGTTATCAAAGAATATAAGCAAATCCCTTCCTACTGTAAGTCCCAGCGGCACACTACTGCTCTCCGTTCTCTATGCTAAAAGAGACAGAGCTTCTGGCAAGCTCCAGCATACGATTGCCTTGGGATAATTAGCCATCAGTCGTGATATTTTCTGAGATACTTGTCTCACCTTGCGCAGTGCTTAGACTGAGATGTCTGAATCCATTCTTGTAATGATATATCTTCCTTTCTCCCATATCCCCGATTTGGACTAGATAAGTTGAGCCGGTGTAGTTTGGTCGATTGGAATGGGATGTGAAAAAGTCTTCAACGAGCACTTGACTTATGATTGTGCATCTATTACGACTAGCGATGATGAGACGATATTTCGCATCCGTATCTACCACAATCGTAATTTCGGCGTCCTCGATGTATAGACTCTCGCATTCTACTAGAGCGGTTTGTCTAGTAGCCGTTAGCCACGAGACGGGAGATTCTTCTTATCTGGTCGCTTGCAGTATACTTACAAGTTGAGAACGACTTTCTCATTCGATCTAGGATATCGGAGGCTTTTCACGAACAACTCCGTCCGCATGGCTTCGATCTTCTCATGAAACTCTTTGGCAGCTAATTGATATTACGCGCTAAGTGTTCCTCCTCGGAAAGGTTTGAAGCGCGGAGCTTACCAGGTTTGGTAGTGAACTGGATTGTAATGTCTAGTGCTTTATGTACCGTTGATCGCTCATCCGAGTGAGTGCCAACAGCATCGACGGACATAATATCCACAGACGCATTTCCCATCAATTTTGTGAGGGTATTACGTCTCACTAGCGTGTATCAGACTTTTTGCGTTCTTTTTCAGCATCTGCTCAACCACTCACACTTGAGGACCACGCTGACTACATCGTCACTTTCTCGAGCATCGTCCGCATCGAATGAGATCAGGACTTCGGCATATTCCAGCCAGCTTATAGGATAGATTGGGTTGTCACCCACGGTGAGTTTAGAATCCGGCACTCCGTATTGCAGGATCTGAACATCATCGACCAGTTCTCGGACATGTCGTGTTTGGCCACTCTTAAAGAT
Organism: Nemania serpens; assembly: GCA_022578855.1. NCBI lineage: Eukaryota > Fungi > Ascomycota > Sordariomycetes > Xylariales > Xylariaceae > Nemania > Nemania serpens. The sequence continues at coordinate 240,162 of MU396698.1, forward strand.
AACTGACTCAACCGACTTCTGTGAAGTAGTCAAGTCGCTGTGCAATAGTCAGTCACATACTGCTGTAACGAACGGGTTTATAGAAGTATCAACCTCATAGCTTCCAGAACACGCCGCTCTTGGTCTTCCGGCGAAATATAGCAGAGGTTGTTGCCTGCTCCTTGAGCTAAGATGGCCTTCCCTCGGGTGCTCGAGAGAGTACGAAAGAAGGTATCTTCAAAGTGACGTAAATCTACAGATCTCTAATTAGTGCCTAGTAGCTATCTTGGGCGTCAGTGAAGCATACAGCTAGAATGTATTTTTCTGATGTACAGGTCAACAAGTTGATTGTTTTCGCTGTCTCCAGTCCTATAAAGCATCCATGATCCATCGCCACCTGCGATACGAATGGGGAATATGAGATGGGACACTAAACACTATTAGTCGTCATCCTCAAGCCGTGGGAATAAACTTACATCCGTATCTTTGAACGGCGAACTGATGTGACACTACGCCAACATGGTAATCTAGACAGCGACAGGCAAACATGCAACCTGAACTAACACCAAGAGTGCCGTCTAGGAATGCCTCAATCCATTCTTTCCTGAGAGATACGCAAGGACAGATTGTTTCGTCACCGGCCTCTCCTTTCTTGGCTAGTTCGAAAGTCGAGACAATGCTCGACGATTGCATCCGAGCCGATTGCCCAGGGGCATGTACGAGTCCGTCCGAAGTTGTGCGACGTTTTGGTACATTCTCCTTGAGATTGATGACGTACCATTGGTGCAGCTCTTCAAGAAGTGTGAGTTTCTTGTCTAACGTCTGTTCGATCGAGGCCGTACGCGAGCTGCCACAATCAGAAAAGCACCTCCCATGCCAGGGACAATGCCTAATTACCTGGTACCAATGGTGACAAGTAGGTTCAAACTGTTGATGTGAACTATGATTTGACTTCGGAGAGTATTCAGATCCCCTCTCTCAGTCGTCCACTCGATCTTCCTCCAATTCCTCACAATCGATTGACGCCATCTCTTGAGTTTTGGCTCTTCAGGGTCGCTTTTCTCCGAGACGATCATATATCTGTTCACGATTTCTTCCAAGTGAGCTAATATCTGCTTGCAGTTTTGAATTATGTGTTGAAGGACGTCTTGAGTTGCAGTGGATGAGTTATTTTCAACGACTGCCGGATTGGTAGGTGACCGTGACCTGTTGTGCTCATTCTCAGCCGCTGTAAGCGCCGCGCTCAGTGCGTACAGTTCATTCTCGAGTTCTCGGAACTCCGCAGGCGCTGATTGTCTGCCATTGGTAAAGGTCTTGGCTAAGCGCCATGCTATTTGTGCAAGAAGGATACTGTCTCCGATAGACACCTGAAATGCCATATTTAGACAAATGCACTAATTAGTATTTGAATACCAATAAGTACTCGCTCTCAACTAAAAAGTTTCATGAGGGGCCTTGAGCTAAGAGTAAGTCGTGTATCAGTTACTGAAATGTATGCAGACTTCGGCTAAATAGATTGATTGGTGTGCACAGCCTCAATAGATAGGGGCCTGTCGGCGATGCGCCGGGGGCCGTGAATGACACCTTACTATTATATCTCAGCTGCCTTAGGTAGGCATGTCGTTGCCTTAACTGGGCGACCTGAAGACCGTCTGGATTCATTTTACTCACACTACCGCCCTTCTTCTCACCCATCATTTCTCTCGCGCTTGAAGAGACTGCAGACGTTCCTGACACCTCCGTTAGTCATTCACTATGAGTGTCTTCTCAGCAGGGATCATCTGGGACCCCCGTGAGCCTGTACCATCCCAATATCCTGAGGCTGTTTCCCTCGCTGCAGCCATACCAGATACCCGAGGCCAGGCAAAGCCAATGGCACGCGCTGCAGAAGGCTCACTTGCACTCGCATATCGGCCACAACAATTTTCGAATAGAAAGATAGTCCCGAGCAATGTCGTGAAAGAACTAGGTAGAAATGTCTTACCCGCCGTATCGATTTCAATAGCGGCGCGCATCAAAGGGGATATCGCCGAGGTGACTACCTCGCAGGTGTTCTGGAACGATGCCGATATTCCCATCCCACAGGGTTCTTACACTTTCGGGCTCCCGAACGGCTGTACCATTATGGGGTTCACTTGTCGGGTTGGGAATGAAAAGGTGCTCAAGGCCACGGCCCGCCCGAAAGGTGAAGCTCGCCAAGCATTTCGGCGAGCGGTTGCTTCGCATTCTACCGCAGCTCTCCTAGACCAGAACACACCCGAGGTCTTCACTTCATCGCTTGGCAACATTCCGCCCAATAGTATGCATTCCAAATTCTCTTCCAATGCTAAAACTGAGTCAAATCCTTAGCATAGCATGCAGTTGCTGACACTCGAGTTCTCATAGCACGCATCAAGACTGAAATAACATATGCCGCGATACTGAAACGTAGATTCGGCGATGATACGAGCACCACAACTCTGATTATCCCTACATACATAGCAAATAGGTACGGTAAACGGCCTGTCGGGCTTGAGGGGCTTAATCTTGAGCCAAAGATTGAAGATATCTTGCTTCGTATCGAGATTCTCGAATCGGAACAAATTCGGTCAATCAAAAGCATGAGCCATGACATCCTAGTTGAAAGGGGCACGCCTATCGGCCAAGCACAGAAATGGGACCATATTGGCCAAGGAATCAATAAGGCTGCTATAGTTACTATGAAAGAACACGGTAGTTGGCTGGAGACAGACTTCATACTTTCCATCGACACTACATGCAGCAAGGGGATTGGCGGATCCGAGGCCTGGCTGGAGGTGCACCCCACCTTTGAGCATCAAGCAGCCATGATGGTGACGCTTCCGCCATGGGCATTACACTCACAGAATGAAATCTCCAAAGATGGCGAGATACTTTTCGTGGCTGATAGATCCGGGTCGATGGCGGATAAGATGGAAAATCTAAAATCCGCCTTGCACTTCTTCCTCAAAGGTATACCTGTCGGTCGGGCCTTCAACATCTGGTCCTTTGGATCTGACTATCAGCCTCTTTGGACTAAGTCCCAAGTATATGGACTTGAGTCACTTCAACAGGCCTTGAATTTCGTGGATGGAAAATTTAATTCTGATATGGGAGGAACTGAACTCCTTCCTGCTCTCAAGGCAATAATCGCTGCCCGGGATCCATCCCTGTCATGCGATGTGGTTATCCTCACTGATGGCCAAGTTTGGCGGCTTGACGAGACATTAAGCCTAGTGCACAAAGCTCACCAATCTTCTAAGGGAGCAATCAGGTTCTTCTCATTGGGACTGGGAAATCATGTTTCCCATTCCCTCGTTGAGGGAATTGCGAAACAAGGAGGGGGCTGCTCCGAAATTATTACCCGAGCTGATAAAGAAGGGTGGGAAGAGCGGGTAGTTGCGATACTAGAAGCCGCACTGACTCGTCATGTTCACAATCTAAGTCTTGACTTAGGCGGCCTTAAAGGCACAACATCCCCAGAAGACCTCGGATATCTCAATCCCTTTGATGCACAGCGAATATTCTTACTTTTTGAGGAAGGGAAGATCCCAGAAAACGACCGCGTCACCCTCGCTTTGGTTTCTGAAGGTAAATGTATACCAGTCGACGTTTCGATAACCAGATTTGGGACGCCAGGCGCACTCATTCACACTTTATCAGCCCGAGCTATCTTGGATGATCTAGAACGAGCAATATACAACGGGTCCTATCAACCTGGGGAGTCGGATACTAGGGAATGTGAAGACTTATCACGCCTTGCTGAGGGTTTGGCCTGCAAATATTCTTTGCCGTCTAAATGGACTTCTTTGTTCCTTTTCGCGGAGAATAGTGAATCGTCGGGGCGCCACACTGACTCTGGAACTATTAATGAAATAGTAACGTCTCAGAGCGAAGATAGGTTCTTACGAAGCCGTTGGTCAAGTCAGAACAGCGAATCTCATCTGTGCCGGCCAATTATTATATCTGAACGGCAACATTATCGAAGAATCTCACGAAGGAGGGGGCCCAATAGCCACAGCAGGGTATTGAGCGTTCAGCGGATAATAAGCCTCCTCAGCAAAGATGGAGGCAAGTCAAGTTCTAATTCGTCATACACTAAGGCACCCGCGGGGAAGGAGCTCATATCATTGATATTAAGCCACCAAGCATTCGACGGGAGTATAGCAAGCGGGGTGTTGAATGAGCTCCCTAAAGGAACCAATAGTATTGTTCACATCTTAAAAGCCTGGCTACACGGTAAAATCCACCAGACTGAAGTGGTGATCGATCTCGTGGCCAATACGGCTCTGACGGTGGCGTTTCTTGAGCAAGAATATCAGGATTCAAAAGCTCTGTGGGTTATGATTCAGAAGAAAGGGATTGCATACATACGTCTGCAAGCTCGCCAGCCCAATCTTGGAGATGAAATCATGGCATACTCGCGGGAGAGTCTGAAGCAGATAAACAAACTGACCTGGTTTGAGCGCAAGACAAACGTTCTGATTTTACTATGCAGAAGCATAAAGGGGAGCGCGATATGGACGCGAAAAATGTCAAAGAATGATGAGGATCAACCGGACCCAGAACGTGTCTCAGTTCATAGAGCTCCTATAGACTAAGTATTTAGTTAGAAACAATAGTTTAATATTAGGTGTCGACATAGTAGGTGGCATAGCGGTTTTGGTATATTGTTCAATGTGAAGTGTGGTTTGTCCAGGTATGCAGCAGATGTGCGTTCATAGGTTGTTAGAACCAGGTCCTACATTTGTCATGGAGTTACTCTATTTCAGAACGCCCTTGTCTCCAGCGTAACTTTACTAGACCTAAATACTAGGCTAGATATAAATCTTCAAGAATTCATTGAAATTCCAGCACATTCATGAACTTTATAGACTATAAGTAACCTTTATAAAAACAGACGCAATGATCGCTCTAATCTTTTATGCTGAACAGGTCTTATGGCGGGCCTACAGGTCAATATATATGACAATGACAGAGAAACAGTAGAAAATGTGTCAAGTAATAGTTATTGCGTGATGATGTTTCCGGAGAAAGGAATCCCAAAGGATTTCTGAGTACGTTGTTAGCTACCCTCGTGTAACTCCACAAGCTTCTCCGGATAATGACAAGCCGAGTCATATGTTGACTCGGTGTAGTTCTGATAGTGACGCTATATTTGCTAACCTCTAGTATATCTGGTGGTATAGCGCTAACAGCAAGACGGGCCATCGCGGAGTCGTACACAAGCGCGGCCTTTCCACTGGTGCGGCGCCGATGCGATAAAGGCAACATGTGTGATAATCTGGATTATGTCGTACTTTATTAGTGAGTCGTATTAGCAGTACTGAAATGGTTAGTATAGTATTCTCGATCCTGTCGAACTCTGTCTATCTACACGTGCTACCCTCGAAATGAGTGTGTAGGATCTTTCCGAGTCGTGTCTCACTCACTGTCTTGTATTGGTTTTCATTTCATCAACACCCCTCATAAGCCCTCACAGCGACACAATGAGTATTTTCTTTAATCTATTCTGATTGTTTCAATTTCAAACACCCTCTGCTCATTTAATCTGCCGCTTCCTGTTCAATTCAACCCTAGCCTAGGTAAACATCAGATTTCTATCCTCTCGCTCAATTTGATCCGTATCATCCGTGAATGAGCCTGATAATCCACTAACGTAGGACGTCTCACGTAAGACTACCTGTATAGCGTATAGCGTGTACTCCACGACTCCGCACCAAGAGTGACCACCCCTGGGTTTGACTGCTTTAGGAAGGTAGGACATGTTAGGTAGTAGTTGGGGCTGATTTTCCTACTCGCGTTGTTTACTTTGTCCTTGTCTGGTCACCGTTGAATCGATTAGTCATGGCAAATCCATGTGGTTGGGACGCGCTATATAAATCAAGCTTTCGCATCCCCAGACTAATATCTTGCTGGTCTCCTTGGCTCTCTTGGCTCTCCCTTGGCTCCCTTGGCCTTCCTCACTGCTCCTCGTCTCCAATATGCGTTTCTCAACCTTACTGGTGGCACTTGCTTCTGCCACAACATGTCTGGCGGCTCCATCGGCGGCTCGACACGTGGTGCACGAGAAGCGTGACAGCAAGCCACATCTTTGGGAGAAGCGCGATCGTGCATCCCCACGCCAAGTGCTGCCAATCCGCATTGGTCTTCGGCAGCGCAATTTGGAGAATGCTGAAAGATATATCTACGAGGTCGCTGATCCGACTTCATCGAAATTCGGTAAGCAAACACGAATATTCCATTTATCGACTTAGTAGGCGTTGGAGTTCCCATATTCTGACATAAGTGCCAGGCAAGCATTGGACCGCTGAGGAGGTGGCCAACACATTTTCACCCTCTACTGCAACTAAAAACGCGATATTGAATTGGCTCGTCGAGTCGGGCATTGAACGGCCTCGCATCTCGCTGTCAAAAGGTGGGCAACCAATTCACATAATTCCGTTTCCTGTACGTGCTCACTTTGTATAGGACATAATTGGGTTCAGTTTGATGGCACCGTCGAGGAGGCGGAGCGTCTGTTTGCGACAAAGTACTGGCACTACCAGCATGTTGAGAATGGTGGAATCCGTCTCGCTGTTGATGAATATAGCCTGCCAGAGCATGTTCAGCAACACATTGACTTTGTCATGCCCACCGTGCAATTAGACGGCCTAAAGCCCATCGCTAACACGAACCATGGACGTGGGACGACGGCGATCATCCCCCAGGGAGCATCCCTGGGCTCGCTGCCATGTGGGACACTAATCACTATCGAGTGCTTGCGCAAGCTGTACAAGTTCCCTGTGGGAAAGAGAGCCGCCAAGAGTAATAAGATTGGCATAGCCGAATGGGCGGACTATCTCTATGAACCCGATCTTCCCTTGTTCTACAAGAACTTCACCAAGCCTCAAATTCCTGCAAGCACCAAGCCGGAGTTTGTTGCCATTGACGGCGGCTTGAGGGCGAACTTGACGACCGTCTCGCAGGGATCTGGCATCGAGGCCGCCCTCGATGTTCAATCTGCGTACTCCATAATTCACCCCCAGCAGGTTCGCTACTACCAGATCGGCGATGGAATCAACGTCGACAGTGTTGGCACTTTTAACATCTTCCTCGATGCTTTGGATGAGAGCTATTGCACATACGAAGGCGGGGATCAGCCGTACGTCGGTAAGTAACAGACCCAATTGCCGGATGAATCCCGCGAGCATGGAACTGATGACATCAAGATCCCGCCTACCCCGACCCCAACGATAACGAATTGGGCTACCAGGGACCCCTGCAATGCGGTGGTGCGCCCAAGTCCAACGTCATTTCCGTCAGTTACGGGCAAATTGAGGTAAGCATCGTGCTCTTCCCAAAGCGTAGAAGGTACCTACATGCTTACAGAATCTGCTAGGGTGCTCTGCCGTACTTTTACCAGGTTCGTCAATGCCACGAATGGCTGAAACTAGGACTCCAGGGCGTCAGCGTTATCTACGCGAGTGGAGACTCCGGTGTTGCGAATCGCTACAACTCTGGCTATCCCAACTCGTGCCTCAACGAGGACCAGATCTTCGTGGATAATGACGGAACCCGCTACTCGCCATCTTTCCCCGTCAACTGCCCCTACATCACTGCCGGTAAGTATTTCTACTCTTTCAACCGCCCCAAACACGGAGTGCTCATGATCTTCATACAGTGGGAGCGACGACTCTTCTTGGCGACGGCCCAGAGAGCGGAGAGCGGGCTGTCTCCAAACCCGGCTCCGGGCCAGCGGACGCGTACTACTCTGGCGGCGGATTTTCAAACTATTTCCCCGTGCCCTCGTACCAAGCTTCCGCCGTCAAGCACTTCATGAAACATTACGCTCCCAACTACGGACCCAACGTGTACAACAACTCTGGCAAGGCGCGTGGCTTCCCCGATGTAGCTGCCATCGGACTGAACGTCGCTACCGTGTGGAACGGGTCGACGTACGGTGTCGGCGGCACCAGCGCCAGCGCCCCGATCTTCGCAGGTATCGTGTCGTTGCTGAACGAAGAGCGCATTGCCATTGGCAAGGGGCCGATTGGATTCCTAAACCCGACGCTGTACAAGCATCCCGAAGCGTTCAATGACATCACCATCGGGAATAACCCGGGCTGTGGTACGGATGGGTTTAATGCCACGCCAGGATGGGATCCCGTAACTGGCCTGGGTACCCCAAATTACGAGAAGCTGTTGCCTATCTTCTTACGTCTTCCTTGAGCCGAAGTCAAGTAAGGACGGGTTAACAATTCGCGCCTCCTTTGATGGAATCGAGAACCGCCTAATTCTAGCTTGTTAGCAGGCGAGATGTAGTAGTGATTATACAAAAATACGGCAGAGATCATTCCACTTGGTACTAACTCGTCTTCTTGTGATTTCGTTGCATACAAATAAATGCCCTCATTTCTCACGAAGAAAGAAACCTAAGAGACAGAACTGCCCAGGAGTGAAATGAAAATGCTGGGACGAACCATAAGTTATCCTGTGTCCAAATTAGGCAAATATGTTACTAGATTAAGGACTAGCGCAGGCCTAATCCGGCTAGATGTACATGGTGCAGGGTATATGCATGTACTTACTTATTTATAGACAAGTTGTTATCCCCGGATTCTGCCCGGATGATAAGGGCCGCAAGTAATTAACAGATGACCTTTACCTACTGCCTGGTATACTTCGTACAACTTGCCTTTGGAAGTCGCTAATCGTATCTAGGTGGTAATTTTGGACATGTAACTATTCACTCTACACATGTGTGACATTAGGTAGATACTTGATTTTCTTTTATTCATGGTCAGGTGATCGCCTGCCTCAACTCATGTAGGCGCTGAAGCCAGGTTACATTACAGATATTGTCTGTTCCCCGCGCTCCGCCATGTCTCACGAGAGCCTCGAAGAAGGCAGGAGAATCCCCGCTTCCTAAAAAAGGCACTCCAGGTCGCCTGCCACGATGCCAAAACTAGTCAAACGATGGCCCTTCGCAGCGACATCGACCGGCCGTTACCGCGGGCGGCTTGAAGGGAAGTTGGAATGCTGGGATGCGAACGGTCCAGCCCGAGTCGTCTTCAACACCGAGCTCAACCTTAAGATCAAAGATTATATCGTGAACAACCTCCCAGAATCAGGCACCTTTATTGGATTCTCGCTGTTCATGGTCGGGAGAAGTCAGCTTCGGACCAGTCCAACAGTATTACTTGTGTCTGACGATAAACCGGGACGAAAGGCTGCCTTCGAAGCGATCAAGTCTAGTGGGCTGCTTGAGCAGTACCCCGGATTCCACGTCGCCCACTGCCGTCTTGCCGCTGAATTTGAAGATCTTCAACCAATGGCTGGAAGGAGAGTAATGACCCAGCGACGACGCAACTCTCCGAGCACAGACTGTGGGATATACGTTTCCCTATCGGATACGACTGATAATCCACTGCTCGTCCACGATCACTCCAGCGGCATTCTCAACGGCGCCCGAGCAATTATCGGAAAGCTTCTGCTTCGACATGGTCATGCTTACGGTGTGACTGTCGCGCATGTGCTCGCTGACCATGCGGCACCTTTCAAAGCACACGAGCTCGACCAGGGACGTACTGGTAGCCCACCAGATTCTCCGGACTTCGAGACTACTGCGATGGACGACCTACATGATGAAAGCGACCTAGAGGAGCTCTGTTCTGTTACGAGCGAAGGGAGCACAAGCTATCATGAGGAAAGGTCTGAAAACGATGACTCTTCACTGGAGCACTTGGAGCCTAATACCGATAGTCCTTTGCTCATGAGCAGGTCACAATTGGAAGAGACCTCGCCCGCACCTCAGAGTAGTGAACTGGGCTCGACGAATACGGAGCAACCAGCCCAATGCGGTGGCCCGTCCTATTGCAGAGGAGTTGCAGCCGTCGTGCACGCGTCAAGCGACATAGATATGATGTTGTTGGCGGTAGATGTGAACTCAGAGAAGTCGTTCCCGGCCATTATGATGAGTCTGACACAGTTTGCCCAGAGCATAGACGTATCCATCGACGATGACATGGAGATCGTTGTTAGATTGCTTAATGAGGTGTCAATACCCGGGCGACTTTCTGCGACTGCGTTTCACACCCAATATGGCAGTTTTGGCTTTCAGAAAGTATATATGGCTAAACTATCAAAGCCGTTGCGCCTTGGCGATTGTGGGAGCTGGGTATTTTCGAGAACAGCTGGGGATGAGAAGATTGTGGGCATCGTTGTAGCTGGTAGTCCAAGTACTGGGACTGTGTTGATATTACCGGGCCGGACTGTGCTCGAGTACGTCGAGAAACACGCAACTCCAAGTAAATATTGAAGCAGTATGTATACAGCGTCGCCTGGAAATGAGCCGTGTCGTCCATGATTCTATTACCAGTGACTCCGAGATCTTTGATGGGGATGAAGTCACCGACACCGTGCAACTGGTCTTGAGGCTTCGGGCGCTCAAAGTAGAGTCCGTCCGCGCTGACGAGGGTAGAATGTCTGCGGTAACTCTTGCACATGTCAAATGACTCCTCTTGGGCCGTATGCAGCCATCACCAACGCCGTCGCTAGCAATTCCATCGTGAGTGGGCCATCAGGCAGCTTCTGCGGCTCTAACTACATGCAATCTGGGTCCTGAGAGCTATGCCAGTCTATCTGTCTTTGATTCGCTAGATCCACAAAGGCTAATCAATTACGGCTCGCATCGAGCTTCAAGACCCAGAAGTTATCATATGCAGTTGGACCGTACTTGCATGGACTAGTGAGTACGCCATGTCAGGCTCCATGAAGGTGCGTCCAGAACAGCCATCACGAAGCTTGGCATCCGAGTGCTAGACACTATCGTCCTCCGTATAATACTACCTCTCGCTCGCACACGGATTACTCTCTACTGACAAACCTTACTTAAATAGGAGAGATACCACGAGGTTCTATTTATTAGCTAGAGCGGTTCATTATCCGTTGCTACACTACAGCTTACGCGCTTCCTTATCCCTCGTGTGGTTTAACTCAATGGAGGTTTGGTCCACGATCAAGTAGCTGTTGTGAAAAAAAGCAGTATCGCCGCCCGCTAAGCAGGTACGTCTAGGCCCGGACCGTGCACACCCTGCGCGTAGCTTTTATTAGATAGATCCTTTCACCCTTCCACTAAGCAAGAAGCAGAAATATGCTTTCGTACGGGACAGATCCCGCGACGGCAAAATGGTTATAGTATCCCACAGACGCGAGGACGGGCTAAATGAAGACGGCCATTCCGGCTTCTTACGGGTTGCCCCGTAGACGAGAAGAAGCAACAGGGCCGGACGCGTTTACTACTCGTGGTCGCATGGGAAACCAACGCGACCCAACGCGTGCATTTCCCGAGGGATGACTCACAGGGCCGAGCGCGTGCATTTCTCAGGGGACGCAAGAAAGACCAAGGATTAGCCCACAGCTGGAGTCGTTAGTCAAAGGTTGAGCGGGTACAGGAATCAGCGTTATGGTCTTATATGTGGTTGAATCATGCGGAGAAAGTTGGTATTCTTCATACGAACGAGCCTCCAGACTCGATCCTTATCATCAGTCTCGCCGCAGAGGAAACGGACCCTTTCCTCCATTTATTCTCGTTCCGGTCGAGAGTTGTCCGGCTCGAAGAACTCTCAAGTCAAGATTCTCTCTTCCTTCTTGCAATCATGAAGGTTTTCTCAACGCGATCGCGGCAGCCGAGAGATGCGTTCTATTTCCTCTTTCACCTCACTTGCGTGTCTCTAGCCACAGCGACCGGCACTTGCTCGCCTTGGAAATGGACTAATGACGCCGCGCAAACAGCTGCACCCTCAGCACCTGCAGCACCCGCAAAACCGGCTGTCACGTTCGTCCCATCGGGCCCTCACGTTGCCAATATGAGTGGCCGTAAGGCGGCAGGCGAGCTTGTCTGTCGTTATCCAGCTAACACGTACGCCGATGTTGACCACAACACCTGTATTCAGTTAGCCAACTACTACCACATCACGATCGAGAAGTTCTTCATGCTAAATCCAGGACTTGATTTCGACTGTGGAAACATCAAGCCGTACACCATGTACTGTGTGGGCGGGTGTAAGTCTTCTTCAGCGACTCTCGACTCGGAGATAGAGAGCTATGCTAACAGAACTGATTGCAGATATCGAGCCTCTGAGAGCCTATGACGGGAAATGCGGCCCGCCAAATAAGAATGCCACATGCATCGGGACGAGTGGCCAGTGCTGCAATTCGGAAACCTGGACCTGCGGAAAATCGGAGTGAGTATCTGGCTCATACACTCAGCTCTTCGCGCGCGTACTGATGGGCGACCCTTCATCAGAGCAGACTGTGCCCCCGGCACTTGCTACGAGGGTTCTTGCTTGGGCGACAAGGTGTACAGCACAGACGGCACCTGTGGTGTTCAGCACGGCCGGCGCCGCTGTGCCGGCAAATGGGGCGATTGTTGCAACTTGGACGGCAAATGCGGTTCGGGGACTGACTTTTGCGGTTGGATGAAGTGCCAGTCCGGAAACTGCATAATACCACGCAGCGCATCTTGGAGGCCATCACGGCCACTGTTATCTGGGAACACGACCGACGGCACGTGCGGAGGAAAAGATGATTATGTTTGCAACGAAGTTTTCGGGCTCTGCTGCAACAAGAGCGGGAGGTGCGGTGGCGGACCGTCGGACTGTGGAGTGGGATGGTGAGTCCAACTTTTCTCTCCCTCTTTGACAGTGTTTTAAACCAGCTGTGCTCGGGTTTCTTGAAATCCCAACGCTGACCAGACGGGCCGTCAAGTCAATCTCGGTATGGGCAGTGTAGTCCTGCCTCGCCCACTACCACGACTGCTCCCACGGCGACCACCTCTCTGGGAAATTATTTCCAGGCCATGAACGCAGGCACCTGTGCCAACATCGCTGCCAACACGGGGGTCTACACACGGAACTACGGCGCTGGGTCTAGTACCTGTAAGACTCCGGAACCAAACTGCTACGTCCATGCCAAGACCCAGTCGTGCTCTACTAACTCGTTAGGCCTGGCAGTCTCTCTGCAGCCCTCCTGTAGCGGAGGAGATCGTGGTGATCCCATTGTCATCTACAAGTCGGGAAAGCCCATTTCCAGCTTTGCGAACTGCAAGGACGCCTGGTATGCACGCACTATGTTTCGATTGTCTAACCTGGAGGAGTCTCTTCTCGTAGAAAGCTTATTTCTGACTGCCTTTTCAACACGTCTAGCTTGTACACCATCGGGTGTACCAACCTCTACTTTGCAGAGGGGCGGCATTGCGGTCTCCACGGCGACGCCGAGACGCATAAGCCTAGCTCGAGATCTCAGTCTTACTACTTATACGATGCCTCATGTTTGGAGCGCGCTTTGCGGTCGTGCAGGTTAGACTCTCAGGGATTGACCGTTTCGCAATCTTCGGAAGCCGTCTGCAAGGTGAGAGTCTATAGCAATGGCGGGACCACGACTGTGCCATATTCGTCGGGAGAAGCTATCGAAAGTCTCAAGGCCAGTGGTGCATAGCGGTACGTGTTCTTCTTTCTTTTCGGGAGGGTACTCACACATATTCCGTAACCGTCAGAAATTGACAACAAATCCGCCTGCATTTAAGCAAAACATATGCCCGCCGTAGGAACTTTTAACAGGCTCTTCTTTAAGAAAACGTTCTGTTGGGTGCTAACTGAAGCTGTTGTTCCGGGCGATAGTAGTAGCTGGTCATGCTTGACGACGGGTACTTTTGCCTTTGATTGTCGGGCGGCGGGTCACTCGGAACGAAGACGAAGTAGTGTTCACGAAACCATCGTGATCGTATGACGGGATCCTTTTCCTCCTGAAAAATTTCCCAAGTAATGCAAGAAGACGGATCCCTGAGCCACTGTGATAATGTTCCCCCCCTCCCCCCGGCATCACATCGCCGCAGCTAGCCTACGTGTCGAGGTACGAGTCCTGTCCGGTTCAACTGTTTCGAGTAGACACTACCGCTCTTCAGAGGCGGTATCGCGCTCCTAACCGCCAAGCACGTCAGACCCCTCAAACTAACTCGTCCCTGATATACTACCACCTGGCGAAGACTATCGATAGCGGCGAGAATGCGACCCGGGTGCCAACTGATGCTTCGCTTGCCTGGTGCCTACGGCACTCGAAGAGTCTCGTCGCCTGATGGATGTTCCGGTCGATAAGACTAGTCCGACTCTCCTCACGCCGGAGTGACCTACTAGCGAGGTGAGGCCCGAGGCCGTCACTATCAAGGTCGCTCGGGATCCAACATCAGTGTAGAGTGTTTTGAGGTCCCGTTGAATAGAAAGAGGCTTTGAGGTTGTGAGTTTAGTGAGTGAGTGAAATGAACAAGCAAAAATTGTGACGATCATTCTCCACCACCAATCACTCTTTCTCGCCACCATTCTTCTCCGAATATATCACATTTCCAAGATTCATCTAGCTGCTGGCCGTTTTGCCTGATCTCTACGCCTTGGCAATCAAGATTCGAGATGACACCTCACAACCCCCATCGTAAGCCTCTGTCGCCGCTGTTCAATCTTCATCTGCTACCTGGGATGGACTTGTCCGTCTCTCGTTCCTCTTCCACCAAACCAAATCCACTTCAAATGACACCCACAGCTGGGTTAGACCACCGTGATCGATCCAGAGCTTAGTCTCCGGTGTCGGATGTCCTTGGTTCCACTCGTACATGATGTCGGGGATGTCTTCTCGCAATGCTAGGAGAAATGGGTGTATGGTAGATAGATAATCGTGGATTGTGACAAAATCATTGCCGGGCGAAGGCTTGACGATAATGCTGGGTATCTTCCTGCGCGGGCGGGGCGTGTTGCAGCATTCTAATAGATGCAGCGGTCGCTCCTCAGACAATGACTTGTCACAATCGGAGTCATAGTCCGGGAGTGGCCCGTAGCGATACCCCTCGCCAGCATCTGGCTCGTCGAGTTCAGTGTCAGGGGGCCCGGTGCGGCAGATATCCTCGTAGGAGGGCAGCTGCGCTTGCTCCGACATGGTGTGTGATAGTGATCCAATGTGGTTGGCGAGACAAGAATGATTGATCAAGCGGGTTGCTGGGCTATTCATATTCGGATTCCCACCGTCGAGGATCGCTTCTAAATAACCCAATACAATTGACCACTACTTTCCGTTTTGTCGCTTAGCGAATAATATGTACATGTTTCCTAACAAAAACAAGTCTTTAAATCGGCTATAACCCCTTTTTATTAGTGTAGTCAATATAGTCCATGCTTTTTGTGCCAAACCTCATTGCGTGCTTAGGCAACCGTTACCCCTATCTTATACACTCAACTGACGTTACTAACGTTACTAAGGTAACGCTCAAGTTTTTCCTCCCGCGTTCTACACCCCTGTAGCGCGAAACCAAGACGGAAACCGCTTGTTCGCGCCCCTCACTTCGACGCTAATTACCCGCAGCGCGCCATACGCGTGCCGCTTCCCCATTCACCCTGTTGTCAACACTAGATCATAGAGATAACTACGCACTGGAACCTGAGATATTCGGATCGCACACAATACTCATCATGACTCTTTATTCTTTCTCTTTATTCAGTATTGCCCGACTTTATCGCATTATTGGGTGTGCGGATCAGGTAACAGAGGCACCCAACTTGCGAGAACTGCCAACGACGTTGGAAAGGTAAGTAAGCCAGCTGTACGAAGTAGGGCACTTGTAATAGCGCGTTGATTAGGACAAATAAGTGCACGGGCCATCCCATACCACCAAGGGCCTAAAATCCGAGTCTAGTATAATGACAGCCGGGGGACCATGCCCAACATAACCCGAGCAGGTGCATTACCAGCTTTCATACATCGCTAAGTAGCTTCATGACTTATTGTATAACACCCCAGATATACATAGGTGGTGTAGTGTTTAGCTAATAATGCTGAAAAGCACGAATGAGATGATGAGGGATTACTGTTGATACGCTTCTCGGCATGCATTTTATACTATGGTGTACCCTGTATTTTCCTGCTCTCGGGCATACCCGGCCCAATGTTCGTATACTAATTACTACGTCAACGATAACCCCCGGTTCAACCAGTAGCCGTTATCGAGTATTCCAAAACGGACCAGGAAGAACAAGGCGAACATATAAGGTTGTATACTAAGTCATGACCTCGTGAGCTAAGAATCGGGAGAGTTTGTCATATGAGCCCGGCAGGTTCGCCATCAACCTCGCACTCTTCATACACCTCGTCTTGGAT
This sequence comes from Nemania serpens, assembly GCA_022578855.1. NCBI lineage: Eukaryota > Fungi > Ascomycota > Sordariomycetes > Xylariales > Xylariaceae > Nemania > Nemania serpens. The sequence goes on from MU396698.1 coordinate 256,317, forward strand.
TTATGATTAATAGTAGCGAGCATGCTGTAGTACTCAATCGTGTCTCCTTATATGTAAACACCAGTCTCGTATATAATGATATGAAGAAGGAATAAAATTCCTAGACTAGTCGTCTGCCGGATCATCAGATTGCCGACGGTTAGCGGGGACACACCTGCTCCATGCCACTATTCGGTGGATCGGACGGTCGACACCACGGGACTTCAGATCTAGTTCCCGTTACAGCCAAGGGTTACGTGCCCCCTACTGTACAAGGCGATATACCTACATGTAATTTGTTATTTTCGATCCCTCATAGCGCTAAGTGGTCTTCGCCATTTCGCTTTCAAGGCACGAGACACAATCGTTCCATCCCATCATCGGCGGATCGGATGGTCAACACTTCGGGGATAACATCGAGATCCAGTTCCCATTACAGCCAGGGGGGCAAATCATCACCACGTTAGTCAAGGCCAATGACGAGGAAATCCGGCTTCAGTGTCCAAAGTTCAGCCCATTGAACCAGTGCAGCTCGTATTGATGTTCTCTTCCATCCCTTCATTTATTCTGGTATTGCAACCGATCTGGCGCCGGAACCTGGCTTGTTGGCGAAGATATAGATGAGCTGTAGAGCGAATAACCATCCTAGCGCTGTTAGCGATTGAACCGACCCTATTTTACACGTATAACTTGCCTGTAGCACTTACCAATACTGATACATATCCCCAGATGCCAAGCGCTAATGCACATCTTTAAGGAAGGAGGGGATTAGGTAGTACCGCACCCCATAGAAAGCCGGCCCACCAGACATTAGTGGAGTGCGGGCATTGCGGGTAGGCAATAGGAAATATATAAGAGTGATAGGGGAAAGAGAGAGACTGGATTTTAACCTTCTTCACGTCAAGCAAGTTTTCCAATCATGTTGAACGTAGTTGGCCTATACATCGCAACACCAGCGTTTGCCGCCCTGGCGGTTACTCTGGGTGTAAGTATTGCCGGCCAGAGATACACAACCGTGTGCTCTATAAACTTGACATCACTAACATGCCACTCAGATCATCCTCTACTACACAATCCAGGCAGTTTATCTCTTGTTTTTCCATCCTCTGGCCAAATACCCGGGCCCAAAATTGGCCGCAATCTCAGATGTGAGGACAGAAGCTCCCCCCAAGCCGATACGTAGAAAGAGAGGAAAGCTGATGGTGAACTAACTAGCTCTGGTGGGTATGGGCGTTGAGCACCAAGCGCCTCGCCTTCATCGTAGGGGATTTGCACAAGAAACACGGTCAGCTCAGAAAGGTTTTATACATACAGTTCAACTTCCGGCTGACATCCGAGTAAAGGAGACGTGATCCGCATTGGGCCCAACGAATTATCCTTCGCTACATCAGAGGCATTCCAAGACATCCATAGCCATGCTTCCAAAGGCAAGGCGAGGTTCTTGAAGACGGATTTCTACGAGAACGACGACCCCACACCCCGCATCACGAGCGCGAGGGACCCGGAGGTCCATGCGCGCCAGCGTAAGGCGCTCTCACACGCGTTCAGTGCCAAGTCCCTGCGCGAGCAGGAAAAGATAGTACAGGGGTACGTGGACGGGTTCACAGAACAGCTGAGCAGGATTGGACAGAATGGGAAAACGCCACTGAACATGGCGGAAACATTTAACTGGTTTACTTTTGATGTGATCGGTTTGTACCACTTCACTTCCGCTCCGTCTGTCTCATCCTGCCCGCATGCTTATGCCGTATCTAGGTGATCTCGCATTCGGGGAGTCCTTCGAAGGGGTTAAAAAGGGCGAGACACATATCTGGATCAAGATTCTTCTTGGTTCGGTTGTGCGTGCGCAGACAACCTTCTTGCAGAAGAAGCCGTTCATAAAGCTCATCTTGCCTTACCTCCTCCCCAGTGGAGCCGACGAAAGCCTCAAGATACACCGGACACTGAGCAAGGAAAAGGCTCAGAAGCGTATACAGTTGGGAGACACCGGCCGTGCGGATTTCTTCTCCCACATGCTGAAGAAAAAGACGATGAGCGAGAAGGAGATGATGGCTCAGACTTCGACCCTCATCATCGCTGGGTCGGAGACGACTGCCACCTCGCTCTCTGCAACAACCTGGTTTCTTCTCAAGAACCCCGACTGCATGTCAAACCTGCAGAGAGAAATCCGCAGCAGCTTCGCGTCCGCTGATGAGATCACGGGTGACTCTACGGCGAACCTACCGTATCTCCACGCAGTCATAGAGGAAAGCCTGCGCATGTTCCCTCCGGCCCCGTTTGGCCTCCCACGCTATTCCCCAGGAGCCGAGGTCGATGGCCATTACGTCCCTAAAGGTACGGTGGTGTCGGTGGCGCCGCTGAACATGACGCGTGACTCGCGCTACTGGCAGGATGGCGAGTCATTCCGTCCGGAACGATGGGTAGGCGAGGGGTTCAGGGATGAGAAGAAGGCGAGCCAACCGTTCTCCACGGGACCGCGTGCTTGTCTCGGGATCAACCTCGCATACCTTGAGATGAGGCTCGCGCTGGCTAAGATGGTCTGGCTCTACGACTGGGAGCTTGCCGTGCCGCGGGACGAATGGGTGCGTGATTGCACAATGAGCTTCCTATGGAAGAAGGCGGATCTGTGGGTCAAATACCATCCCCGGGTTTTCGCTTGAGATGGACAACTACCGAGACGGAGGCTGGTATCAAACATGGTTTCGACGGATCGAAGCTTAATCTGGGTCCGTGCTAATTCCGTCTCATATTCTGTCATGGGTCATGGTCTCTCTCTAGGCCCGCCGCACTCGTCGTTTATATGTAATTATTCGTTTTCATGTACCCCGAGGGAGGTTGGGAGACTGCAATGCTGAATCTGTAATTATTGCGTACAAGTTTTGCTTACGACGCGACGTCAATTTTGTAATATGTCGAAGGATTCCCAATTTATTTTTAGAGCGGTCCCCTTTTAGACCCACTTCGCTCTTGGTGAGGCAAGCGGGGCGCTTCGGCCCGCCAGCTTGTCTACACTATGTAGCTTAGCAAGCAGCTAAGGCTAACCTCTTCTGTACGGGGGCTTTTTATTTCTTATCTGTCATACGAAGTATTCTTTGGTACATACGAAGTAGGTAGAATACTTAGAATTCTACATACTTATGTAAGCTTCACAGTTGGCCTTTCATACTTCATTATTTCGTAATGCAGAAAACCTTCGGTCAACGAAAATTCGTTTAGCGAAATGATGAACTAAATGAAGACAATTCATGCCTGTAAAATTGGTCTTGGATCCAGGCCAAGATAGACGCGGTACGCGCCGTTGTCGAATCCTCTCCTATCATACGCACCGTTACACTATCGTCCAGATCTTCTAGGAAACGAGCAAGCCGAAAATCTTGTAGTGCGGCTGCTTCTTCGTGGCCGATTCTTCGAGATCTGAGTGCAGGTTCCGTTTCAACTCCGACCCCAACATCTACGGATGTCCCAATAGTTGGGGGTTTGGAAGCCAAGGGAATAAAGAAGCGGGAAGGTAGTGGACGTTGTCGAGGGTTGACTATTGATTGGAATTGGCGCGGGTGTGCTATCTGAGGCTCACCGTGCTCTGTTAAGGAGTCGGTGGGCAGCGTATACCCAGATGTGTTTCCCTCCGATCGAGCAGGAGACCAGACTTCGGGTGGCAGTTCACTCGGCGTTTCAAAAGTTGATATTATCGTGCTCCTTGTTTCGGCTCCGTCCACGTCACTACCGACAGGGCCATGATCCATCGGCAGCAAAGACACCGCATTGATGTTTGCTCCAAACTCTATGAGGTCTCGGTAAACTACCGCCGCCGGTAGCACGAGCGCGTAGGGCTCGAACTGGTAGATTGCGATAATCATCCCACAAAGTTGTTCTCCGCGAACGACCCAACACCCAGACGTTCCTTGAGCTACACCGATTAGCATTTAACGAACATGGATTAAGATACTAACCTAGTATTTCCGGGGTCTGGAGCTTCAGTGTCATGAACTGTACTCCACATAACGATATCTCTATCTCTTCTGGGAACAGTTGCACGGGAATCGCTCCTTGTTCGCCTAGCAATATATAGCTTGTCTCAGACTCTATCGGCGAAGCGACGTCATGATTCTTTATATTAGATGTGCTCCTTCCAGAGTCATCATCAGAGCTCTTTACGCCGATCGTGTAAATATTGTTGGGCGGCAGACGCTGAGATGAATTGGGCATCTCGAGTTGTCTGAACAGCGCATAGTCCGCATCGAAATTTCTAACATCTAGATTCCATGTGGACTCGGTACTTGTCTCCTCAGCCTTCGCGATGTAGGTGATTGTGTCAAACGGCCTCAATGGCTCCCACTGCTGCAGCCGTAACGTATCCATATACCCAAGATTGTCTGTGTTTGAGCTGTCAGGATCAACGCCACCTTGCAGCGCTTGAGAGAGAAACTCCTCCATGAAGCTTTTATCTGAGTCATCGTCGGAGCTTTCGTCGGAAGCATCCACCTGATTCTTTTCAAGTAAGATAAGAAAATAGGACATAATGCCGTGCGCAGTAGTGATCAAGGCATCTACCGAGTCGTTGATACGTAGGACCCCGCCTATCCGACAGAAGCTTTCGTGCACCACTTTAGATTCGAGGGTGAGTCTTGAGCGACAGGGACGACCACAAAGAGAATCACCCTCTTCATCAGCCCGCGCGATATCAACGTGCAACTGAAACCCGCCGCCTAATTTGATTCCGGTTCTGTCGTCGTATAAATCCTCCCCTGGTCCCGAATCTGAGTGAGCGGCAATGATGGGGTCGAGATGGACATGGACCGGTGCCCACGCGGGGCTTTCGAGCCATGTGAGCTCAGCCAATCTCTTCTTTATCTTCCATATCGAGTAGGCGTCGCTGCATTGGATCCAAACATAGCCAGTCATCAATATTCGATTCGCATTACCTGCACATCGGCGGCCTGTCAAGCGTAGTTCGTATCGGCTCTCGGGTGGCTCGAGGTCGTAGTATAATCTGCCTCCGCTGAATATCCGTCTCGCCTTTGACGTGGAAAGCTTAATCAGCGTCTTCTTCAGATCTGGTATAAGTCTATTTCTTGTTTTGGCAGCGCGGGTGAACAAATCGGGGTGGGATAATTCTCGATGGCTTCTCGACCAGTATAGTGTCTGATCGTCTCGTGCGTGGGTGAAATCAGGATGGTCGGGTGTGAAAGCAAGCTCAAGGTCTCTAGTATACTGCTGAGAGTTGAGCGTGTCCATCTGCGGCTTGTTCTGCTGTTTAGCCTCTGAGCGACTCGATTTTGACCTCCGTAGTAGGGAATGACGAGATAGAACGAGGGCGGTACCCCAGTCTGAACAATACCCCCCACTAGTAATAACTGAACAAGTCGGTCTGGTGATTCGAAGCATGTGGAGGTCATATCATGCAGTTGTTGCTCATCTCTTCGTAACTGTTCCAAGCTCGATCGGATTTTTCAAGCGAACTACTGGCAGCGACTGCGGAGAGGAGTGATACAACCGATCGGAGAAGCAAAGGCCGAAATAGTAAAGCGGTCTACGCGTGGCCGACCTCTCTTGCAGCCTATTGCTGCGGAGTATGCCTTGGAGTATGACTCTAAAAATATCTAGCAGGGTTGTATGTAGCACACGATTGCCAAAATCTGAAAGCTCATGACCAGTCCCTCTGGGGGCTGCAGTTCTTCTACTGCCAACATCGACTTCGGCTTCAGCTTGAACTTCTACCTCCTAGAATAGCCAACGCCTCTGTTGATGCTATACCTTTGGAACTGATCTTACGATCACCTTTTCGATAGTCGAGTTTGAGAGGTTCATACTGCTCTTGACACTGTGGCAGTATGGCGGCGGAGCAATTTCTTGGCTTTACTGAAGAGCAGCAACTCAGATTGGTCAGAAGCATATGGCCCAGCATCACTGAGAATGCATTCCAAAGACAAGACTATACCAGGCTGTTCATATATATAAATGGCGTAATGAAAAACGCGAGGAAAGACCCCGATCGGTACCCTAAGCACACTGTGGATGAAATAGCGAAATACATACAGTTCTTACGAGAGAATATCAGGCACTCCAAGGCTGAGGTGATAATCAAGATTCAAACCTCCGACGGCACAGATGATCATATCATAAACCAGACTCTAGATCTAGCTGCGAGTGCCTGGCTGACGATTAGCGTGAACACTGAGAAGCCATCAGAGGGCCCGGCTTGGAACCGTAACGAGACCCTCCAGCAATCTATCGGACCTCATTTCAAGTCGGTCACCGCTGTCGATAGTACAAGGCGCGACATCATCCCACGCAGCCTCACGATGGCAAATTTCTGCAAGAACTACGGCTTTACCGTCAACTGGACGAGTGATCTCCGTCGCCACCTCAACATAGACTGGGAGAACCAGCGGATCACAGTTTACGAACACATGATATACCTCTGTAACTATGTCAACCACTCTGCCGAAACACCCATCCCAATCGGCATCCTCGAAGAAGCTCTGGATACTATCAATCTGCTGTTTCCATCAGACCAAAAGAGAACAAGGAAATTCCTTAAGAACAAGGACAAGACATTCCATCGACTTGGCTACTGTGGGCGCGAAAGGCGCATGCGGTTATCCGATTACGGCCACTGGGGCAAACAAATCGGGATGCTGAGGGACGTCCTCGATGATCCTCCGAAGGGTTATCACCAGCTAGTGTTAGATAAAGAGCACCGCAATTTTCTCAATTGGGCTACGTTTTGGATCGCCTTCCTCGTCGCGCTGCTGACTGTTATCAGCATAGCATTTGGCATAGTGGGGGTTGTGTACGGTATACTCTCTTATGCTATATCAGTGAAATCGTATCAAGTTGCGGTCGAGTCGTTGAATGCTGGTATCCAACAGTTGGAACTTGCTATTGCAATGGCTTGTGGTGATGCGGAAACGGCGGCAAGGCTACCGCAGTACTGCTCTGGAACTTAATGTACATAGAGCCTGTGCAATGATCGCTGCTAAGGCTCGTTTCACTTCCGAGAAAACGTCTTGTTCATAATTTATTTCCTTGGTTTGCTTACGACTTTTGCTTTATTCTAGCTCATGATCGAGGGCTTCACGCAATGATCATGTGATCTTGTGAAGTCGAAAGAAAGTTGAATTGATAAGCGAAGCTACATCTTCTCATAAATTCCAATGAAACGCAAACGATAGCGTACTCCATAACTCTAAAGAGTCTAGCTTGTTAACTGCAACTGGACGGGAAAAGGGGCTCGGGCTCATTTGGGATAGCTCACTTCAGCTAACGTAAGCCACGATGTATATGAACGGGTTGAAGCAATGAAGAGCGATCGATGGTGCGTTAATTTGATAGTTCTAAGTCATCTCTCCTACTGTCATTTTTATCTTATCACGGCATTGAGGTCTATGAAATACCTTTCATATGCGCTATAAACTCGACTGGGTGAAGAACGGATCGCTTAATCGGGGCTTCAGAGGCGAAATGAAAATTTCCACACTAGGGGCTAGTGCGAGATGAGAATTTACCTCGTCACGTCGGAATGAGTTTCAATTTACTCTAGATGCCATTAATCAATGGGCGGAAAAATATCTCCGCCAGCAAGAGTATGAAAAAAAGGAGACTGACAGGTTAAGCTATCCGCGAAAGCTGGCGGCTAAGCCGCCGTGGACCCTTTCGAGAGCCACGGCGAGCTTTCATATCACCCGTGGCTGCTACTCAGTGCCGAGATGCCTTCGCTTCGGTGGATGTTAGAGGTATGAAATCTGAAATCAAGATGTCCACGACGAATCCTAAGTGGTGAGATGAGAAAGTCAATTAAATGAATATATATAATTAAAATATACTATATGAACAAATCCGTCTATCCTCTATCGCTCTATCATGTGACCTCTACTCAACTCATTGCTCCTTCGCGACGCCGAACTTCTCGCGTATCTCTTCCTCGCTGAACTTCCGCGTATGGCGCTTGAGCATAGTGACCCGCTGCTCAATCGTCATGTCGATCTGGTCGCCGATGGGCACGAGGCACCTCGCCAGATGGTCGTAGTCGCGCATCATGAGCCGGACGGTGATCATGAGGTAGTCGATGTTGTGGAAGACGAGCGCGTGCTCGCGACTGTAGATCTCCTTACTTTGGAGGAAATGAACGGGGTGATCTCTCCAGTGTCGTAGGGGGTTGAGGTGGTGAGACGTGTGATAGCCGTCGTTGTAACAGTACCGATTGCTCTGGATTTAAAGGTCAGTCTCAGAAACGTGTGATAGGACGTCTTGTTATCATTTACCGGCACGTCAATTAGGGTGATGCTGGATCGGTAGTCGGAGTCCGGCTCATCCGCATCCACGAATGCGTGCTGACCCCAATTTCCCACCATGAGACCAAGGCGCATGAGAAGAAGAGGGATGAGAAATGTAAAAAGGGCCGGTCGGAAGTTAAAACGAAGCAGATGGATGATGGCAGCGTAATTGGATAGCTCCCAAAAGGCCGTACGAAGACCTATCGTCCACCTGCCCTTCCTCAAAAAGTAAAGCGGTAGATCCAACCAGACGAAGAAATAGAATCGCCCGACATAATGGAGGAAATGCCATATGTTATCTCGCTGGTAACGAACTGTCGATGAGAGGTCGTCGGGACCGTTCCCCTCGACATGATGATGCTTCACATGGTGGTAGAAGTAGCTGTTCCAAGTGTGACCCATCAATGGGTCCATTACATACGGAAAGATATGGTCAAAAAACTGCATCCAAGAACGCTTGGCCAGGACGCCTCTTTGATGTATATGCTGGTGTCGAAGCAGTGTATACGCGCCTATATACCATCCTTGTAATAGTACATGGAGGAACCCGTGCAAGTATGAGAAACGGTAGAATAGCCACATCGCGCTGGGTAGGGATGTGGTAAAATACATGATTAAGTGTGTGACCATCACTACGTCTGTGTCGTGTCTTGCTATACGCTGGGCCCATGACACGTAAGGTAGTAGCATGCATTGATATACTCCAGGAGGCAAGCGGGACTTCAGATCTCCCATGTCCCAAGATGAGAAGACTGTAGGCTCGAAATTTTGGCTCGCTGGGTCGTTCAGGCTCGCGAGAGTGGTCACATCACGAACGTCCTGATCTGCTGGTAGCGTAGATGCCTGGTGATTGAGGTCTATTTCATCCCGCGATTAGATATACTGACTCCTACAGGTTCCAATATCAGTACATATAAACTGACCTCCATTGGCGGTCCCATTCTGCGTCTTTGAGGCACTTATTGTTGAGTTTTCAGTAGCTTTGCTCGTAATGCCTAGAGCTGAATTCGAGTATGATCGGCGGTTTTGGATGTCATTGCGTAAGTTCCGAAGGACTAGCTGGTCCGGGGCCGTCAATTCCGGGCTTATGATTATGGAATCCATGTGCATCATTTCTCGAGCAGTTGTTGAAGATGTCGAGGCAGCTCGGATCAAGCTGAAAACCGACAGAAAAGTTGCAAACCCGATTTGGGACTTGTGGGGATAAAACAGGGGTATCAATAGAGCAGCATCTTCGAAGTAGCATACGGAGTTATACCTGGCTCGCGAAAATTGGTTCGAGCCTGGCCTTGCTTAAGCTGATATCTCCTATTTTAATAATAATAATAAGCGTCTACAAAGTATTAGAGGGTACAAATGATTGTATTGAGGGACGTACGGAGAACCGATGTGCCTAACACTTGTGGCACTCTCGATCCTTATCATTACTTACACGCGAATCTGCAATAGCGGTACGAAAGACTGTGTATTTAAGGCCCCTCTACTCCGTACTGGCGAGCTAGAGTTTTTACGGACATGGGTAGAGACTTAGGTTTCGCTCACTAATATATAAACAGTATAGTCGCGCTAAATTGCGTGCTAGAAATCAAACCTACTGTACAAAGTACCTATACATAAGTTGGGTTATTTACCCTAGGCATATTTACTTTGTCCGCAAACAGATAATGCCTGGTGGATGCATTCGGGTCCTGTTGGTGGCGGCGTGTCTCGCTTTCTTGTTCTTTCTTTATAGAACAGTTACCTGGAAGGGGATTTAGGGCTATCACTGAACGCGTACCTTTTATTGCTCTGCTTTTCTTCCGTGTTGCTACACTTGCACATTATTACGAAACTTTGTATTAAGCCGTAATCTACTCTGGACTCTGGGTGATCTGTCGCTTGCCTACCATTCTAATCATGTCATAGAACTCCAGTTTATCTTTAGATGTGCAGTTCAAACACTTGCGCAAGCAGTATTTAAATACCCTGTACAGCAACTGTTCTATCTCTTTGCTTTAACAAGAGACAAAGTATTTATCTAATCCAACCTCCTAATACTTGGGCTGAAGAGCTCTAACTTATATGGGAGAAGAGCACTATAGTTGGTTCTTGTCACGTTAATTACGCACCTACTGTCCATTCGGACATACACTATGTACTTATCTCAGTTGTTTGGAGCACAAACCAACCGTATCTAGGATTATTTCGTGGACTTTGTATCGGTCACGTTTGTACTTTGCATAATGGCTTCAATTTTAATTGCTCGTCTGAGCGCCTCCCTTTGTTGTTATCTTTATTTGGAAGCCCCGCCTAGTTTCTAGCTCGACTAGGCAACCCCCTGACGAACGCTTCCATCTATTCACTCAATAGGACTAGTGCGATAGATAGTTTATAGCTTGTAGTGTATTAGGGGGAGCATGAGCACTACCTACTCAAAGCTTAGCAAGTACGCTTTCGTAGCCGGCCATTTCAGGCCTCGAATAGCCGCCCATAACTAAAGCTAGGCATATAAACTACTACCCAAATAATCCTCCATTCCAACCTAACCGCCCTATAGGCCTTACATGCCCAAGGGATAGTAGATAGGCTAAACAACCTCACACCGCCTCCAAAAACTACCCCCTTCGTAGGAGGTAGAAAAAGGAGGTGACAAGAAAAAACCCTCGTATCAATTCCAGGGCAAAAGGACCCCTTTGTTTGGGCCGCGCCATATCTAGGAGGTCCCTTTGCCAAGGGGCTAGCCTATTGCGGACGAGAACCGCTTATTCCCTAAAGAACCTACCTACAAGTACGAAGTACGCTACACTGCCTACATGAGAAGCTTAGAGGCTCGCAAGGTCCTGAAATAGCGCCTGGTGTACAGCAGCGAGCGTACTTAGCAGCGAAACCTACAGACAGACAAAGACAATGGCCGATGCCAGTAATATCAGAACGCCGCCGGAAGATGAAATGGGCTGCATTATAGCTAGATAATACCATCCGAAGCGAATAGCGTCAATCGCCAGAGTACAATCCTGAAGGCTGCACCTTTGGACGTTTTAAACAGGCGGGTATGTGTCTCAACGGCACGGCGCCTCCTCCTTCGGCCCGCAATGTGACAGCCACGCCACGCATGAACGACATATGATGAAGAATTCATTGAGCCAGTACAAAGTAACCATGACCACGTAAGACATAAGACTCGCGGCACGTCCTATCTTATGTATAGTTGCCGTCGGCACCGAGGGTGGACCCCAGCATCTCATGTCAACTGCCGTCCAACCAATAAGTGACAGCACATTCGACCGCAACCTCGGACGACATACATATGACGGGCAATTACACGAGTTATATGTCATCAAAGTCGAGGACGAGGTGAGACGGTGTCCGAGAAATAGCGAAGAGAGTCGGCGGAGCGCGGGGAAAGCTGGGGCCGAGACCCGACCATAATCACATACGTATGACGGACTTTGGTAGTGCAGACATGGCGCAAACATAGAGCAAACATATAAATAACATCCGATGCGACTGTAGATGTAGTCAGTGACGCAACGACGAGATGGTTGAACAGCGCTAGAAGGGTATCTATATATGTATTGATTTATATCTGCCGACTCGAACACCTGCGCACTTGCACCTGGTCTCTCAATCGACTTCTCCGCTCAGATATCATCCCAGCATCGAATAGACTGCCTAGTTCCAACACCACTGAAAGCGATCATGTCTACCTCGACACCGCCGGTTCCGATCGCGTTGATCGGCATCCACACCGAGATAGGCGAGCCAGTAGCCAACGGGCTCCGACCAGACTGGGACGGTACGCCCATCTCCCTCCTCCTCCTCCTCCTCGTCTCTACTGTCAATCCCCCTGATCAACCTCTTATCCACCAACCACGAAGTTAACGTTCCCAGTAACGCGCTTCATGCAAAGCTTCGAAGCAGCCAAGGCGGACCTCCCGTACCTCCTCCGCGGCGAGGCGCCTCCCACGGCGCCGACCAACTCCGTCGGCTCGCAAGACTATTCCCGTCCGGTGCGCGCCGTCGTCTTCGGCCGCGGCTTCACGCAGCAGCAGGCCGAGACGCTGCACGGCCTGTACAAGGACGTCGCGCCCTCGGTTGTCTGGGTCGCGGGGGCCGAGGTCGAGCGCCCGCCGGGGGTCGTGATGCCGCCGCCGGGGGTCGAGAAGATCCTCGTGCCGCTGTTCAAGGGCTTGTTGGAGAAGGCGGTGGTCGAGGGGGCGGAGAAGGGCGGGCTGGTGCTTTATTAAGGCAGTGACTGACTGGTTATGATTGTGAACTGATGGTCGAGGTGCAGTCGAGCGAAATGAAATGAAATATCTCTTAACTACCCAAGTGAGTCAGTGTGCGTGATGCTTGCGTCAGGGCCGATTAGGATTTGGTGTGTATGACTTTACGTGCATATCAAACACGACACGACGCGAAAATAATGCTAAATACGAGGATAGACTGGAGCGTAAGCGCGACAAGCCGCGAGCACTACTTAGGTACCAACCCCCGAGACTATGCGGAATAGCACAAGAGGGTATATACGAATGTGATTGTATAAAGTAAAGCAGTCTTTTGATTCCGTTTTGATGTAGCCCAGCCCAACCTAGCCCAGCCCAGCAAAGCAGAGAGATAGATGCTAGATACTTTACATAGAAAGTACCTAAGACGTGAAGTCCTCAAACTCTGTTCACGCATCGCGTCCGACGAGTACGAGGAGCCAGAATATCTGAAATGAGAAGATGAAAAAGCAGAAAACAATGCAGCCCGCGCGATGGGAGGTAGGTAAAGATACCGCCATGCATGCTAAAAGATAGGTACCCATGTAAAAAAAACAAAGTGAAGAAGAGGGTGACAAGGGGGTATAGTATAGTAAGTAAGTAGAGCAAGTATAAGTAATACCAAGACCACACTTCAATGAATCTACGATAAGACGACACGGATATTCCAATACCATGTACAATAATATCCCAACCGCGATATCCAGCATGATCGCCACAATCCCCCTCACTCACCAACATCAGATCACTCCCAATCCCCGAACTCGCCTGCGCCGTACGGATTCCACTCTTGTCCGGGGTACGACGTGGCAGTCATCATGGGCATGCCGTCGTCATCGTCGTCGTCGTTGACGGCCGCGAGCTCGACGGGCAGGTCAACGAGGATCTTTTCCTCGGGCTCTAGGTTCATGGTTGAGGGCGCCGTCGGTTTTGGGGGCGTGATGTTGTCCTCTCCTTTCGAATCTCCTCCTGAATATCCCCCTTCAGCCACGGCGTTGTTGCTATTGCCGTTGCTGTTATTGTTATTATTCTCGTCCAGCTCGGAATCATCCGTTCCATCCGAGAAACTCATATTATCCCCCGTCACAGCAGCAGCACCATCAGAAGCCGCTGCACCAGCAGCAGCCACTGCACCGCCCGCGATTCCAATCCCAACCCCGCCATCAACCCCATCATCAGCACTTCCCCGTCCCTTCCCCCCTTCATTCCGCGTATCACCGCCCTCGCCCTCGCCCTGTCCCTGCCCCTGTCCCTGCGCCACAAACCCATCAAGTCTAGGCGTGGCATCGTAGATATCCTCACTACCGCGTCTCGTAGCGCTATTCGCCTTCTCGACGTTAACACCGAGACCGAGACCGGGACCGAGCGTCTGCTGCGAGACCTCGTGATGGATCGCCGCCGCGTGGCTCCTGCCGGCGGCCGGCGGCTCCGGACTCACCGTCAGCGTGCGGTCGGCCGGCTGGTCCGAGCCGAAGGAGGCATTGCTGCGCGTCGGGTACTTCGACACGGAGAGCCTGCTCGTCAGACGCGCCGCCGCGTCCTGGGATCGCGCGGGCGCGGGCGCGGTCGTGGCCGTTGGCGTCGAGCTGCGGGCGGGTGGTCTCGTGGCGTCGGGAGTATGTGTCTGGGTTTGGATTTGTGTCGGGGGAGCGGGCGGGGGGACGGCGTTGATGACCTGGGATGCGGGCGATGGCGTCTGCTGTGCCGGGCCCGGTTGCACTAGATTAGGAGATGGACTGGGCGCCGCGACGGTGATCTGCTGGGCCTGAGGGGGTGGCGTTCCATTGCCGCCACTGTTGCTGCCTTCGGTGGAAACGGATCGGAGGTTTGGCGGGGGGACAGCATCGGGGGTCGGCGGGTTGAATCGTTGAAAAGATGCCGGACTGTGCGCCTTCTGCGGCGTCCCTGTCCAGCTGTGAGGCTGGAACTGCGAGCTCGGGGGCCTTGATTCCTGCTGGAACGCTGGCGCGGGCGGCTGGTCGTGCTGAGGCTGTGGGTTCTGAGCAGATTGGGTCTGCACCTGATCTTGCGCCGGCGGCGATGGCTGTTGCGATTGAGGGAATTGCAGAGGTAGTTGACTCTGAGCCGAAGCCGAACGAAGAGTGGAAGGGACAGGAGAGGGATTTGGAGGTGGACCCTGAGACTGGAGGTGCTGAGGGACACCTTGACGTGGGATATTATTATTAGACATCATACCCTGCGGCACGATCTGAGAGACGCCGGGATGAGCCCCGGGTGGCAGACCAGCTTGCGGGGATGGCATCATACGGGGATCCCATTGTTGCGGGGGAAGCCTGGGCTGTATGCCTCGCGGGTACTGCGCGAACTGAATGGGCGGATGACCAGGGCGACCGGCGTTGTAAGGCGAAGGAGCCAACATGCCCCCGGGGCCATACCCGTGAACGGCCTCGTAGCCTCGCGGGATGGGAACCTGATCATACTGGGGTTCGTTCCCTGGTTTTCCAGCCATGGGACGTTGTGCGGGTGGTGGGATTTGACCACGTCCTCCCTGCATCACCATACCAGGGGGGATTTGGCCACGTCCCCCTTGCATCACCATCCCAGGAGGAATTTGCCCACGTCCTCCCTGCATCACCATCCCAGGGGGAATTTGTCCGCGCCCGGCTTGCAGCGATAGGGGTATCCCAGGGGGTGGTATCTGACCAGGCTGTCCTCGACCGGCCTGCATCTGCATCTGCATCTGCTGCTGCGCGGATAATGGCACGGGGCCTTGACCTCGGCCTTGTCCAGGCTGCACCGGCGGCACTCGAAGCTGTCCCGCCGCCGCCGCCGACGCATCCGAAAAGCCCGACAACGCGCCACTCGGACCAGGCGTTCCTCCTTGCGTTGATGCGCGAGGGCTCGGCTGAGGACGTGACTGCGACGACGGAGACGGAGACGGAGACGGCTCGCTCTGCTTGGAGCTTCGCTTGAAGGCGCTGAGGAACTTGGAGGCCGCCGTCTTCTCCTTGCTGGCCTGGGGCTGGGCCGCGGGCTTGCCGCCGTCGTACGCCCCGAAGAATTTCGACAGTTTGCCCTGGTCCACCGAGGGCACCGGGCTGCCGGGCGCGCGAGGCGGCTGGGCTCGTGCGGCGGCTGAGGGGGCGGCCAAGGGCGGAGCCGAAGGCCGGGCGCCATTCGGGCTCCAAGCCGAGGCGGGGGACGGGCTGCCGGCTCCGTTCATCGAGCCGGGCGAGCCCAGGCCGTTTGCGAAGACGCCGAGGCCCGGCCCCGACTGTCGAGGATCCGAATAGCTTGACTGCGAGAGTGCAGGGGAAGGTTCCGGCGACGGGAGCGAGGGTTGGCGCGCGTGATTGAACCCGCCGGACGAACCTGGCTGAGGGCTTTGCAGGGCCGGCGAGATTTGACTGGGTGTTGGTTGTTCGCCTAGTCTCGGCGACGGCGAGGCTGTTGATCCTTCCGGCCTCGCAGATCCAGGCGGAATAGCCGACGTCATGAAAGGCCCGGTTCCTTTCGAGGGACCGGACCCGACGGGTTTCCTGTTCGGGGAGGAGCGGGTCAGAGCCAGCGACTCTCCCATCGACGGCCTTTCAAGCGGGGATTCATCGGAAAGCTGGGGCGAGGTCTGCGATGTTGGGATGCCGCCCTCGTTTTGCAGCCTTGTCTGACTCGATCTCTGTCCTAATGGGCTAGGATTGGCCTGCTGTCTGAACGGGCCTTGGGAGCCTTGCGGAGAAGGCATGGAAGGCCGTTGATTGGGCGGCTGCTGGGCTCCAGAGTTAGCCTGACTGGAAACCGTGATCTCAGAAGGCCGCCGGATGGTGACCATGTGTGCCGTCTCAAGGGACGGAGGGGGGTGGGACGGATCCTGGAACAGTACGGGCGACAGGGCCTGACCGGGAGAACCGCGTTGAGCCGGAGGTTGACCGGCGAGCATCGGATGAGGGCCGATTTGTTGTCCCTGTAGTTGCATTTGCCCGGGGCGGTACGAATGTTGCCCGGCTTGCGCGAGGGGCTGCGCGGGCTGCGCGGGCCGTTGGCTGGGCTGCGGCATCGGCTGGGGAGGAGACTGTGGCTTAATGTCTTTCGATTTATTTCCCTGCTTATGGAACAGGCCACCTAAAAATCCACCACTGGAACCCTTCTTCCCACTCTCCTCACTCTTCACCTGCTGAATCGGACCCAGCTGCTGGGGACCTGACGTGCTGGCTCGACCGATGCCCATAAAGGGCACTGGGTTCGCGGCTGCGGGCTGTCCCATCTGTGACGGGTAAGGCTGCATCGAAGCTCGTGACCCAGGCGGGTATGCTTGTGCTTGAGGGCCGAACGGTCTTGCTGATACTGGCGGTACGAATGGGCCTGGCTGTCTTTGTGGCCCTTGTATTATGAGCGGCGAGGTGAGATTTGGAGGTGGACTCTGCATCGATTGCCTAGTCTCGTAAATGGGTTCTATCTTCACCGAGTGATCATCCTTTACGCCCTCCTTCGCGTTCCCGACCCCCTTGATCATGCCCTTAAGCTCGGAGAGTCGTCCCCGACCCGGTCCACTGTCTCCCGAGTTTTGTAGCGATACTTGATCGAACTCGTCGAAAGTGGTAGGCGCTCTTGAGCCAAGGTTCGACTTGGGCTTGGGATGAGAATGCCCTATGCCTGCTACGGATGCGAAAAAATTGCTCTTCTTCTTATCCGGCGCTCCATCGACGGGTCCCTGCTGGGCCGCCGCCGTGATATTGGAGTTACGCCGAGCACCTAGGCCGAAGAGCGCCGAACCCCGTCTAGGCTTATCGTTTCCATCATCACTGGCGATACTTGAGACCGATATTTGGTCGATACGCACTGGAGTATCAAGTCAGAAATGACAGCGACAAAAAGAAAGGGAGAAACATTAGTTGCAAATGAGAGAAATACCCACCGCCCATCTCTTTAGACAACGACCCATCGTCGAAGCTGTTCCTATAGCCCGCATTCCCGTTCTGAACACGCTGGAAGGGATGTTGTGCGATTGGGGCCTGGCCTTGGTTCCGAGGGAATGGATGCTGCTCGACACCGCCGGGGAACATTGATGATGGAAAGCGAGTCGTCGCGGCTGGGGGCACGGGGTTACTCGCGTTTCGCGGGCGCGTCTGTGATGGTTGCGACGGCGCGCCGCCGAAATGCGATGGCAGCGGGCCCTCGTCCTCCATCTCCTTATCGTAGGCAGTGTACGCCTGCGGGCTATTGTTGGCCGAACGATTCCGATGGGAGGGGTTCAGGGGTTCCGCAAGATGCGACTCTTGTTCGGTCCATCGCCCCCTCTGCAGTGATAGAATGGCTTGATTTTGACCATTGACCATCATATGGCTCGGCGGACCCTGTTGGCCAGCCAGTCCGCCTCGGCCCATGGTCATGTGGTGCGGATGCATCTGCATGATGGGCTGTTGAGGGACGCCGGGTTGGGCGGCAGGCCCGACTGGAGCATGCCCATTGGGATGTTGTGGTGGCATGGCAGACTGGCCGTGACTGTGAATATTTAGATTGAGTTTCGGATTTTGCTGCGGCTGCGACTGCGGCTGCAACTGCACAGGGTTGTGCGGGGAAGCGTGAGTTGTAATCTGGCCTGCAGACAATTGGCCATTGCTGGGTTGTTGATCTGCATCTACTACGGGCCCGGAGGCAATTGGAGGGTCATCTCTCTCCATTGGTGACGGTGCCGTGTCGCTATCGTCATCTCCCGGGCCCTTCCGCCGTCCCAAGTCAAACGTCGATCCACGACGAATGGGCGGCAGCGGAGTAAAAGATGACATTGTGGTTGTGAACTGGTGGCTCTGCTGCTGCTGCGGCTGCGGCTGATGATCTAGGGCGCTCAGCCCGTCACCCGCCATGATGGCCGTCATAGTTTGATGTGCCGTCTCAGGGCGTGAATTGCTATTACTAGAGATGGTCGGTTCTTGCGCCGTAAATCTAAACCAGTCGTCAGATTTATCATCTGTCAGATGCGCCACATCGTGAGCGACGGCGCTCGTGATGGCAGCAGAGGTCGAGCGAGTGGGCGACGCGGGAGGCTGATCAGCTCTGCCACTCGCGCCGAGACTGCTCTCGAAATCCCTATCGTCAAGAAGCGAGGCACCGGCTGACGAGTGCGAGGTGGGCTGACGATGCAAGACGGTGGGAGATGCGAAGCGTGCTACTGGCTGGGCAGCAGGGGGATGAGCAACTGGCTCGTCGTCGCGACCAAACCCGATAAAAGTAGGTGACGAAGAGCGTGTCTCGGAGATAGGCGAGACTATCTCATCCGCTTGGACAGGTAAGCGAGTCAGGACAGGTATGGCATTTAATGTGGCTGGGGAGGATGAGGCTACAAAAGAATCAAGACGGCTATCCCCGTCGCGCGTGTTGAAGGGGTCGATGGTGAGGGTGGAGAGCGTTGGTGTTAGCGGTGGTAAGCGAGGGGGCTGGGATGTATCGCGATAGGGCTGGTGAGTGGTGTGAGTCTGGGCTACGTGAACTTGTGGATGAGAATAGGAGTGCGAATGAGCGTGACCGTAAGACTGAGGGTGAGGGTGAGAGTGAGAGTGAGACGGTGATGCTGATGAGACACGTCGATGTTGTTGATGTTGGAGCAGTGGCGATGAGAGCACAGCGAGCCTCTGGTGGTCGAGTGGTCTCTGCTGATGATGGGCAGCCTCCTGAGATTGAGATGGAGATGAAGATTGGAATGGATCAAGCTGGCGCCGTTGGGGTGCCCCGACTAGGTCGGATTGGGGATGGAGGAAAGCCTGCGACAGGGTTTGGGGGGCCGGCTGGGCGGTATAGCCTGAGCGATCCCGCCATGGGTTCTGGTCTTGGTTTTTATTACTATTCTTGCTATATTTGTGACCGTGATCGCCGCTGTAAAATCTGGGTACATCCTGTCTCACGGCTCCTGGTCGCGAAGCCCCTTGAGTTGGCATTTCCAAATCCACGAGGAATTAGGCCAAGAGCAAGCTCGTCGTCCATGGAATTGGAGATCGGTGGCCAGTTCCTGTGGTGCGGCCGGCTGTCTCTCCCGCGACTAAGAGCAATTCGCTCTCTTCCTTGTTCATCCGTGCCCTGGCCGAAGCTGGTGTGATACCTGATGGTGAAATTGTCTGAGAGTCGATCCTTGTGTCTCGTATCGATCCGTCACCTTTGACCAAAGTGGCCCAAGTATCCCTTTTCCCCAATGCTTGGGCTAGGACCAAAGTGACCTAGTATACCCGTGAGCGTGTTTTAGTGAGTCTCTCTCCAGGTTTCGCGGCCTTTGGCGTGGTACAGCAACGGATCGCCGCGTGCGATGAGGGCCGGAGACCTAACGAGCCGTCGCCGACCAGAAGCCGTGTGTCCCAATCACTAGATAAATCGACGACCGCCCTGTTCTTCCTCTCGCCTAGAAGACTAGTCGCGCTAGTGTGTGGAAAGCTCATTCGATAATAAAAAAGGTATAAGTATCTCGGAATGATCCCAGTCCGTTGTCCACAGTCGAGGAGCGGATAGGCAGCGCGCGATTCGTTCGGCTCTTGTGCCGTAGCGATGTATTGTAAATATTGGTCTTCAAGCATCACCCATTCTACCTCGGAAACCATTGTTGACATCTCGAGAGAGGACCGAGCCGCTATTTAATACTGCGTGTCTCGTTCCTCGGGGCTTTCAGCGCCTATCGGTCACGTATGCAGTAGGGTGGCAGTGAGCCGATATGACTACCACGTTGAAGGCAGTCCAGTAAGGCAAGACAGGGGGTCAGCTCCAAGGATGGACATAGTCGCAGCGCACAGCTAGGCAGGTACTTCTTCCCTATCCTAGGTACCTAAGTGTGTGAAGTGTGTGCCTAGCTGTATGGCGCAAAGCGTCAACCTGACAAAACAAACGCTATGTTGCTATACTTAGAATGCTGCATTGTAGCTTTGTACCGGATGATCTACATCGACAATTAAGGGGAAATCAAGATTGGACGCGTCGCTTAGCTGCGCTTGTCAATTCAATAACAGCATCACCAATCCCTACTTTATCGCATAGGCACTCTCAACGTGATAGAGAGATGGATGGCGGCCCTATTCGCTCGCCAAGTAAAGTAGAGCCGGCATCGAATAGCGAAGCCACCTACTTCGTGCAAAGTATCCGGCCGGCAAAGCCATCTTGGTACACCCAGAGACATGGGTCCTTTTCAGTCATCCATTTTTCATGCCTAGACGAGTTGGATAAGTAAGTACCGAGCCTAGGTGCATGGAGCTGGCAGTCATCATGATACAAGCGCTATAAACGCTGACCGAAGGTCACCAAGCCCACGTTGCCACCAATTCGGTACGCCCCAAACCGGTCGGCTGTTGTGAGAAGACTCGGGCCAAGGGCCGAAGCCATGTTTCTAATAACAGCATGCATTTGTGGCGTACGTCCCTCGAGTTCTTGAGTGGCTAGAGATGAAGAATTTCCGGTGGGCCGAAACTCAGATTGCACACAGGTGAAATGCCAGTTAAGTACCTATATAGTCGATACCTCATCGTTTAATGTCCGCACAAATGTCGTGGCTCAATCCATACATCCACAGGTCATCATTTCACAGCCTTGTCATCTGTAAACATTTCCCTCGCTCGGCCAATAAGGAATATCGCGATGTATGCCCAATCATAAAGCTCAAAATCGGCTCAGCAACAAAAAAAGAAAAGAAAAAGAAAAATCAAGAGCAAACGGTTGCCTGCTTGCGTAAGTAGAGCGACAGCGACCGGCTGGTGTCGCCACCTGATACCGTCAATGCGACGTAATGCCATCGTAGTTACATAGCGAAGAGATACAGGAATGCCCCAATGAACCTCGCCAGACTGCCCCGAGATACGTGCCACCACCCAGAATACCTAACCACCTCACCGCCATCCCTGGTTCCTATTGATACCGATAACATCGCTTTAGGTCCGGTTGTAAATCACAACGCGACAGTGGCAACGACGAGTAGGTCTCGAAGAACGCCCGACGGCCGCCGCCTCGTTAGCGGCGGAGCTTATTCTTGCCCTTATTGAACAATTTCATGCCCGACTTCACCCCCTTGTTGCCGAATGCACCCGCAGCATGAAGAAGCTCCTTACTCTTTGTTCCCACCTGGTTGCCCGAGGCCCCGAAGCTGCTGGATTGGCCCGCCACGAGCTGTTGCATGTTGCCAATCGAAGTCCGCCTGGAATGTGATACTGCTGTACCAGTTTTAGCAGGAACTGGGGGTGCACCTGGTGCTCCAACGAACGTTGGTGGTGCGCCTGGCTTGGATAGTAGCGGCTTGGGGTCGCTCAATGCTGTGGCGTGAGTATGCTCAGGCTGGCTTTGTAGATAAGTCAACCAGTTCGAGAGGCCCGAATCCATGAGATAAAACTGCTCCCGTGTCTCGTCGAATTTCTGGACACGCTCTTCGTAGGTCGCGAGGTTTAGGATATCACGGAACGGTGTTGGAGCCGCTGTTCGAGCCGTTGTTTGAACCACCGCTGGAACCGCCGCTGGCTGAACGGGAGAAACATTTTGCGCCAGGGGTACGGAGAAGGGGCCATCGTCCTGCTCCGGGGCTGTCGTTAAAGCGGGGTGCTGTTCAGATGCATTCGAACCTATTGACTGAGCATCTCCAACAAGTAGTTTTTCCTTTTCTTCCGCCAGAGATAGGCGTGCAATGTTGGGCTCGTCAGAGGCAGGGTTAGGCCTTGTCGTCACAAGAGAGATCGGGGAGGGCGACTCAATTACGCCTAGAGAATCTTCCGGTGCGAGGCTGCTGACCTGTGAAACTTGGGGCGAGAGTGCACCAGCTGCTCCGGCTTCTGCCTGTAGAAACCCTGAAACTGGTGATTCGGTTTTCACATCGGTATTCAATCCAACGTTCACGCTGCCTCGACTGTCGGCCAGTGAGTCATGAGGAATCACGGATACGGCTGATCTTGAATCAGCCGGGCTCAGTGTCACCTCCTCTGGGTCATCCTGCCACGAAAACCGTCTCAACCTGGTTGGATTTTCCGATGCAGGGCTCTGAACCGAGTTGAGAGGTGCCGGCTGTGAGACTGGCGCATCTTCATATCTGAGAACGGGCCCGATCTCCGCGTCGCTAGAGGGGCTCGATGCCATGTGGTTTGAACTCTTAGCTGCCTGACTGACTTCCTGGAGCGACTTTTCCTCGGAAAGCGAGAGATAATCGTCGTAAACGCCAGACAGGTATCTGCTCTCTCGAGTCAAGTCACCCGCATTCGATTCCGCGTTGAAACTAGACAAACCAGGCGAGTGGGGTGCGGGACTCAGTGATTTGATGATTTCTTCTCGTAATTTATCACTCTCCTTCTCAGGCGAGACGGTCTCAACCGTACTAATGACGGACTCGGGTTGGCTAGGGGACGACATGACAAAATCTGGGCTGTCCGCCGGCGCTCGAGTAGTATTGAGCGGAGCAGTCGGTGAGAACTCTGAACGGGTCGTCGTCTCAGCCGTGGACTGCCCTGTCGATGAGATTTGCGTTTGCGGACCCTTGTCTTTGGGAGTGGATGAAGCTGTTGTTGAGGATGACTGAGCAAGCAAGTTGCCAGTCTTTAGAGGTGGAAGCAATTGAGGGGTCGGGTAGTGGCCCCCAGAAGCCGTCGAGTTGTCGTGTTGCCCAGCAGCGCCACCCAGTTCGTATTCACTGGGTTGGTGTGCTCCATTCAATTTCTTTGAGGTACCTTCGAAAGTATCAATCGATGATGGCAGACCCGCAACTTCCGCCGCCGGGTGCTCATCGCTTGGTTCTGCATTGCTTTCCGTTATAGGAGATATGCCGCTATGGTGGAGGTCGGCCAGGTCCCCTGGGCGCTCTGCCCCTCGTTCTTCTGGAGGGAGAGGTTGCTCAAACGACGTTGGAACTGCTGCACTTTCCGATACCCATGTGCCGGGGAGCTGGGGGCGACTGCTGCTCGGTTGGGCCTGGCTTGATCCCACAGCTTCTTCTTCCGCGACCTTTCCTCTGTTATTGCTAATGGGAGCCTGACCTTGCTTTGGGCTCACATCTTCTAGCGTATAGGAAGGTTGCGTCTTGGTGGTTTCGGTCGGCACAGCCATCGCGCCCACATTATCCCGGGGACTGTAGCTTCTGGAGCCGGAGAAGAAGTCGTCGCCGAAACCGGACACGCGTGTGAGGTTGGGAAGCTGGGGACTGGTAGAGAAGCGGCGACTCTTCGCAAGATCTGCCTTTATTTCGTCGTTCGGCTCGTTCTGCAGCCGAGAGAGAGCAGGATTCGTCATTGCAGGTTCCTGTATGGCGGGTGGCTGGTTGGTTGGGTCATTTACCAAAAAGCCGTCCATTCCGTATTCACTTTTGCGCTCGGCGACGGGCGCTAAGCTCGACTTTCGAGCCCGAGCAGACTCTGATCCATCATGGTCTTCGAGACTTGTGCGCCGATGTTGTTCCGTAGACGTGCGAAATTGGGCGGCTGATGCTGCACTCTCGGTCCGACCGTGTGCACCATCCGTGCTGGGACGTTCCGAGTCCATTGATAGGCGCTCTTTCTCCCTTTCTTTTTCCTCTCCTATCCTCTTGTAGATATCAGACGGTCTGATGAATGGAAGTGTCTTGGCCGCTGGAGCAGGGACCTGGCCGGGAGATGTTACTGGCTGATCTACCCTTGGCCGGTTGCCGGAGCTTGAACCCGGTCGAGAATCGGGTTTCGGGGCTATCTTGTCGAGATTAGGACGATCGTGTTGACCCATGCTACTCTTGCGGGGTGGGAATCGGGATGGCGTCGAAGTTGACGTCGGGCCCGCACTATAGGGACCGGCAGGCTCGCTGGGACGGGAAGAGACGGTGGCGGGAAAAGCCGACTCGCTGGCGTACGGCGGCGAAGTCGTTGCCTCGGCGGCCGATTGGGTTTGGACATGGAGGGATGGGTGGCCGCCGGGGCCGCGAAGTGCGGACGGGCCGAGCACGCGAGAGGCTGAGCCTGGGTTCGGAGAGTAAGAGGAGGTGGTAGACTGCGGGAAAGTGCGCGATGATGGGAGCTGGTAGCCGGCCTGGGCTGGCTGTCGCAGACCAGTACCAGTGGCTCTGGTGGTGGCGGCTGGTGGCGGTTCGGGTTCGTCGTATTGGTCATTCCCATCGTCGTAGTCGTCATAGTCATTGCCCCAGTCGTCGCCGTCGTAGCTCTGCACCTTTGCCTCGACCCATTTCCGCGTCTTGGTCCGGTTCACATTCGCCTTGTACGATGAGGCGGCCGGCGCCCTATCCACGGCCAAGCCGGTCAGCATTCATGGCGGTGGGAGGCATCGAGACGGTAAGGAGCAAGGCTGATGGCTAATACTCACGCTGAAGAGAGAGGCATTGCACCCCTACGAACATGATTATACGATCCCGAATCCATGGCGACTGGCTACTTGCGGGCGCACACCATGCCCTCGGTAGATAATTCTCGACAAAGAATTCGCAATGGGCACCCAGATAGGTAGAAGTATATATCGCCTCGGACGAGTACGAAAGTGTCGAGGGCAGATATCGACTGTCACGGGGGAGAGAGGCGGGGAGAGAGAATAGAGACGGAGCCGAGGCACAAGAAAATACAGCCCAGCGCTTAAGTGAAGGATGCGAGCATGAGATGGGTTAAGTAGGTAGGTAAGCACGTATAGATAGATGTAACCTAGGTACTTAAGTTATGTAGGGGAGAAGGCGTTTGAAAGAATAGAATGGTGATAATGATACAAGTCGGCTATCAGATGATTAGGTACATGAAATTACAACCCGGTCTGTCAAATGAGCGCAGAAGGCCGGACAAGGGTGTCGTTGTCGGGAGAGGAAGGATGAGCGATGATGTAGGATGGGGAAGAAATGTTGGTGTTGAATTAAAAATGGACCAGTTCAATTCGTTTCTACACGATGATGATGCTTCCAGGAGGCCCAGTAACGGGGGGCAATATAAGGTGCTTACAGGTATCCGTACTCGATACCTATTTTAGGTACCTGAAGTGTATAGGTAGATCAGGTTAGGTGGTATTAGTGGAATGTCACTGAGATATCCACCCACTTGGTAGGTGATGCTTCTTACGTAGGCTCTTCTGTGCCAAGGCATCGGATCTACCTCTTTGTACTACTTCGTACAGACTCCCAAGTGTTCGCTACCTGTTGTTAGGTGGTCAGGAGTACCTATAGGCCCTAATACAACTAATAGAAGCACACCCAACTGTCCTTCAATTGTCTACTCATTTCTCCACATCGAAATATTATCCTGAGCGAACTCGTCATCGGCTTAGTACGGCTGGCTAGCCGTCGATCCTTCGGATTCCTAGGTACCTAATTTATCTACCCAGGTACGGAGTGTAAATCAACTTACATGTACGAGGCATAGTTGGTACTACAAATGTAAGCAGCTGATCTACCTATCAATGAGCCTTTGTCTATTGAGTATTTCAATTAAATTGGCTCAACTCTGCACTATCAACATGTAGGTACCATCCCCGAGGTCTTGGATGTACTAGGTGGAGAGCTCAGCCACAACGCCACGCAACAAGGAGCTATGCTACAGGAGAGTAGCAGGAGGCACTAATCTAGATTGGTATTAGCATGCTACGCCAGTGGTGTTACACTGGGGACAGGCGACCTAGGTTTTTGAAGGTCACATTTCACTATCGGGAGATCAGCTTAAACCCTTTTTGGGAGTTACCCTCCATTAGCTATAGATTTCTCCGATCACTACCCAATTTGTATGGGAAGTAGAGCACCTACCGGGCGCACCCTAGTACTTTTTAAATATTGCTTTAAAATAACGGTCCATATATAGAATTCGAGCGGATTACGAAAATACTACTGCTAAAGGTACCAGGGTAGTAGTTTGACAGGATTTGTTGTTTCTAAGTGCTTGTAAGCCAATAACTGGCCAAATAACAGTTTTAACGAGCCTGCAGGCTAATTGGTAGGCCAAATAGCAGTTTCTATAGCCTGGAGGCCAATTGGTAGGTTAAATAGCACTAAAATACGTAGGTACGTACCTAGGTATATACTAATTTAGACCTTGGTTGGAGGTTTAGACTGTTATTTTGCAAAAAACTAGGGTGCGCCCGGTAGGTGCTCCACTTCCTATCCAGATTTAGTAAAAGTTGGAGCAATCTGTGGCTAACAGAGGGTGATGTCCAAAAAGGGTTTAGACTGATCTCCCGATAGTGAAACGTGACCTTCAAAAACCTGGGTCGGGGGACAGGTACCTGTCTGAAACCAAACAGGCTGGCCTCAGCGTTACTAGCCTGAGTGTACCGAGGTACTATCATTGTACCAAGTACCACTTACTTCACGAAACACAGAACACTTCACACTACTTCTGTACCGACGGCGCCATCTCAAATCTCGCCGCGTCGTCAGCATCCCATCTCGACTCCCTTCTTCTTCACTCACCATACGAAGTACCTTGTTCTACTTATACCTAATCGCCTCTACCATAGTTCAGGTAGAACGTACCGAGAGAAACACGATCCGACCAAACGACCGACCGAACGATCAACTAAACAATCGAGCCCGACAGTCCTTCGCCCAGACACAATCTAGGTTAGGTCGTCTGGGGCGCATCTTGTCGTCGTCCGTTCCCGAATATCGTTGAACCTTCAACAATCGCCGTCACCTATCACCTATCACCTCGCATACAGTATCTCGAGTGCAGCTTTGCCAGTGGCTGCCATCGCCCAGCTTGGCCCCAGCACTCCACCATGGCCATCTCATCCATACAAGACCGGACCGCCGAGTTCAGGTCGGTCCTGACCCAGGTCCAGAAGAGACACGCATCGTCCAAGGTCGGCGCACAGAGACGCTCTCTCCTGACCGATGCCCAGAAGACGGCCGCCGATGGCGATGCGCGACCGCGCCGATCCGAATTCGCGAGACGGGCCGCAGAGATCGGCAGAGGAATCGGCGCCACCATGGGCAAGCTAGAGAAGCTCGCCCAGCTCGCGCGGCGGAAGACCCTGTTCGACGACCGGCCCATCGAGATCAACGAGCTCACCTTCGTCATCAAACAGGACCTCTCCTCCCTCAACCAGCAGATCTCGGCCCTGCAGACCCTCACCCGCCAACAGCATCCCACCGCCGACCAGGAAGGGGAGCACAATAAGAACGTCGTCCTCATGCTGCAGGGCAAGCTCAGCGACGTCGGCGCCAACTTCAAGGACGTGCTCGAGGTCCGGACCAAGAACATCCAGGCCTCGCGGTCACGGACCGAGAACTTCATCTCCTCCGTCTCGCAGCACGCCCAGCCATCCATACAACAGTCCGCCTCGCCCCTGTACGGGACCCCGGCCCGCGGCACGCCCTCGCCCGGCGCCGACCTGCTGTCCCTCAACCCCGTCGGCGACCAGCAGGTGCTCATGATGGAGGAGGCGCAGCCGCAGAACGCCTACATACAGCAGCGAGGCGAGGCCATCGAGGCCATCGAGAAGACCATCAGCGAGCTCGGCTCCATATTCGGCCAACTGGCGCAGATGGTGTCGGAGCAGAGCGAGATGATCGAGCGGATAGACGCCAACACCGAAGACGTCGTGGACAACGTGCAAGGCGCGCAGCGGGAACTGCTGAAATACTTCTCTAGAGTATCCAGCAATCGATGGCTATTGGCCAAGATGTTTGGCGTGCTCATGATATTCTTCCTGTACGTCTCGTCCCCCTCTCGTTGCAGAATCCTGCTAATTATATCTCCGACAGCCTCTGGGTTCTCATTGCCGGTTAGGGGACGAGGTTGCACGAAGAAATATGCCGTCTTATTGTACTCTTACTTACATCTGTGCGCGTTACCCGTGCTCTCTCGTGGCGGCCGAGCGGCGCGGCGGGCTACCTATTAGAATTTTGTCATAATACCATGCATGGCCGGTCCTTTTTATTCTTCCCGTCATATGTTTCCACTTGGCCCCTTGTATCCCATTTTTGTGTGTGTCATGCCGCTCGAGATTCGAGAGACACAGTTGGAACCCCGTTTTGCCTGCGGTTTTGCTGCAGCCGAGCTTCGGAAACATGTATATAGAAAGCGCTATTAAGTCAATAATAAGCTCGATAACCCTCCCCCTTTCTCCGGTTCTCTGTTTTCGTCTATGCTGTCGTGCGTCTCTCATATGATGACGATGCGAGGCCATGCTGGCTCATCTTCGTACTTGTGCATTGGGGACAGGAACAGCACCAATGCACTGATTGATTGGTTGGTTGGTTGGTTAGTTGGTCGTTCGCGTGGATCAACTGCCAAGATTTGTAACATCAGTCTCCCACCCACTCGAGCAACCTCGGGCTTAATCCCGCCGAGCCGAGAAGTTCTCCTTTCTTTTCTTTTTTATTTCCCGTCGCGACTGTCACCTGGGGGTATATACTGTATCTGTGTTATACATTAGTGCATTAATACTACCGAGCTTTTTAGAGATTAGGTAATCTCTAAAAAGCTCTATTGCCTCAGGCAACTAAGTCAATTAAATACCTAAGAAGAAAGAAAACGACTTAGGGTTGTGTTACCCAGATCTAGTGGGCAGTCTACCTACTAGAGAGATATCACTACAAGCCCGAAAGGAGATGAATAAATAAAAAGGGGGGGTAACACACCGTATGTAACACCAGTACCTCATTGTATTCGATATCGATAGTATGACGTTCCTCATGCCAGACGGTATACCAATCTAGTGCCTTACACTGCTGCATTTCTCGCCCGACTTGACTGCAACTCCATCGATGTCGTGTGTCCACCAGTCAGATGCCCGCGTAACGAAACCAACCAACCAACCAACCAACCAACCAACCGAGACATCCCGCATATGAATACGGACTACATAGGTCCTTTTACCCGGCTCAATCTAGGCACAGTAGCGGGAGCCCCATCCCCATCTATGTATCTACTTACACTACCTAGTATCTAGCCTATGTAGCCTAGTGATCTGCGGAGAGAAAGAAAGGCTCTGTTCTGCCCCCCTTTTCCGTCCTGTGCGCCGGGAACCAGGCACATCCCATAGGTAGTAGTGTACCTACGTGGAGTGTACCTAGTGTATACTAAGAGATAGTGTAAGAATTAAAAAGTATGTATGCACGTTGGGGGTCACCCATCTCGGGAGGCGTTTCACGGGCGTCATTTTACCGGCGGGATCGTGATGGGGACTGGGGAATTAACACCAAAAATATCGACCTTCGTTTTCTACTCTACTTTGTCCCCTCCCCCTATTCCCCGTCATACCCCTCTTTATTAATTACTTTTCTGTCGTCTTATTAGTATTTTTTCAGACTTCCTAAGACCAAGAAAATTAAGATTCTCATTTCTTCAAAGGAAAAGATTTGACTTGACTAGACCGATTAGATTGGGTAGATTTTGTTCATAGCTTCCTTCCGTTTCCTACAATATTACCCCCCCGCGCAGACGACATAACGTTCACGATGGCGCCCTCGACTTTCAAGCTGAATACCGGGCAGGACATGCCCGCCGTCGGCCTTGGTGTGTTTATCCTCTTATTCTTTTTCCAATCTAATTTCTTCCTTTCCTTCTTTCTTAGAATTCCTTGTCGGCGATGATTAAACACTAGCCTCCTGTCCCCTCTCTGTCGAAACGTGACGATGGCAACCCCGCGGTCCCGAGGACCCCCCTCCTCATCACGATACCCCAACACTTATCTGAGCCGCTCTCAAGAACATCCCCTTCACCCTATCCTCCACATTTATAAATCCTCTACATTTCTGCTAGCTTCTTACGAAATAGCAATTCTAACGGAACCGACCCAGGCACATGGCAATCCGCGCCGGGCGAGGTCGCCGCGGCCGTGACGACGGCGCTCAAGGCCGGATACAAGCTGATCGACGCGGCATACTGCTACGGCAACGAGGACGAGGTGGGGCAGGGGATCAAGGCGGCGATAGACGCGGGGTACGTGACGCGTTCCGAGATCTTCGTGGTGACGAAGCTGTGGAACACGTACGCGACGCGTGCCGAGGTCGGGCTGGACAAGTCGCTCAAGTCGCTCGGGCTCGACTACGTGGACCAGTACCTCGTGCACTGGGCCGTGGGCATGAACCCCGAGGGCAACGACGACCGCTTCCCCAAGCTCCCTGACGGCTCGCGCGACATCACCTGGGACCACGACCACACCGCCACCTGGGCGCAGATGGAGGCCCTCCTGGCCACGGGCAAGACGCGCAGCATCGGCGTCTGCAACTACAGCCTGCCCTACCTCGAGAACCTGCTCAAGACCGCCAAGGTCGTCCCCGCTGTGAACCAGATCGAGAACCACCCCTCGCTGCCGCAGCAGGAGGTGGTCGACTTCTGCAGGGAGAAGGGCATCCATATCGTCGCGTACAGCCCGCTCGGTAGCACGGGCGGCCCGCTCATGAAGTCGGAGCCCGTGCTCAAGGTCGCCGAGCGCAAGGGCGTGAGCCCAGGGACCGTGCTCCTGAGCTATCACGGTGAGTTTGAGTTGCTGCTACTCTCCCCTCTCCTTTCCTCTTCTCTTTTTTCTTTTAAAAGATCTCGTAGAATATGCTAGAGTGAACGATACTGATATGATGATTACGTTATGTACGCTCAGTCGCGCGAGGCAGCACCGTGCTCGCCAAGTCAGTCACCGAGTCGCGCATCATCGCGAACCTCGAGATCGCCGACCTCGACGCCGACGACATGAAGATCCTCGACGACTACTCCGCCGCCCTCGCCAGGGACGGCAAGGTCGAGCGCTACGTGTACCCGCCTTTCGGCATCAAGTTCGGCTTCCCGGACAAGCCCGAGGGCAGGAGCATGCCGAATGGTGTCTAGATTGGCTAGAATTTGGTGGTTTTATTGGTCTTGGTGTGCGGGAAAGGGATGACGAAGCAAATGTAGACTCTGCTGCATGTTACATTGCCTGCTTGCGATGCTTACGATTTCGTCGCGCGGTCATCGGCAGTATATAGTATAGAGATCAACGTAGGTAAACTTCAAAAACTCTCACAATGGGATGGCGTTGGTCATACCATTGTTCTTCCGTGTGTTAGGCAATGGTATGTTTACACGAATATCGAGCAAGGTAATATGATTAAGTCATCATTCATGCCGGATGAGTGACTGCCTGCTTAGAAGGCCAGCTAGGCTCCTAGACGTAAAAAGTAACTGTAAATCTAATGTAGATACTTGACCAAGTACTTGCTTTACCAACATCTACAGACCCTATTAGTACTAATGGGAGCTATAGGCAGTAGATCAACTCTTATTGTACATTCTTAACATCATTGTCAAACTGCAAGATCACGGCGTATTTGCAGAGTATACTAGCATATGACCATCTCACAAGTCAGACATCGGCTGCTCTTCTATCCCCTTTCTGCAGCAATATCTTGGAGATGATTCTTCTGCGTTTATATACAAGTGCGAGTTTCTCCACGACCTGAAGATATCTCAAGTCGGGTAGTTGTCAACATCGCTCTACTTCCAGACTACGAGCTCGTTTCTTCGTCACTGGTATCGACCATGACTTTCAGCACAAGGTTGCCTTGCTCATCCTTGACTTTGCCAGCCACGTCGAAAGCGGCGGGAATATTGCTCAACCCCCTAAACCGTTGCGTCACAAGCTTGCTGACATCTGGCATGCGCTCATTCCCGCTTGCCAGTAACTCTATGGCGGCGGGATAGGTGTTGGCGTACCGGAAGACGCCTACAAGGTCCACCTCTTTTAGCGACGCGGCGGAGATAGGGATAGTCTGGATGGGTGTGCCCATGCCGATGATCATGACCTTGCCTCCGGGCTTCGTAGACTATAATTTATTGGCAATCCGTCAGCACAAAGCACGCGACGCCTCGATTTCGGCCTCGTTCTCGAGCAGTAGGCTTGAACTTAGCGGAAAGAGAGCGCGGGAACCCGAAAATTAGGTACACAGCGAATAGGTACTCACATATATAGCCGTATGCATGCATGACTCGACCCCAGTGCACTCAAACGTAACATCGACCTCGCCCACACTCCCCCCCGCAGCAACCTCCACGCCCATGATCTTCTCCGCCACATCCTGCGCGTAAGCCAACTTCGCCTCGATGCCCTCGGGCCTCGCCATGGGGACCGCGAACGCGGCGTCCGCGAAGCCGTTCCGCACGGCGAACTCGGTGCGCTCGGGCAGGATATCAGCGATGACGACGGTCTTCGCGCCCGCGACCTTGGCCACGGCAGCGCAGAGCAGGCCCACGGCGCCGGCGCCGAGGACCAGTATCGTGCTCCCCTCCCTCAAGCCTGCGCGCGAGCCCGCGTGCATCGCGACGGACAGCGGCTCGACCAGCGCGCCGTGCTCGAGGGACAGCGAGCCCGGCAGCGCGTGGCACCAGCGCGCGGGGTGGTTGACGCGCGTCTGCAGCGTGCCCTGCGCGTGCGGCACGCTCTTGGCCGAGCTGCGGAAGCGCATGGCCTTGCAGATGTTGTAGCGGCCCTGCCGGCAGAGCTCGCACGCCTCGCAGGGCTGCCCGACCTCGAGCGCTACGCGGTCGCCCGGCCGCAGCCCCGTCACGCCGGGCCCGGCGGCCGTCACCACGCCCGCGGACTCGTGGCCCAGCGTCAGCGGCTCGCGGACCTCGATGTTGCCGTTGCGGAAGTGCTTGTAGTAGTGCAGGTCCGAGCCGCAGAGCCCCGTGGCCGAGACGGCGATCTGGACCTCGGAGGCCGAGGGGGGCGGGAGGGGGCGTTGCTCCTTTTCCCGGGGGATTGTTATGGTAAATTTTTTAATTGCAGAGTAAGAAAGGAAAGGGGGTGAGTTCATGGACATACGACGCGGAGGTCCCCGGCTCCGTGGAGCACGGAGGCTGATACTTGTGTAGTGCCACTCATGGTGAGCGGTTGGGACTGCGTATCGCGAGGGGTGGTTTTTCGATACTGGGGAGGAAGTCTAGGGTAGGGGCCGTGACAGTGGGTTTTCTGGGGTTGGGAGAGTAACTAGTAGATGATACTGTGAAAAGATGAAGATCTATGCTAGGAGTATTCAATACTAGAAATTACTCGATATAGAATGAAGTCGAGAAGCTATAGACAAGTTACGAAATAGACAACATCGCCGAGTTTTTCGTCGTGCGGTTGTCATTTCCCCGATATTGGTTTACATCTCACCTGGGCGATCATAGCATATGGCCGCAACCTCACTAGCCTGTTATAGGCATGTAACCTCGACCTATTTTCCTCATTTGTGTCTATTAAGACCTGATAATAAATAGTACGACGAAATACTTTGCATCACGAATGTTGAAAGTGGAGGGGCATTCGCGGGGTGCCGCGAATCGGTTAGACTCGCTCAAAATTGCCCTTCCTAGCTGAAGCGGGGCCTAGCACTCCAACAATTAATCGAAGAGGGTACCCCGCGCTTCCCCAAATTTACGACGCTCATGAGGGGAACTAGCCGGAGGGAGAGAGGGCTTGAGTTAGAGAAACAGCATCGCATTATAGGTCAGGGGGTCTATTAAGGAGCCTGCATTGCTCTATGTATTATTGATATCCTGAGATACTGGTTGAGCAATCCAGGCTGTCACCTATGTATATGCCGTATCAGATATAATCGTAGAACAGAACACCCACCATATCCCTGGGCCTTCACACGGACTTGTCTCTAGCACAAGCGGCATCGACTCCGCGTCTGTCGGAAGCTCCCCCAGGTGCAGCATGTTTTCGGCTGCCGCCAGCAACGGCATCCGCTTTCTAGATCGGACGCTATTTACGCTACGTCGCTGCCGGGCGCGATGGTCAATTCAGAGGCCTCTATTCTGTCGGAATAGACGAAATTGGATGGACCGCGCGATCTTTGTCGGCGGAGATACGTAGCACTACTGAAATTCGGCGTTGGTGTTGGCTCATCGCCGTAGGGAGGACAGTGATGTTGTCATAGACGAGACAGCGTTACTTTGTCAGGTAATAAGTGGTATCGTATCATAGAAAGTACTAAGGCAACGGAGTATGTCACGAAATAATTCATTTAGTCTGCTTTGAGAATCAGGGTACAGAATCGGACTACGAAAACTAGCTTTTCCCCGTTCCTCTTGAATATGCTACGTGGATAAGTAGGTGAAATTTGATAAATTAGATATACTATCGGAAATTTTGACCTAAGATGGCTTCCCCAACCCCGCGAATCGGTGGTTTCATCGCTAGGTTAGACAACTCCGCGATTGAAGCAGCGAGGATCCACGCAACCCACCTAAGCCAGTACGAATTACTGCACGGAATGGCACGAAGGTCCGATTAATCTTGGGGTAAATTCTATTGGTAGGTACCTTAGGTGGGTAGGCACATTAATCAACAGCACTTTAGCATCGCATGTGAGACCCCGTCTAAAGACCTAAAGACGGGTCGGATCAGATATCTAGGAGCGAACAGAGTCAAAAAAAGACAACAAAAAAACAGGACGGAGACCTTCAAAAGAAACAAGAGACTGAATAATACAATGGAGTCCCTATTCTCGCTCAAGGGCGAGACGGCGCTCGTAACGGGCGGGACACGAGGAATAGGACAAGCCGTAGCCATCGCGCTCGCAGAAGCAGGCGCCGACATCTTGCTGGTCCAAGTAAGAGTTTACCCACCTACATGTAATATGCCAACATATGCACTAACGTCCCCCAAGCGCGACGAAAAATCAACCGACACCAAAAAGGCGATCGAGGCCCTGGGCCGCAAAGCGGAGATCGTCACCGCCGACCTGTCCTCGGCAGAAGACGTGTCGACGCTGATCGCCCGGGTCCTCGCCGCGGGCCACGAAATCCGCATCCTCGTGAACTGCGCGGGGATCCAGATCCGGCACGCCTGCGAGGACTTCCCCGACGCCGACTTCGACGCCGTGATGCAGGTGAACCTCAACGCCGTGTTCGCGCTCTGCCGGGACGCGGGCAAGCACATGCTCTCGCTGGCGCCGTCGGCCGTGACGGGGCGGCGCGGGAGCATCATCAACTTCGCGTCGCTGCTGACCTTCCAGGGGGGCCTGAACGTGCCCGCGTACGCGGCGAGCAAGGGGGCCGTGGGACAGCTCACCAAGAGCCTCGCGAACGGGTGGTCGGCGAGGGGCGTGACCGTCAACGCCGTCGCACCGGGCTACATCGCCACGGACATGAATACGGCGCTGCTGAACGACGAGGAGAGGCTGGCGAGCATCACGGGGAGGATACCGGCCGGGCGATGGGGCACGCCGGAGGACTTCAAGGGCAGCGTGGTGTATCTTGCGAGTAAGGCTAGCGCGTATGTTAGTGGGCATACGCTGGTTGTGGACGGGGGGTGGATGGGGCGGTAGGTGGTTTGTCGTTGACACATCGACACACGCACTGTTACTTGGGCATGACGCCACATACCTCTGTAGCAAATAGCTGGAGACACAGCACACCTAACAGGCCTGTAGGACGACACCAACGCCGTTATCTCTAGTAGTTCACGAGGCTTCTATACTAACACTTTAACATTTATATGCAATATCTCGTGGTATTCGCCTGGTCTGCCGATCCCCCTCGGAATTGGCAACATCTAAGTTTTAATCGCAATATATATCCCTACAGATCCTGACACGATCTACCGTGGATGTGTTCAATCCTAGACCTTTAACTCTGATGGCTATCTTATGGAAAGAGGAGCATAAAAGCCGGATCCCTTGCTCGAGACGTCTCAGAGGTAGATAGTACGGCTTATCTCGCAGAGGCCATGACCTCTTCCATCCAAGGATAGACAGCTGAGTTCGCCATGGGATATCCCATGTGCAGGGCACCAGGGAAAAACCTGGCCTCTTTCGGAGATCCATGTTCGAACAGCAGCATCGAGTCTTCAATGGGCATGAGGCCATCAAGTGTGCCCTGTTAATAAGGGTGATCAGCACAGAGAAATGAAGACGAATATATAAACGTGTATACCAATCATTCCGTTTTGATATCATAGAAAGGCGTAGAAGAAGAAGAAGAAGAAGAAGAAGAAGAAGGGATATAAGATTCCAGCATTGAACTCACATTTACCAACAACAACCTCGTAGAAGGCATGTCCAGGATGCCGTTCTCCAACA
The DNA here is from genome assembly GCA_022578855.1 of Nemania serpens. Taxonomy (NCBI): domain Eukaryota; kingdom Fungi; phylum Ascomycota; class Sordariomycetes; order Xylariales; family Xylariaceae; genus Nemania; species Nemania serpens. Next base: position 292,715 of record MU396698.1, read on the forward strand.
ACGAGAACCGCCGAAGCGCAAGCCGCAAGTAGTCCTCGACGTTCTCGAAGCCGTGCTTCATCGCCAGCGCGGGGAGGAGTCGGAACGGGTACTCGTGCCCGTCGGCCTTATCCAGCCAGTCCGGATGGAAGAAGTAGTGGGACCCGGCGCCCTGCGCGACGGCGCCCAGGAGCCGCTCGCGATGCGTGTGCGCCGCGCGCACGGCGTAGTACCCGCCGGCGCTCAAGCCCCAGCACAGGACGCGGCGCATGTCGAACCGGCCGTCGCGCGCCATCCACTCGAAGACGGAGTCCCAGAGGCGGTCGACCGAGGCGGGGTCCGCAGGGTCGGCGGGGCAGTCGGCCGTGCCCGGGATCTCGAGGACCACGACGGCCCAGCCGCGGGAGAGGAACTCCTCGCACCGCCCCGTGTTGTCGGGGCGGTACCCGTCGAGGCCCGTGAACAGCAGCACGACGGGCGTTTTCGTCTTCGTCGTCGTCGTCGTATTTGTCGTCGTCTTGGCCCCGCCGCCCGGCACCCGCACGTACGCGGGGATGACGCCGCCGTCGCGCCCCGCGCGCCGCACGTGCGGGATCTGCACGTCGCACACGGGCGCCTCCCACCGCGTCGCGGCCTTGAGGTAGACCTTCTTCTGCGCGGTCCAGGCGCGCCACTTGACGGGGCAGCTGACGACGGGCGCGGCGGAGACGTAGGGGAAGCGCGCGATGCGCAGCACGCACGCGGCGCGCAGGTACAGCGCCGAGGCCTCGTCGGGGCGCCCGTCCGCGGCGGCCGCGTCGCCGTCGAGCTCGAGCGCCTCGGCGGTGCCGAAGAAGGCCTCGGTGTAGGCGGCGCCGTACCCGTCGTCCACGCCGCGGGCCGCGAGCCCCGCGAAGATGGGCTCGAAGTCGCCGTACGACCCGTCGTGGAACGGGTACACGGACTTCGAGCACGGGAGTTTCCACTTGGTCTCCCAGAGCGCCTCTATCCCGGTGTGGTGCGCCATGCGCTGCTCAAAGGCCGTCGTGCCCATCTGCCAGGTCTCGGGGACCGGACGGCGCGTCGGGGCGGGGGCCATCGTATGTGGTGACATGGTTTGCGGGTGTTTTCTGTCGTTGTTGTTGCTGCTGCGTCGCTGCGGTGAGAGGGCTTTGGCTTAGTAGTGAGTTACTGGTATATATGTGTTGCTATTCGCTGAAGCAGGTCTGAAGTCTATATGAGAAGGTTACCTGTTAGCTCGTCTGAATCCCCCCCTTTTAACAGCTGGTACAAGATCAGGGCCAGTAATCCGTCTTTATACACAGTTTTAAAGAAGGCCATGATCTACGCTAACGAGATCTGAGCAGGATGGGAACAAATCATTGCTGGGCATGGTGGTGACATACTGTCGTGAAACAAGAATACTGCGACATCGACCTTGGCGAGCACGGTTCAGTGATATTCGGCAGTTACCGTGACTGGACTTGTGCCCTTTCTCTCTCGCGGGGGAGCGTATCACCTTTTTACCTGCCTCTTTAAAGCAGGCAGACACCAATTTCCACCACATTTGTATGGTATGATCTTGCACACCTCCTTTCTGCAAAAAAAAGCCATGTCTTGGGAACCTGCGCATGTGGGACCGAAACCCGCATATGCCCCCTCCCTGGTGTTTGAGGTCAGCTCGGTATAAGAGTTGAGGGGATCATGAGGGATAAAGCTCATCATATGGATTTTAGCCCGAACGATGATGCTGCTGAGATGGTAGTCAGAGGTAGATTAGATTGGGATGTTCATGTATGGGCCGTGAGGGTGGTCAAGTGTCGGGGATGAAGCGGCCCGAGTACCTAATCAAATAGTTCTTCTACATATAACCCACCCCGAAAGGTGCCGGCTCCTTTTGTCTCACACGAGGAGGGGAGTGATCCGATGCCCACCTCTCCAGGGTTGTCGGGACCGATGATGGTCTGGTCTGGGTCGCATCGAGGCGTGGCGCCTCAGGTCTCGGGCATCGGCCGTCGCATTCACCATGTCCTTGCGCATTATGGGAAGGCGTATAGTGTAGCCCGGCATCTTGGTCTAGCTACTAGCAGTCTCTATTTATAAGACTCGGTCGATGTTGCATAGTAGCATAGTAGTTGTACTGTCCTTTGGGACTTCGTCTCCCTCTCGTCTTCCATCCATCCTCCTACTTTAACAGACCATTTATATTTCTGGAAATCTATGTGACTCGTAACCTTCGGACTGCGACATCCCTGTCGAGCGCAGCACATAACACCCGAACTCCGAGGCCTCGTGTACCAGCCCGTCTGACATGGGCAGATCACACCGATGATACTCTATAATACCTGTATTCTCGCTCTACACGTTGTGCAATTCTGCGCATATTCAATCATCGCCGAGATCTCCTCGGCACTATTATATACCCACCCACCCCCCTGGCTTCTATTTTGCTCTTTTCTTCGGTTGGTGTCCGTCGGTGCATCACTTCTTGCTATCGTAATAATGGGCCATCTCTAAGCCGGCGCGTCGAAAGCCGCACTTGACGTAGAAGCCCTCGTTCGCCTCGCTGCAGTCCAGGATGGTCTTGTAGCAACCGACCTTTTCGGCGATGAAGTCGAGGGCCTGGATCAGGCGGAGACCGAGCTTCTTGCCTTGTTGGTCTTTGGCGACGGCGATGTCTTCGATGTGACCGACGAGGCCAAGATTATGGATGCTATTTGTCAACACAATCATCAGTCACGGCGGCTTCTCTCGGTGCAGCCTGTCATAGCCTAGTATGGTCTGGTATGGCCTGGTATGGCCTGGTATGGCCTGTTCTTCCCTTCTCTGCTCTGGTGGCTCTTACAATTTCCTCTCGACGAGAAGGTTGCCCGTGCCGACTACCTTCCCCGTGCTCGTGTCCTCGATGACGAGTACATAGTAGGTGTCTTGTGACAGCATCCAATTGTATCGCTCGTCGAAGGCCTCCTTGGTGATCTCGCCTACCGTCGTAAGAACTCGTAGGCAGTCAAGAAAGCCGGCCTCGTAGTCTCCGGGACGTAGGGAACGGGCGATGTAGCCTTCGGGGAGCACCGCGGCGACATCGGGCGCGACGAGGTCGGACGAAAAAAGACCCTGCTCTGACATGCTTGTCGTAGAGAAGGGAAAGGGAGCTTAATTGTGTAGTCGATTGATTCGGTAGAGGGGAATGAAGGGGGGCCAGAGAGGGCGCAAATAGCTAGCTAGATATAAGCGAGAGAGGATAGATCAAGTCCTTCCTTATAATACGACAGTTGAACCCCCAATTGAAAGAATGGAATCCTCCCTGAAAAATAAATAAATAGTGGTATACAAAGACGAATACCGAGAATGGGAATATGCAAGACGAAGGATGGCTTTGTTCGAGAGGGACAGATGGCTCTTTTCAAGCAGCGACAACGATGACGACGAGGATAACAACAAAAACAACAACGAGGGCCGGCGGCTTTTGGGGCTGAGAATCAGCAGGGTAAGGTACCGCTAGCGAATGCTCCTGTACCGGCAGGCCCTGCAGCGCCTGATATTTACGGGTTGCAGGGGAGCTTAGCCTCAATACAGGCACTAGCGATAGCCGGCAGCGTCCACTGTGGATCCCGGAATAGGCGCAGACGATGGAGCTGAACTAAGAATAGGGACGCCAGGTACTGTCCCCATGTGGCTTTTCGCCAGGTTACACTGGAAGGAGGTGATGCAGTACCTGATGCACTTAGCTACAAAATACTTCGTATTGGTACGAAGTACTTCGCACTTAGTACCACTTTCGCAGCACGATAGGTGGATATGTGTATAACGTAGGTAGTACACAGGCGAAGTCTATCAATTCTAATAATTGCACACGCTAGGCAATTATAGAGTAGTACCTACTTATTGGATTGTGTTCCATATGCCTGTACTTCGTACATCTTCTCTCACTCTTCACTTGATTTCAAGCTTCCCACTTTAGCTAATACCTAATCTGAGTCATACTCGGTCTTGGTTGGTTCAAATCAATACTTCTACTCGGCTCTCAAGCCTTCTGTGCACATGCAGTGTTACAAGGCGCCATCATGAACACCTCTGTCGGGAGTACTTTGTATCTGGAACTGGAACTGGAACAGGAACAGGAACAGGCATTCTCCATTCCTCAGAAGCTCGGATGATTGGATCAAATGGTTGAGCATATCGCGCCAGTCAATCGACGCCAGCACTAACACCACCGACAATCACATGCCAAAGACTGACAGGGTTGGACCCTGGAGTCGCGGGGCGAAGGCGACTCGGGTAGCCCCCCCGAATGCTTGATCATCTGCTTGATGTTCTGCTCCGATGATTGAAGCCATGATGCTCGACTTCGGCTTTGTCTCTCGTCCTATGCCACTGCGTGTAAATCGTTGGTGAGTCGAGACTCGTCTGTGTATGGTCGAGATATTCGTTACCATTGGCCTGTCTTGGCAGCGTCGCGCCATGTTCACGAGTTGCGACTACTTTGGGTGCATCTCACACATTCCTGCTTGTCATTGACAGGCATTCCACCCTGAGAGCGCGGTATTGTTATCGAATATCACAATTGTGAATCTCATTGCCCTTTCTATTAAAAGACCGCGTTGAATGGCACTCGTTGCTGATTGACCTCTTCTCTCTTGTCGATTTGAATCCCCTTGGACAACGACCAAACAAGCACAGATCTCGGATCGTCTACATTTACGTCATGGACATTGACAAGGCCAACGACACAGGAGAGCGGCAAAATGGCCTCATACACTTGCAGAGCAGGGACGACGAGGTCTGCCCGAACGGGCCATCCGCGCCACGTCCTGCCGGCACCCTTCTCCCAGGCCCCGTGGCAAATGTTGTGAGTTTTGCGACGAGGTCGACTTGCTTTGCCCTTCGATTAAGTACGGCCGTGTGTGGTCATAGCCTCGGCGCTGCCAAGGTCACCGCTCTCTCCACCCTTGAGCTAGGCCGTGATATCCTGAACGGGATACTGACCAAGGCCGGCCGAGATGTCTTCGTGGAGTCGTCGTCCGACATGGCTCGTGCCGATGCCGAATCCATACTGGAGATGAGCCTGGAGACCATGCACCAGACCATGTCGCGACTTGTTTTCTGGACTGCCGCCGGTTTTCACGCCGTCGGGACCACTGTTTCTACTGCTTCGCAAATCTCCCAACTCTTTCTCTCCGTCCTCGACCAGTTTTTCGGCTCAACCGACTCGTCAAGGGCTATAGCGAGCATCATCACGCTTGTTCGCCGAGAATTCCAGAATCCGGCAACCGGCGTTGAAGGGGAAAGGGTTGGGGTCATGGACTTGGTTCTTGGCCTGTGCGGTCTCGCGTACCTCCAGAACAAGTGCCGAAGGATGATACAAGAGGAATCTCGACGCCTAGGATACGAAGAGGTCATATGGGATGTGGTTGTTCTTAATGACGGAGAGCGTATTGATACACCCCATGATGGCATCTGCAATATACACAGAGTGCAGTCCATAGCATCGAACGACGTAAACCATGGCCTCACCGACCAACAAACTCTGCGGCGAAGCGGCACGGATGATGAGGACAGCGTACTCGAGATCCAACTGAGAAAGCAGATGGCGAAATCGCTACCAGATGATGCCAAGATATCTATTTCTACGTCCAGCACCATCGTCAAGACCATCACCGTCGATATTACTGGTGCGTCGGGTATCTCGATCCCATCATTCCCAGGCCTCGGCCTTATTCAAAGCGAAATCAGTGATCCTCCACAGTCAGGACATGGCTCGACCTACCGAGTGGTATACAGAGTAAGCCGGAATAAAATACGAAGCATGCCAGGAGATGGCCAAGATGAAGTGAAGAGACGATCCTTGGTAGAAGAGCTGGCGAATGACGATAATGATCGGTCGGCGTCGCCAATTAGCCCCAGATGTCCGAGGCTTGATATCCCTTCACCCGTACCGCCCTCTAAAACCACACGCGCAACCACCACAGGTCCTCCTAAGGGACGTGGCACTATTTCGAAGGAAGCGTCCTCGCGCAAAGCTAGATCACCGTCGGAAGAATCTTTTTGCTCCCGACATGGATCGATCAAGGAATCATCTTCTGCCAAGCTGGGAGCAAGTAGAAAGGAACGAACAGCAAATCAGAAAATAACGAGAGCGCCGCTGGACAAGCCTCGCAAAAATACCAGGGTTCTCGCCGACCGGACACTTCCGAATACCGCCGCATCCCTCGACAGGAAAACGAATAAGAAACCAGATGCAAACTTGGTCAAGCGAGGAGAAAAGAAGACGGGCATTCGAGGCGTGCTTGGGAAAAGCTCGGGCCCCACGTTCACGAATTTCCTCAATCGCGAGTCCAGCTCAGACAATCTCCCATCTACTAAATCAAAATCAACCGTGAAAACCATTCGAGGTGGCCTTAAACCCGAAATTAGCTCCCCAAGTACGCTTCCAAGAAGTCCTGTCTCCGAAAAGACTTCCGGCATGGTCCCGACTCGCGATGTCCCTCGAGCACCCCAACACGGAAACCTCAATTATTTCTCCTCGAGGGATCTCGGCACGCCCGGCTCTCCCGGGCTATACAAGGGAACTTCTCGATCATCTATGTTCCCGGCACAGGACCGCCGACGAAGCTCATTGGTATCTTTGACAGATACTATATCTATTCGCTCGTATGGAAGCCAAACCCCTTCGCCACCCCCTCAGAATGAAGTGATACCAGGAAGCAGTTCCCTGAACCAGAACCCGGCACATGGTGCCAGATTAAATACGCCTTCGCCTTTCCAGACTCGTCCCCAGCCAAGCGAATATACACCCAGCATATACACACTCAGGACACGTGATTCTGAGGCGTCGCTTGTCGTTTCTTCTTTTCGACCGAAAAGCGCTTACGATGATTCGATGGCTCTCGATTCCCTACGAAAATCGGGCGAGGTCAGGGGCATGTTTCCTGATTTTCACTTCTTACGCAATATCACCCGATATAGTCGATATGCGTCGGCGGTATACGGGTATAACTTTCTTAAGCTCATGGGCATCTCTAAAGATCAACCAGCACATACCATAGCGGATGAGATTCATTATGACGTCCGTTCTTTCGCTCACCATGCGAAATTAACCCCTGATAGCATTTTACTTGCTTCTTTCGTCGATCCCCAAGGCGGTTCCGACTCGACTGGTGCTACCGACACAGGCATACCACTCGTCCATACCGTGACTCTTGATGAAGAGTCTAAAGCCGTTGTCCTCACATGTAGGGGAACTTTAGGATTTGAGGACATTCTCGCCGACATGATGTGCGACTACGACGATCTCGTCTGGAGGGGCAATACCTACAAGGTTCACAAGGGCATTCATGCATCAGCGCGGCGCCTATTATATGGTGGTGATGGACGGGTGCTAGCCACAATCAAGGCAGCTCTAGAAGAATTCCCGGACTATGGGCTAGTGCTGTGTGGTCACTCATTAGGCGGCTCGGTTACCGCTCTGCTCGGCGTCATGTTGGCAGAGCCAACGGTCAGCGGGGTCGGGTTTCGCACGTCAGCCACGGAGCACCCGAAGCTTCTCGACGAGGGGGGTTCATCCGGACCCCCGACGCACATACATTTACCATCTGGTAGACCAATCCATGTCTATGCTTATGGTCCACCAGCAACAATGTCGCCTTCCCTTCAGAAAGCAACCAGTGGTCTGATAACAAGTACAGTCCACGGGAACGACATGGTTCCGTACCTTTCTTTAGGGGTCCTACATGACTTTCAAGCCCTTGCCTTGGCATTCAAGACGGATAACAACGAGGCCAAAGCCGAAGTCAAGCGACGTGTCTGGACGGGATTGCGCTCCGGCCTTGCGGATAAATGGTACGACAACCCAATAAACACGTCGAGTGAAGATGATGAACACTGGGGCTTCATCGCACTGAAGACCTTACGGGTCAGCATGATGAGTTCCAAACTCCTGCCACCGGGTGAAGTCTTCAAAATAGAGACCACACCGGTCATGAGAAGAGACGCATTCACGCAAGAGGCTATAGACGACATCGGCAGACCGGCTAGGCGGATTGTCTTGAAGTATATTCGGGATGTCGAAGCTCATTTTAGGGAAGTGCGCTTTGGCGCCAGCATGTTGACGGACCACAGCCCCGGGCGATACGAAGACGCGCTCGGACGGCTTGCTATGGGCGTAGTAGATATTTAGTGCACAGAGGCATGATGTATGACCGGAGTGTGCAATTCGCGGCACAACTTCACGACGTTGTATCGAGACCATAGGCAATTTGAGATGATGTACACTTTTTTTTATATGTATATATACTTCCATAACCACAGGTGAAGAGCTATGTGCAATTCTGCCATCGGCTCCATGACTGGGAGCGCTAACTAGGAAAAAAAGGTCTATTTACTTTTTCCAGTGTCCCCGACAATGCACACTTATGCCACCATTGCGTCTAGCACCACGTTTCTATCCCCCTCTACTCCGCTTCAAGGGGCAAAATCTTCCCCTCATCATCATAAAATATCTCCCTGACCTTCACATTCCTCAAGTGGTTGACGCCCTTGCTCAGCTCGCAGTCGTGATGGAAGAGCCACCAGCGGCCCTGGAACTCGACGATGGAATGGTGCGTGGTCCAGCCCAGCACGGGCTCCAGGATCCGCCCTGCGTACGTGAAGGGGCCGAGGGGCGAGTCCCCGACGGCGTAGACGAGGTAGTGCGAGTCGCCGGTCGAGTAGCTGAAGTAGTACTTTCCCGCGCGCTTGTGCATCCAGGCGGCCTCGAAGAAGCGGCGGTCGTGGTCGTCGGCGGGGATGGGCGCGCCGGTCTCGGGCGCCAGGATGACGAGGTCGCGCGCGGGGGACGCGAAGCCCCGCATGTCTGGCGTCAGGGGCGCGACCTTGGGGAACAGCGCGACCTTGCCGGCGCCGGCCGGCTCCTGCGGGCCCGACCACGACTCGTCGAACGGCGGGACGCCGTGCGCGTCCGCCTCGCCGCCGACCACGGTGCCCTGGTAGCACTGCAGCTGGCCGCCCCAGAGCCCGCCGAAGTACAGGTACGCGTCGCCCGTGTCCGGGTCGACGAAGGACGCGGGGTCGATGCTGAAGCTCCCCGGTATCGGCTCGGGGTCGGCCACGAACGGGCCGGTCGGGGAGTCGCCGACGGCGACGCCGATGCGGAACACGGACGACCTGTCGCGCGCCGGGAAGTACAGGTAGTACTTGCCGTCCTTGAAGGCCGCATCGGGCGCCCAGAGCTGCTTCGACGCCCACGGCACGTCCTCGGCGCGCAGCACCACGCCGTGGTCGGTCACGGCGTCGGCGGCGTAGGGGGGGTCCAGCGCCGTCGTCGAGAAGACGTGGTAGTCGGTCATGTCGTACTGGTCGCCGTTGTCGTTGAACTCGATGTCCGTCTCGCGGTCGTGCGAGGGGTAGATGTAGACGCGCCCCTCGAAGACGTGGGCCGAGGGGTCCGCCGTGTAGAGGTGGGTTATTAGTGGCGGCGTCATTTTTTACTTATTTATTTTTTGTCTTCCCCGATCGATCTGCCTGTTTCTTTTTACCGTTATCGGTTTTGGAAGAGGGTGTAAATTGTTTTCTTGCTTTTATCTTAATGCTGGTCTTGATGTGATGTTGATGCTGAACGTAAAATGCAGAATTGGCGTATGCTCTTCCTTTATTAAGATGTCTTGGCGACCTGAGCGTGAGGAAACAAAGATCGTGAGGTGGGGTTCTTGGTGTTGAGGGGTTCAGGTCCAAGCAGCCTTCACAATACGAACAGGTTACGAAGTACAACGAACTCGTAATGAAGTCAGTCGCAATAACTGTAGCGCCTTAAACCCTGTGAATAAACTCCAATCGTCCTACCTCGCCCTTTATAGAACCCCCAACAGCCCGCCTAACTCTAGTTTCTTGGAGTGCAAACCACTCGAGTATCATCGCCCATTTATCCCTATTTACCCGGCAATAGACAATCCCCAACCTTAACCCCCACCTCCACACGCCAAGACCTCCTCTTTATATACTTGGGGTTTCCGGGTCCTTGATCCGAGGCTTCGGCTCACTAGCGCAGAGTCGCGCGATAATCGCGTCGGAGGTCGGGATTGCGTTGCCATTCCAAGCGGGTCTATGCAAGCCATTAATACATACTATACCCAGCATGACTCCGTTCTCGCCGGTCCGACTTATATAGGTACACTAAGCCCGTAAAGCGTCTTTGAGTCTTTTGACGTTGTGGAATTCCGTGCAAGATACAAGGTCCAAGCAGCAACTTGGCAAAATTTATCTATAATTACCATATCCAGCAAAAGACCACGACCTATCCGCTCAGCATGAAAACAGGCGCAAACGACGTTATGAGAGGACTTTTATACTCAAGACTAGGCATTTCTCTCCTTTATTTTGGACGGATTAGATACCTTACGATTTATTGCAACAGAACCGGCTCCCCTGGCCGTCCGCATAAGGTCGAAATCTGACAGTAGGGAGAGATCTGGTAAGAATTGATCTCACACGAGAGGGGATCATATCTATTTAGATAATCAATTCAGGTGAGGATGCCTCCAACAAGTTCTATGAACAATAGTCAGGGCCACAGGGCTCCTTTTATAGACATCTATACCGGTGCTCTCTCGCACCAACAAGGAGATAACACCAAGCTTAGCAAGATCTATTGAAACATTGACTTGTCCACTAGACCGTGACATGAAACAATATCCGCTTGGTGTTCTGTCATCAATTGTCCACCTCTTTATTTTACTTACGAATAGTTTTAGTGACAAATTGCATGTAGATTGGAGACAACTAGCTGTCTTTCAAGACAAACATGGTACCCTGCCAGCCATACGCTCGGCTCAGCCTTCTTCCGTGACGCCGGGCCACCAAGAACGGAATCTTGCCCCGAGGATGCGGTTCATGGAACTGGATGCTCCTCTCAACATCAAGCTTTGTGGGTTGAAAGTGCCAGACGGATCCGTACAGTTTCTGGGCGGTGAAACCCGTCGAGTCCATGGCATGCAGAAAGTCGCGCCACGCCACCTCGCCAGCGGTGGTGTTAGCAGCTGGCTCGAAGAAGACGGTACGAAAGACTTTGAGTGCCCGGGCATCTACTTTGAAAGAAGGTTGAACATCCGGTAGACTTCCTGGAGGCGGCGGCAGCGCTGTATCGTTCTCGGCTGTCGATTCGGCCCCGGGTGTTCCACGACTTTTAACCTTGATCTTGCCAGCTCCCAATGCCAAAGCCTCGGCGCGAGCGGATAAATCAGACTCGGTCTTTTGAAAGAGTCGCGAAAATGGAAGCGGAAGCACATATTCGTATGACCCATTGCTCTGTTTCTGGTTCTGATTTGACATGTCCTTTTTCTTGGCAGCTGGCTCAACCCACTGTGGCGTGCGCTGTAGGTACCGCGGCTGTGAGAGAACCTGTCTGTAAGCCGTACCAGTCAGATCCCCAGCTTTCTTGTGCAGCATATCGTCGGCCGCATTCCAGAACGCATCTAGGTTTGCCTCGGATCTTCGGAGCGTCTCGATGTTTTCCTTGTTTTGACGCTTCCCGACCGGATATTGAAATTTACCACCTGAGGGATCTCCCAACTGCTGAATGGCAATCACATTCTGCTCTTTGAAAGCGTCAAGTGCCCGGGCCCAGACTTTAGTGTGATCTTTGAACTCCTTTTTGATCCCTTCCTCTCTGTCGACAAGAGCTCCCTCAAATCCATTGGCCCAGGGTTGGAATATCTCGAGTTGCCTAAGACACTCGCCCGTGATTGAGAGCTCGCCAATTAGCATGGCAATGTATGGGGATACGAGTTCCAGAGCCCTGGGCTCTGCTTTCAATAGCCTATCGAGCTCATCGATCACTGTGGTTATTCGACACAAGAATAGATCGTTACCATCTTCCCATAGGGTCTGGAGCAGCCATATGAGATGTTGCGCGACCTTATCCTTTTTCATCGCACTGGTAGGTAAAAACTTGATCGTGGATGACCTGGCCGATCTCGGGTCATTTCTAATGAAGTAGGCTCTCAGCGGTGGCGAGACGGCCGCTGACATTTTCAACTGATTGAGCACCCCTTTCATCACATGATTAAGGTAATGCCGAAACCTGAGCAAGGCAGCGAGGTATCCCTCTGGCAAATCCTTCTGCGGTGATAGTTCTGGGGCGTACTTCCTGGAAAGTTCGCGTAGTTGGGTTGCTTGGTGCCGGAGCTCTGTAAAGCTCTCCAATTGAGAGAATGACTCAACAAGGACGGAGCTAATCACTCGGGCAAACATGACATCGTCAACTGGGAATTTCGCAGTGAAATGGACAGAAAGAAGATGCTCCTTCATATCAAGTATGGTCTCGGCAAAGTAGCTCGGATCCTCGCGCAATGACCAGATGTGATCCTCGGCCCGTGCGGTCCGAGCAAAGAGAAGAGATTCGATCTTCTGTAAATCTAGTTTGGCGGGAGGCCTATACGGGGCTTCTTTGGCCATGATGTTCAAGGTAGCGAAACCGGTAGCGTCAAGGCTCTCTTTCAAAGGCGGTTCGGGTTGGACGGCGAACTTGTTGGTTGTCATCTGATCTAAGGGAATGTCGTGGAGAATCGCTTTACAGCAATCGACGAGGAACTCGAGCAGGCGTTCCTGAAACTCGAGGATTAGAAGCCCTTCGCCTGGGAGAAACTGTTTACGAGTATGCATCCAGTCGAATGCCTCCTCGTGCTCCTCCCAAGCCAACAGTCCGCCGTAGTCCTCCGGTCGAGTCACTCCGTTCAACACCATGACATGCTCATTAAGAAAGATGGGCACAATTGCCATGGTGACTTTCCCGAGATGCATCCCGTCCCCATCGGATGCCGCAAAGATGTGCGGGAGGTTCCGGCCTCGGGAATTCAGCAGCAGGGTCAAAGTTTTAGGCTCGCCCAAATCCTCCTGATTAATCATTGGCCAAATGAAAGACGAGCGGTGCTTCCTGGCAACGCTATTCATGTTGCCGGCGTGTTTGCGAAAGGCAGCGAAGTCGGGACGGTGTGTGAGTGGCATGTCCGGCCAGGCCTGCAACAGGACGCTGAGGCGCTGAGTTCTGGTCTTCTTCTCCCACCGTTTCTGTATCGTGGCCTCATGGCGCTCGAGAATGCTCTTCAGCTTCTCATAGTGGGCAAAGATATTGGCAGACCGGTCCTTCACCTCCCGCCGAACTTCACCGGGCGATGGCATCTCGGGAGGCGCCATGCCTCTAGATGAGAATATGCCAAACGGATCGCTGTTACTGACCCAGTCGATATCGTCTGGTACTTCAACGTCGTCAAGCTCCGGATGGGGCTCGAACGGGTTGAATTGATGGTTTGTACGGGGCTGGAGTGGATTCATTGTTGCGGCCGGCGCTCATCGAGAGTCTTAATCACGTCTAGTTGTCTGAATAATGGAAAGCAAGCAGCTTGGCCTGATATCACCAATTTAAGTTTTGACAATATGAGGTACGTGCCCGATCTTGGCAGCTGTTGGCCAGGAGGCAAAGGACTGTTTCGTACAGGTACCCACAGTTGTGTGCAGGCGGCCGAGACATGACTGGGAATAGCCTCACTTACGAGAATACACGAAAATTGACAAGAAATAATCTGAGACTTCAACAATCAATTGAGGGTAGCTGGAAGCGAAGGATCTGCCGGTCTGGAAGGATAGGGGGCGACGAACGGGACGGACTGCGGTACTACAAGTAATTAAATTATGCTAAAATCCTCTCGGCGCGTTCGGGAATAGCGAAATGTGCAAAGAACTTGGTTTAAAATTTTTGAAAAGGCTTTTATTTAAACGACACAGAATAAAGCTTGTAAATATCTAGCTCTAAAGATCACGCCCAGTCTCCAGGTCAATGTACAGGCTCACCTCCCACAATCTAAATTTCGCCATTACTGGTATTGACATTAAGATGCCGCCTCCAATGTCAGGTTGCTTGTTTTTCAGGTGTAAATTATAATATCTCCATAGTAGCCGCCAAATCCTGTACTCTACCACTCCTCATACTAGCGCAGGCACGTCCTGGCCTGAGAAGCGTCCAAGATGCAGGACTTAGTGCTGAGTCACAAAAGTGAGTCACTCCCGATCGGTGATCATACGCCTTCGGCCGGTTATTGTTGGAGCAGACGCGGAGTTGCACCATAACAGCTGACGCAATGCAATGCTTCTCCAACAAGCTTATCAGATGGCGCTACGGAGAAAATCAGATCCTTCCTGCTTTGGAACTAACGCTACGAAGTAAGCATTATTATCAGATCCTTCCGCAACCCATGATTGGTAGATTATTACAAAGTAGCATCAAGTAATATTGGTCTCCGATTCTGTGGACACCAGGCCTGTCCAATTTTACCTCACCGCCATTAGCGTTGACCCGAAGTTCAAAGCTACACTTTCGGGTGCCCGATATGGTAGCTCCTACACGCCTCTGTTAAGTCGTCAAATATTCCCCTGGTTAGTTGCTCTAGCTGTTCGACAGCTTCCCGCCCAGGGTTGGCGTAATTCGGTAGTACACTAGGATCCCTTGCGCGCTTCATGTATTTACGACACTTCTCGCCGATGATACCCAGCGGCCATTAGTAAATGAGACCGTTATGGTAGTGCGGATGCTCCGAAATGGCTGCCTTGCAATCTTATGACGGGAGCGGCGGGAAGATTCAGGGGATATATGTCAGTCACGCAGCTCACGAATTCTTATAAATGTACTAAATATCACGCGACCTTGACCGTTACAAGCCCAGACGGTCCGCCGCTATTTGTACTTACCTGGAGAATATTCTTTCGTGACTTCAGAATGCTTCCCTCGAAAGAAGAGTCGGTTCAACAAGCGGAATCGGACAGGGAGGTCGTTGCAATAGCGAACGAGAAATCTGCTGATGTGGAGGTTGGCCCTACAAGACACGATGATGACGAAGCTCTGCAGCATCTCGAGGAGCTTCGCGATCTATACGGCGTAAGTCATGAACGCCTCGAGCACTCAATTCTACCTACCAGTGAAGCCTAATAGTAATTCGACTTGATAGGCCACCTGGGACGGCCCTCATGATCAAGATAATCCATATAACTGGTCCTCGACGAGAAAAATATCCATCGGCATCGCCATGGGGCTCGGCTCGCTCGTGACGTTGCTAACAGCTAGTGTCACGGCGGCCGCGATCGGGGATATCACGAGGGACCTTCACCTCGACCCGGAGACGGCGCAGATCAGCTTTTCCGTATATTTCCTCGGCCTTGCCTTCGGTCCCTTTCCGATTGCAGCGATCAGCGAGATGAACGGCCGAAGGAACATTTGGATTGCGTCGAACATATGGTTCATACTCTGGAACTCGCTTTGTCCAGTTGGGTACTCTAAGAGTCTCATGATCGCTGGACGGTTCTGTCAGTGAATACCGAGATCACAGGCTCATTTCTTGAGATTTAGATCATGGTTGCTGACAGGCAATATAAAGTGGCCGCTTTGGGTGCCAGTGTCGGCAATACGGTAAGCCTTCTTATCTGCGCTTCAACGGTTTATTGTTTATTTTCGCCCGTGATGTAAACTGACTCGAGAGAATAAACTTGTTTTACAGCTTTCCGGGCCCGTCATGACAGATATCTTCCACGAGAAAGATCGCGGCAAATCCCTCGCGATCGCCGGCCTCCTACCTTACCTAGGCCCTGCTCTAGGGCCTATCATCGGCGGGCTTGTCAGCCAGCTTCTTGGCTGGCCGTGGCTTTTCTGGATCGTTAGTATCGTCAACACAGTCGTGTTAGCTATCGGTGTCCTCATCCTGAGGGAAACATATACACCAGTTCTCTTACGTCGGAAAGCAGCGATTATGGAACAAGCCAATCGAGAGGCATCTACTACTGCCGTGACACCACAGCCGTCGATAGGAACACGTCGGCGAGCCTTTTGGCGTGGCTTATTCTCGCGGCTCGGTGTGAGCATGCTTCGGCCATTTCGGCTTCTCTTCTATCAGCCCGTGATGCAAATAGCGGCCATCAACATAGGGCTAGCTTTCGGCGCATACACGCTAACGCTGTCCACCTTTGCGCAATTGTGGATTGAACAGTATGGACAGTCGAAGCTGTCGAGCAGCTTGCATTACATTTCCTTAACAGTAGGAACCACATTAGCGACACAAGTTTGCGGGCGAGGAATGGATTGGATATATCAACGTCTACGTGAGCGCGACGGCGCCGCCAGAAGTACTGGGAAGCTACCTCCTGGAAAGCCAGAATATCGCGTCCCTTACAGTATGATACCTATCTTTCACTCTGCTTAATCCTCCATGACGCCCAGTGGCATATTCCGTCGGGATTGTGTACTCCAAGTTCTCCTGTACATGCTACTTGAATCAATACCTCAACTACAACGTGCTTATGCTGACTTAGGAAATTCAATAGTGATTCCAGGAATGCTGCTTATGCCAGCCGGGATGTTTTGGTATGGATGGAGTGCTCAATATCACTATCATTGGATCGTAGTCGATATTGGAACAGCTGTATTCACCATGGGTAGTTTTATAGTAAGTCCTCCTATCTTCTCTCATATCTTACACCTGAGCATTTTCAAAGATTCCGACAGGAGAACTCTCTCCTAAAGTTGCCCCGTTGCCAATAAGTCCGCGCAGCGCTTCCCGGGTGTCAGTCGTTTTGGCTGATGAATTTACCAAGAGTTCATTATTCGTCTGCTTTTACCACATAGGTGACTAATGGGGCTGCGCAGTACTCTCAGGCTTTCAATGCATATATACTAGATGAATCGAAGGAGTACGGTGCCTCAGCTACGGCGGCGGTTCGTGTGCTATCGCAAATTCTCGGCTTCGTCTTCCCAATATTTGCGCCAAAGCTCTACGAGATTTTGAATTATGGCTGGGGCAACAGTCTCCTAGCCTTTATATTTATCGTGCTAGCGTTTCCGGCACCAGTCTGCTTATGGTTATGGGGCGAGAAGTTGCGGCTCATTGGGCACAATCGGACTAAGAATATTGGACGAGGGTGAATGAGGCGTTTTGCAGGGGATATGAAATTTTTTCTGTGATCAATGCACTTTCTAGTGTCATGTTGATTATGATTTTTGTTTATATTTCCAAGATAATTTAGATGAGATTCCGGCGCGCGAGCGCGCCAGACCATTCTGCTTGCAGCATTGCACTAACTCGAGTAAATGACCGTTTTGATCTCAATCTTGTCTAACGGTATGGGTTATCGGGCGTGAATTGAGCCTCCCAGAGGCCTTTCTGCTCTTTGATTTGCAGCTGCAATCCCTTAAGCACCCCATAAATAGTCCTTAGAGTAGGCATGGGAACGCCCCTCGCTTCGCCCTCTCGTAACGGCTCGCCCACAATGGTCTCTATCTCCATAAAGCTTCCCTTCTCTAGGTCTTGACACATGCTCGGCTTGAACTCAGTGCCCGTCAGGGGGGCTCGAATGGCCTGCTCAGCAAAATCATCCGGTAGATGGACACCGTTCGCGCGAGCTGCAGCCAGCACCTCAAGCATTATGGGCCTGATTAAATCATCTATAATGTGCTGACTCATGCGTATGCGTGCAGTATCTATGCGAAGCACAGACGTGACCGAGTTATATGATGCATTGTACACGAGTTTGCGCCAGCGCGCGAACTTTACGTTGGCATCGAAGACAATATGTTTGCTGGAAGCGTTATAAATCGCCACATAGCGATGCGCTGCCTCCTCTGACACCTCGGGTTGCACGCCCGGGTTGTCAAATGGCCCGATCTTCTGCACCCCTGTGTTATCGTGGAGAATCTTCCCGTGCGATGTTTCTCTCGCCGCGGCGTAGGTGGTACTGCTTATAATAGGGTTCGTGGGGAAACGCTCAATAAAGGGCTTCTCGATGTTGAGACCATTTTGTGATAGAACTATGGCTGTTTTTCCTGCAGTGACGGCTGGCTCGATGGTACTTGCCACGGTAGGGGGTAGCTCTGGGATGTTCTTGGTCGTGACCAGGATAAAGTCGAATGGGTCCAGTTTCTCGTCACTCACATTTGGAACGGTATTTCGAACTAGATAGACTGTTTAAATTGCGCCATACTAGCCGTAAGTCGCTAGCGAGGTTGATGGCTACTCACTTGCTGTTGGCCGCCAGCCTTCGATGTTATGACCGTAGTCAATCGAATCGATGTCAATGCCGTTCTGCATGACGGCCGCATAGTTCGATCTCATAACAGCCGTCACCTCCGCCTTCCCTCCAGTCTCCAACGCATAGGCTGCCAGTGTGCCAATGCCACCCATGCCGATAATTAGAACTCTTGCCTTCACTTGCGCCATGGTAGGTACGTGAAGATTTGCTCGGGTGGAATAGTAAGGCGGGATCTGGACACTCCAATTGTTGTCGTAGTAGATTTCTCTGCGGTGTCAAGTGCACCTATTCCAGAATAGACTTATTATCATCACACAACAAACAGGTTATATCTGGTGTGGCTAGGTTCCCTCTGAAGGTTTATATAGATCACCTAGAAGCCCGTGCTCGCGGGCACAAGCGATACGGCAACTAGCATCGTGACACCCGAGCAAGGGATTGCGCTTTAATTTCCCTACAAACGGCAGCACAGAGCAGCTCGTGAGGCGTCGAAATTAACCACGCACATGTTTGGCCTTATACGTTCAATTGCGTGCTGGCAAGCTTTCCGAAAATAGAAGCAAACGTCTCACGAAAGCCGTCCGCTGTATATATCTGTAGCTGCATCATTCCAGTTTATACCAGATATATTCATAGAGTCATTAAAGAGTGGCAGACAGCAGTAACGTCGGCGCTGTCAGTTGTTGCCGCTCCTTTGGCGTCTAGAGTATGTGTTGTGTTGGGGACAGATCCAAGGATGTCATAATCATCACAGTATTACAAGAGTCTCCCTTAACTATATGTATTACGGAGCTTCCACGTTACTCCCTTGATTGATTCATTCGTGATCAAATAATGAAAACAGGTGAAACCTCTGCCATGTATCAAGCGGGTAGGTATCACGATCGCATCCGGCCCCTGGCTATTATTGTGCTCTAGTCGCAATGACGATAAATAGTAACGCAAAAGAAACAAAATCCGGGGATGTGATTGGCGCACCGACTCTTTACTAGACACCGTGAAAGACCTCAGATCGTCAACAGGGTGTTTAGGTCGGACCTGCATAGGGGCTTCAGCTTGCTCTTCCGGCGCGCTGAGGCGATGATCGGCCTTGATACGGCATGTCCCTAACTGTCGGGCACTGCGCTCGCGCTTGGATTCTGGTGCATGTCACGGGAGTTTCGGATGAATCTGACGCGGCGTTTGCTTATATACTTGTAACCATAGATTCCTGTCGCGGATAAGTTCATATATACTGCCAACCCGCACCAAAGGTTAACGACGCCGCCGCCACCCTACATTTCTATACTAAAACGCTTCTATAATTTTACGAACATGGTACAAGACACGAGGTCAAGTATCCGGGTTCAGCGACCAACGCATAAGAGGCTCGGCTAGTATTCATGCTAGGGCAATTCTTAATTCACACTCGAGTTACGAGATGCTTAAGCCAGAAGACTACGGCCTAATTGGATCAGACTGTGATGCCCTCGAAAGCTAACGCTTCCTAGTACCGCCAAGATTAAGCGGCTATCGTCCATTATCCGCTGGTTCTACTTCGATTTACACAATCGACAAAACGGGCATATTAAATCGAAGCAGAAAACAAGCCTAATAGGGCATGTCACTGAATAACGTAGGTAAATATGTGTACACGATAGGATTAAGCGGTATAGAACGCTGGTTTTTTGAACCCAAAATACACACAGGAGAATGGGAAAAAAAACGTACAACACCAAGGATTCGCTGGTCGTCACCGACCCAACTACTAATTCGGCACTCACTGGCTTATCTATGGGAGAGCAGACGGGATCCCGAGTTTTCCAGAGGTTATGGTCGTACGTGAAATATTGGGTCACTAATAACGTTTATGGTTGTTACATGGAATGGGAACGGGGAATGGCCTTTAGGGGCCGAGGTACCTCGGCTAGACAACGAGAGTCAGTATTAGAGCATGAACAGGCATATAGGACAGATGAAAAAGCAGCACAGGACACTGGCTACTATAGTAGACTTAACGGTCGTTAGTGAGGAGATGGCTCTGGTTCTAGAATTACACTGATGGAGAATCGTGGGGAGGGCGGTCGCACTCGTCCTTCTGCCCCCGATCGCCCTCTAAACCGCTATCAAGATCTTCAAAATCCTTTTCGTAATTGTCAGATTACCATTAGACCATTGAGCTAAAAGATATGGCCGCATTATGCGTTATTTGCTGTCTCTTTGTAATAGCCTATATTTGACAGTAATCATGTCGATGCTCTGGGTGAGCGTTCTTTCCAGCGCCGTTCCGCTCGGTTCAAGCCGTAGGACTCACCAACATACCTATAAAGCGAAGTCATTAACTCGACTAACAGAGGATGACGCGAGCTGAAGGGCAGACGCAAACACGTAACGAATTGACATCGGTGCTGTAGTGGTGCTTCTATAGCTACAAGTTACAGAATGCAACAACACTCGTGACACTCATACCGCAATTCATGATGATCCATTACTTGCAAGATTGTAAAGAGCTGACGAGGCGCACTCGTTAGATTAAAGAGATTGCAATACTGTTGTTACTAGTAAGTCTCTTATAATTTGATCTTGTTGACGAGTGTAAAAGTTGAAGTGCATCTAGTCAGGCCCTTTTCCTACTAGCGGGGCTACCCTGCCTCTCCCGTTAGGAAGGACGTCTCAACCCCTACTTGCATGCGGTAAGCTGCACTGCCGTCTTACATGCATCTTTAGGACTGTGCAGCTGTCGAGATTAAGGCGGAAAGGATTGGATCGACGCGAGCAAAAGCTTATGCATATGTCTAGTGAGAATAACCGGGTCAACGGCGCTTATCCGCGACAACATATCTTCAATATGGGCTAAAGCCGCTGCAAAGGGATAAAATAGAATTTGAACGCCCAAAGAGTCAATAAATATACCCCCGATGGCTCTGATCTAAGTTGTATTCTGACTTGCCCCCTAGTTTTTCACTCTTTATCTATGTAAACTTTACTCGTACTCTTTTCGTGCCCTTATTCCCTCTATCATGTTTATTCGTTCGGTATACTCTTGTGTCGCGAATTTCGAACTCCACTATGTTCGGTCTATAGCGCCGAAGCCTACCGAGTTCCACAGAAAGGAATAGGTCCGTGGATATTATATGATGATGCGTGTCAGTTTTTTGGTATTTTTGCTTGATATTCATATAAGCGACATCTTGCAATGTTATCAACGGTACGAGAAGACTGGGTTGTGTTGGAGTAGTCGGACTGTGAGCACCCTTTTTTGTCTTTTTGTTAGAACTTAGGTGGATCTTGTACCCATAGTGTAGCCCCTGAGACCCTAGAATCACACCCACAGTCCTCCGGGGCAATACTTCGTCATCCACTTCCCTTTGGTACGTTTTAGGTAATTACCGCTTCCGTGCTGGTGCATTGTTAGATACATGCTAAGGCACATACGACGAGGTGCAGGTAGTCGGCAGGTAGTTTCGACCTCAAAGTTACTACAGACTATTTGGGTTCCAACATGGCATACGGGCACGTGTGACTACTCAAAGACGCCAAAACAGGCTGGAATGGGCGCAAGTATTGCCCAGGCCATGTTTATCTGCTCAACACAGCTGGTGAGATCTGGAAATCCCATGAGATGCTTTTGCGGGATGGGCTGTATCCATTGCCATCTCTCCCACTTGAACTGGGGCACATCAACACTAATCCTAAGCAGAAGTCTGCCGCTGACTACGTCGGGTCTGCCTTGGCGAACTGTAGTACGACTAAGTATAGCTAAGGGCATTGGCAACCCGGCCTAAGGGTGCTATTGGCCATGACCTGGAGTACGCCAGATATTGCCGAGGCGGATATTAAGAAGGGGACTTGGGCTGAGTATTATAGGTGGGCTAGGTAGTACATTATGCTACTAGACTAGATTGCTAGAGGCTTGTCTACCCAGTCTGACGCTGCCGAAAGAACACACCTAAACCATCGACGGCGGGCTGTTGGAAGTCAAATGAGTATTTCATGTCTATGCTTCTGGGAAAGGCGCCCGTTAATATTGAATCCTATAATAAACTGATGATCCAGTCGAGTGATAATGTCAGACGCGGCCGGCAGGGATTTCACATAAAAACACAGTTAAGTAACGCCGTACAATAACGCCACAACAGGTACCTATGTTAGCTCGCTTATTTCAAGCAAGCGTCCGACTGAAACTTCAATCATAATTCTCAGAGTCGCGCGCTATTCATCGCAAACAACATATTGTTATTTCCTTTCTTTCCCCAAAGCACGGAGCTATCGGTCCCCCGCCTAGCTATTCTCTCTGCTTCACAGTTTCCCCCCAATTATTTCCTTCAACGCAGCTGCCATAATTGTCACCACTAGCTTTGGTGTCGGTCCGCTCCTCGTGAACTCAAGCACCGGCGAGTCGCGAAGCTGGCCGTCTGCTCGGATAACAACGATGTCGCGTCCATCCTTCTGCAGCTTCTGCCCCAAAATCTCAGCATCGTCGCGAAGAACATCGGCCGATGATGTGATGATCAACGTGGGAGGAAAGATGCTGGCTGTGTTGTTCGACACATTCATCGGGCTGGCTTGCCTCCTCGGAGCTGCGATTCACTAATTCCAGCAAGTATTCGGGGGCAAATCTACGCTCACCTGTGACCGTCAAGTACCAGCCATTCCAGAATTCGAAGCGGCTCAGTGTCGGCTGCGCGTCGTAGTCAAGGGACGCAACGGAGTTGAGAAAAATGGTGTACGGTATCTCCATATTCTTCTTTACCGCAAGAAGATTTACGTTGAATGCGGTGATGCCTATTATGATTGAGGTAATCAGATAAATTCGCGTGAAGGCATGAATATGCACACATTCCCACCGCTTTTCTTATCCCTTCTTCAAGAAAGGGGGTTCAGCTTACCTGCGGCGCTATCTGCCACGATGGCGAAATTGTTAGGGATAACATTATGGCTTTTTCCATTCTTTGTCACCCATTCCAGGATATCAAAACATTGCTCTTGCTGCTGGGGCCACTTTGATTCGGGGGCTAGCTTGTATTCCGGAAACACGAGAACTCGGGGCCCGTCCGACATAGCCCGTGAAACTCTCCGAGACAGGTCGTCCCGTCCGAGATGAATCTGGACTTGTCGAGCTCGCGGCGCTGCATCAGAATGTGTCGAGACTCGCGAAAATCGGCGAGCCCCCACGGCTTGGCGAACGGACGGATGAAGACCTGACAGACTGGCGAGTCCATCTTCACCTATGCTGCACACCATACGCCGAACTCTCCTGTGACCCTGACTTCCCGAAACATGTCGGACGCATCCCCAAACAACTGCTTGGCAGCCTCCAGGTTATAGGGGATGCCAGGTATGGGCTTTGGTAGGAGCCGTCGGTAGAGTAGGTACACGCAAACGCTGGTTACGCTCATGACCACGCCTGCGCCTGCTACTGATGACGCCAGCATTATCTTTACTCTCTTTATATAAGGCGCGAAATTTCAATCGATTATCTGAGTGCACTCTTGGTAGGTCTTGACCCTTGTATGGCCTGACGCAGACGAGCCCTTTTCTCCACTCCGTCATACAAGAGCATTCCGACGATAACTCGCTCTATCTTAGAGGACGAATCGCCCCCCCCCCCCCCTCGAAACATATCACCGCAGTGTAATCCAGTGCGGAGTATGGCTCTTTTTTCTTCTCGCCGGCGGTTTTGAACACAAGAGCCAATGATGACAGTGGCTGGCCGACAGTTGATGATATCAGACGCCTCTTTCTTTTCGGCTGACTAATTTCGGCTGAAATATTAACTATATATCTCTTAGTTAGGAGAACCAACACAATCATTGATGTTACATAGGTTTCGCAGGTGAGGGATATACATCGATATGGGATATTCAATGTTGGGACTACCAGTTTTGTAGGCAAGGGCTTAAGCATCGCTTCGATGTTCCTAGGAGCCTTCGTCACCAGTCACCAGTCACCACGTTGAGGGAATCTAGCACGGCTCGTTTCTTTTATTTGGTGCTATAGAGTGCCAGAGTCGAGAAGACAGGCAAGGTAGCTAAGATGCGACCGGCCGACACATTCGCCACGGGCACGTCATGAATCCCAATATAACGGTGAATATCAACTGAAGAACTGAATCTATAAACAGGAACCCAAGCCAGCAAAAGAGACAGTCCAAGAAGCCCATAATAGGTGTGGCCGACCGCGACAAGTCGCCATGGAATTCGTATCCAAACGAGCCTTTCCCGCATGCTTGGATTATCATGCGCTCTTGCAGCGGTATCGAGCCCTGATCGATGAAGTGATGTCAGCGATGTATAGTATGTGGAGGCGGCTAATTAACTCATTGATAGAAGACTTACCTCAGAAATTGTGTACACATTGTATGCAAGGACCTCAGCTTCCCGGCCAAGTGTGCCGCAATGCTGCTTGGACGTCCATTAGAGTTGCATAGCTTGCGCTGCGCAGTCGCAGACCCCTCCAAAAGGACTTCTCGGATGTCGCAGGATTCAGGCCACAATATTCAGGATTTCCCAAGTCGATCGCGAACTTGGGTCTGAGATCATTGTCGACCTGGGCGACTTGCTATTATCTCTTGCCGAGTGGGCGGAGTGATTTTCTGTCCCATGTTCTCATTGGCGCATCATGAAATCCAAACGATACGGCCCTGATCATTCCAGGCGATAAACTTATGAAAGTAATGAACCAGTGGCAATACCACCCTCTCGGCGTCAAACAGGTCAACTTGTCAACACATGTTCGACATCTAAACTTTCCCGACGCTCTTCGCGCTGAATGAGAATCCTAGAAGTGCCTCCAACGCCGAAAGCAACATAAAGAAATCTGCCTTGAACCTCCGTCTTATCATCAGCCGCGTCCTTGGGACGCGTAGAATGTGAAGAGCGAAGAGGCCCTTCGCCTCAACCATATCCCCTATACGTCCGACTAGGTGATACCGCCCGATACGAGGGTTCGGCCGGCGGAGGTATCGAATAGGGGAATGGTCGCAAGTACGTCCGCTCAGGGGGTTGTACCGTGGTGTAGTAGACAAACTGACTCTCGTATTCATCTTGGGACCGCTTGTCCCTTATGCGTTGCCGGGCGACACAGACCCACCATACGATCAGTCCCAGCACGATTGCGCCCACAACAGACCCGATAATAATTCCAATATCTGACGAGGATAGGCCTTGCGAGCTCTGCGAGTTACCCGGCGAAGCTATTGGGGCGCTTGAAGGTATACCTGGCCCGAGCGTAACGACGGCAGTGGTCGTGTAGTCCGCATAAGTAATCGTCTGAGTTATGACCTGGCGGTTCAAGACTTCATTCTGTGTCTGTACAACCACGGTAACCAGTGATACCGAAGACGAAGCCATTTCGGTGGGGGAGGGGTGGTGTTACCAACGTGGATGTGGCGTCGCAGTTCCTTCGAGGCCGCAATCTGGGATCCCATCGGCATATGCTTCCTAGATCAGGGTGGCTGGCTTTTAGCTATTTATATTTACACCTATCCACCTCTATCTCTCCAGCGAGCGCCCAGCTTCTGCATCTATGTCGGCCATCTTCTAGATCTTGGTCATATCCACACACACCCAATCATGCCCATGCGGCGTCGTGGGCTCAGGTGCAAACATCAGATGACCGACTGGTGGACGCGATATACACCTGCCTTCGAGACTACGATCGTAAGGGTGTCAAGCACCTAATACTTGGCTGTCAACGGCTCGGCGTCGTCTCATAGGCAGCGCACGGTAATTCATGTTTGACATGTGGCGTGACCCGGTATGCTAATGCATTAGGCATGCAAGTCTTACAGGAAGATAAAAGATGGCCCCCAACATAGAATTTCTCGAGTTTCTATTCGCCCTCCAACTTCTTGGGTAGCATTTCCAAACAAGAATACTCCAATTAAGGAGGAGGATGCATTCTATTTAGAGGGGCGGCCACATCGTCATGGGTACAGTTTCAATTGCCCTCGCTTCCGACTGGAAATTCCTCTTTTATGCATATACATGCCGAACGTACTCGAAGCGCGACATGCTGTGCGTCCATAATACTAGATGACCGCAGCATCATTTAGTAGATAAGTACACCGCTCCGAATACTAGAAAAAATGGTGAAGTTCAGACGTGTTGCGTTAGGATCTTGCGGAGCTGCGATGAGATCCCTTGCTTCCCCGCTCGTGAGCAGATTCCTGTCCGTGCAAGAAATCGAGCCAACTATACCCCAAAGAGACATTACCAGATACGGCCACCATATCTGGCTAAAGTTAGTGCGGGATGTGTCTATCGCCAGATGGACAAGGCGTCCACATGCAAGGGATATATGAACGGCTCGGCCTTATGTAGGCAACCAAGAGGTAAATAGGTCGATAGGCAAACAAGCGGAGCGCCACTAGCCTACAGACCTAGCACTACAATATCGTAAACTACTGTTCGCATCATGTCCCTTGGATAGGCGTAACTCATGCGGTAACGCAGCATTCCCTCGCGAACGAGTGTCTTTTCGGATGTCACCGTCCCAGCGTCCGTTTTCTCGTCACGGTAAACCAACGCGACGTTACTGCTTACCGCAGTAACGGCCCCTATATCCGCGACATTTCTCATCCAGGCGTCCCTTGATTACTCCTATTACGCTTTTAAATCCGTGTAGCAGCCTACAGAAGCCTAAGTAGACAAGCTAGCTCAGGCATATATAAACGCCTCAGATATCAGGGAATAACTCCAGAATAGACTTCACCGTATCAGCCACGCTCTTCTCCAGACTTGTGTACTCGATGCCCAGGACCTCCCTCGATTTGTTATTGTTGAAAGCATACACGTCATCCGGCAGGTCGTTCGTGGCATCAGCCGTGATGCGGTCCGCCAATGACGGGAACTTATCTCGAATGATGTCCACGATTTGCTTGTTGGAAAAATGGCCGCCGACGACGTAGAAGCGATGACCGCCATACATCGGAGCCGTCAAGGCCCGCAAGTGCGCCAGCGCCACGTCTCGTACGTCGACCCACGTGAACACGGGCGCCGTAGGTTCGAGGCTGCCCTTCATCTTCCCCTGTAGCATGTCCCGGATGCGATGGTTCGAGGTATTCATGGCCTCGAGGCTAGGGAGGTTCCGCTGTACGGGCCCGAAAACGTACGTGCAGTTAATGACGATTAATTGAAATTCTGGCTTCTCGTTCTCGACAAACGCCCATGCCGCTTTCTCAGCTAGGACCTGGAGTTTGTCAGTATGAAAAAGCACACATCGTCGCGACAGGACTAGAAACGCACCTTGCTGGCCGCGTAGGCGTATCTCTTAGGGTCCCTTATCGCGTCCTCCAAAGTTGTAGGGGCCCAACACGACTCATCGTAGACTTTGGCGTGGCTATTAGGGTTTAACATAGCCGCAGAAGACGAGGTGATGACCAAGCGCTTAACTGTTGCGCCATGCTCTTGGATAGACCTCATCAGCCCGGTTGTACCTTTTATCGCCGGGTCGAGGAAGTCTTTGACCGGATCCTCGACATTCAGGTGATAGGGCAATGCGGTGTGAACCACGAACACGAAGGGCGCCTGAGATTGGAATACCTGTGGAAGACCATGAGCATCAATCGCACCCGATCGGCCACCAAGATCGCAGAGACGCTACCTGATCAAACGCGGCCTCTTTCGCAATATCCTGAACTACAACATACGACACTTGTTTCTGCCGATGTGGTTTGACCGACTCTATAACCCTTTTCCCTTTTTCGTCGGACCTAGCAGTGACGACGACTTGGAGTCTGCCACCAGACGTGTCAGCGGCCCTGCAGGAAATACGATTCTCCGAACAGTAACTCACCCGCTGCACAGTAGAGAATCCAGAACGTGCGAAGCAATGAACCCCGAACCTCCTAATTCCGAATTCCGATTAGTCACATTTCCATTTCTAGGGCGAAGATCCACGCCAGCCCTCACTCACCTGTCAGGAGAACCCGAGCCCCATCATTTCTCGTCTCCATCATCCCTCACTTCTCAGGGCTCGGAATTCAGATTCGACTCAATATAGCTCCCAAGAATTCAATTAACCAAGGCCCCTCCTTATTAGCCCAAAAGTCCTTGGCTTTGTTCTCGAGGTAAAGTGAGGAGGGACACGTTCTATCTAACCCCTTTGCCAAGACCACCTTCGGGGCTCCGGTCTGTTTTCCCCAGCGGACGCCCGTGAAACCTTTCCCCGACCACGGCCCTCGGTGCCACGAGCTGCAGGTACGAAAGCGAACATGTGGAGCATTGCGCATATTATTCGCCAGAGCCATGCGATATAGCCCTTCAACAACGACGTTTCCGTGGCCGTGAATACAACATCCTAACTGTGTGAAAGTCAACCAGGTCGGCCATGGGCACGCCGAGTTGACGCGACGTTGGCACGTTGCTCGGATACGATTCGCGGGTAGCGTAGCTTACATATGTACAATACACGCCCTCTTTCCAAATGAAACCGAAACATGTGCCATCATCAACCATTCGCTTCCCAGCGACGACGCCACGCCACACCACACCGCATACTACATGACGCTACTTCGCATTTCCCCTCCTCTTCCTCGTCCGAAACTGCCTACTTAACCAGAAACACCTCCAACACCAGTCTCCAACCCCAAGACTGCCACCAACATCATGACGACTACCGACAACGCCGGCATCCACGTCGCGATAGTAGGCGGCGGCATAACAGGCGTGATCCTAGCCCTGGGCCTCCAGCACCGCGGCGTCTCTTACACGCTCTACGAGCGCGCGGCAGCCTTCAACGAGATTGGGGCGGGCATCGGGTTCAGCCCGAACGCGGAGCGGGCGCTCCGCCTCGTCGACCCGCGCGTGTACGTAATAGGGAGCCTGCGGCTCGATTTGACTCAACACGGGGAAAGCTCACCAGGTTAACTGAACAGTTACT